>JARHVA010004296.1:1235000-1530000 GCA_037957365.1 Torreya grandis
TTTTGTTAATGGTTTTACTCTTTACTTAGGTGTCTTCTCTACCATTATCAATCTTTATATCATACCTTTACTTTTTTATGATGTTTTGGGTATAGATTGGATTAAGGTCCACTAAACTAAGATGGATTATCATAACAGGGTTTTTGAGTGTTGTGATGATAGTGGGAGTGTATCTCTTATCATAGGGATCAAGAGAACCATATCTCTTCATGTGATTTTTGTTATGTTGCTTAGGTAAAGTGTACTTAAGGGATGTCAGATGTGTTCTATCATAGTTAGTGATAGATCAGATGAGAATAGTTTAGGAGTGACACTTGATGGCCATATTATACTCTATAAGTTTTAAAATGTGTTTCCTAATGAGTTGCCTAGACTACCCCCTTTAAGGGAGATAGATTTCAGGATTGATCTTGTGCTTATAGTAGAACCTATATCTATGGATCCTTATAGGATGACTACACCCAATATTTTTGAGTAAAAGATGCAATTAGAATGAGTTTTAGAGAAGGGCCTCATTCTTTCAAGTGTTTCTCCTTTGGGAGTACCCATGATCTTTGTGAAGAAGAAAGATGGTTCCCTTCTCTTCTGCATCAACTACCAATCATTAAACAAGATGATGATCAATAATCATTACCTCCAAATGATTGGTGATCTATTTGACTAAATGAGAGGGTTCAAGTTATTCTCTAAAATTGATCTTAAGTTAGGGTACAATTAGTTGAGGATAGTAGAAATAGATATTCATAAGACTACCTTTTGGATATGTTATGGGCACTATTTTTTTGTAATGGTGCCACTTGGGTCAACTAATGTGCATGTAGTCTTCATGAACCTTATGAATGGTATATTCATAAAAATTTTAGATAAGTTTATTTGGGTTTTCATTGATGATATATTTATCTACTCTTGAAGTGAATAAGAGCATATGGATCACCTACATTAGGTATTTCATATTTTATGAGAAAATAAATTATATGGAAACCTAAGTAAGTGTTCTTTCTTAATAATAGAGGTTCATTATTGGGGTCATGTCATCTCCAATGAGGGGATATCAATAGACCCCTTGAAGATTTGAGTAATTATAGAGTGGAATATGCCCACCAATGTAATAGAGGTGTGTATATTCATAGGGTTGGTAGGTTATTATCATTACTTTGTCTAGGACTTCTCTCAGATAGTACACCCCATTAATTCCCTTTAACAAAAAGGGTTGGTCAAAGAAGTGTGATCAAGGCTCCTAAACATTTAAAGAGTGTCTAAGAAGTGCACTAACATTAGAAGTACATAATATAGAGGGTGAATTATTGGTGTGTATTTATGCTTCCAAATTAGTATTGAGAGCCATTCTTATGCAGGATAATTAGTTTATTACCTTTGAGTCTCAAAAACTCAAGTATTATGAGTTAAACTATCCCACTCATGACCTTGATTTAGTGTCAGTGGTTCATGCACTTATTAGATGGTGGTATTTTCTCTTAAGCAATAAATTTGTTTTTAGGATAGACCATCTGAGTTTTTAGCACATCTTCACTCACCCTAACCTCAACACCCATAATGGTGTTGGATGGATCTCCTTTGTGAGTACCACTTTGATATTCATTATATCAAAGGGAAGGAAAATTTTATAGCACATGCATTGAGTAGGAGGTGACATGAGCTTTTGATCATTATTATCCAAGATGCATTAGAGAGCACATGACATCATCTTCTAGTTATGACCTTTTGTATTGATCTGAGAAGCAAAATTATTAAGAAGATACCTAGAGATAGTCTTTATTAGGTGATTTTACAGATGTTGGGGCTAGAGAGGGACCTAAAGGGAAAGTTTTTGGGATACTCTTTAGAGTAATATGACCTTTTGAGACATAGAGGGCATATTTATGTGCCCATTGGTAGTGGCCTAGGAGACTTGATTTTATTATAGGCTCATCAAGACCCCTATTCAACTCACCCTAGGGATAAGAATATGCATATAAAGATTAGATAGTTGTATCATTGGCCTAGATTGAGACATGACATTTTAGAGTTTGTAGTTTGATGTCTTGAGTGTCAGTGGTTCAAGGTAGAATATCAACATCCAGTGGGTCTTTTATATCCACATGATATACTAGAGTGGAAATGGGACACCATTTATATGGATTTTATTTTTAGTCTACCTCTTTCTTCCTATCACCATGATGAAATCATGGTGTCAATGGATAAGTTAACTATTAAACATTATTTTCGATAACCCAAAATGGGCCAATCCTCCTGTAGTCAAAATCTTGTATAGGGGTTTTTTATTATGTCATAGGGTATGTTGTGGCTTTGTTTAATGTCATTTCATATGTCATTGTAAGTGGGTTATGGCCTAGCCTATTCTTTGTGTCTTCTGTTGTCTTAAGAATTATTTTTTTTCATATATGCAAGTAGAAGATTTTCATGGTGTTGAGTAGTTGGAAGAGCAAGTCCAAAAAATCATAAGGTTACACTTGAGAGATATTTAAACTTTTGCCAAGTCTTCGATCATTAATATTTATTTTAGAGGAAGTATTTCACACAAATCCCACAACAAATGTACAAGTCTTAAATCCTTCGTAAGCTTTGTTTTAGTCTTTTGGCCAAGTGTTAATTCTTTTGGGAGTTATGTTTCAAAATTTTTGTTTAAATTTCAAGAATTATTGCAGACATTTTGTTTAAAATAATTTCCCCAAAGGGTCATTTATTTGAAGGTAACTTTTCAAACATTCTGAAGTGTATATTACAAGAAAGTGGTCTAATACACTTTTCCTGAAGGGAACTTTCTTAAGAAAATGGTACACTTCAAGATTTTTGAAGGGCACTTTTTCAAACAAAGTATCCTAAACACTTTTTTGAAGGGGATTTTCTTTGAGAAAGTGGATCCTTTATAAAAGTTTTGAAAGATTTAGTTTGAAGGAATTGACCCAAAAACTTTTCTCAAATAGCACTTTTCTTGAGGAAATGGTCTAGTACAGAAGTTTTGAAGGATATGTTTATCAAGAAAGTGGTCCATTTCAAGGTTCTTGAATGGTAATTTTCTTTCTGAAAGGGTAGTTTCTCAAGAAAATGGTCTACTTCATGATTTCTAAAGGGCACTTTTGAAAGAAAGTGTCTAAAACACTTTTCTTGAAGTACACTTTTAGAATTCCCAAGGGGACACCTTTTAGGATTTATAAAGGGAACTTTTCCCAAGGAAAAGGACTAATTCATTTGGATAAAATATTCGAGGCAAAAGGCAACACAAAGATCTTTGGGAAAATTGTCCAAATAATTTTCCTAAAAGAATTATTCTATAAGAAAAGGCCATTTCCAAAGAGCCCAAAGGATATATTTTTAATAAGTTAGTCCTTTACAAAAATCTTGAGGGGCACTTTTTTAGCAATGTGTCCTACGTACTTTTAATGAAAGGTCTTTTCTTCAATAAAGTGCCCTACACAATTTTTTTGAAGGGTAGTTTGTAATGAAATTACTTAAACAATAAATTATAATAGTAGAAATATATCCAAATATGATTGAAATATGTCAGAAAATATGATAATAGACAAGCCACTTCTAGGGGGAAACCTCCACAAGCTTCAATAAGAGCATAATTCACAATATGATGATAAAAAATTACCCTCTACCTCCTATATATAGTCTATTTAGGCCATGTTTACTCTGTAGGCTGACCTACTAACCAAATGAATGCATAGATAAATGTGATATAGCATCAAAGAGGGATAATAAAGCCAAAATTTAGCTATTCCTATCCTCATACATGTGATAGTTTATGGCCATAGCATGCCCTTCCCCTTCAAACCAACATTGTCCTCAATGTTGAACAACTCTGGATGTTGTTGCAAAAAATCTTCACCTTCTCAAGTTGCATCTTCATTGCTCAGGTTCTTCCAATTGATCAGATATTCCCTAACTCTCTAGTTCTCAACCTCTTAGTATGAGTTTAGAGGATCTTCTCTAGTTCCAAAATGACTCATCCTTCTTCATCTAGTTTTGGGAGTTCTATCTGGGTTGAAACTGTCTATCCATTGACCTTCTTCAAACATGAAACATGAAATACTGGGTGTATGAGAGATGAATGAGGCAACTTGAGCTTATAAGCCACACTTCTAATTTTTTGTACAACCTGATAAGGGCCATAATACATAGGAGCGTGTTTGTTGTCCTTTTTTTGTTGCTTCAAGGACATCTACTTATAAGGCTGTAAATGTACAAATACCTAGTCACCCACCTCAAAATTTTGCTCACTACAGTGTTGATATTCTTGTTGCTTCATCTTATTTTGTGCCAAGGCCAAATTCTCTCTCAAACTAGCCAAAACCTCTTGTTGATGTTGAATGTGCTCCTCCACATTTCAAACCTTGGTTTTCACCTTTAATGAAGAAGTGATGGAAGGTGGATGGTAACCATATAGTGCTAGAAATGGAGAAATTTTAGAAGAGGTATGGAAAGATGTGTTATACCACCATTTTGCAAGTGGTAGCCATTTAACCCAATGTTCCTATTTATCTAATAGAAAATAGCAAAGATACCCCTATAAACATTTGTTAACCACTTCTATTTGTCTGTCAAATTGGGGGTGGTAAGATGAGCTATGAGCTAGCTAAGTACCCAAATAGGAAAATAGTTTAGTCTAGAAATTACTAGAGAAAATAGGTTCATGATCACTTATAATTAATTTTGGGGTTCCATGTAATTTTAGGACTACTTCCAGAAAAATAGTTTCTACAGCACTTGCTAAAAATGGGTGTGAGAGAGCACAAAAATTGGCATATTTTATAAGCCTATCCACGATGACCAAGATAATATTCTTACCTTCAGAACTAGGCAATGCTTTAATGAAATCCATGGAAACCTCCTCCCACCTTTGACTAGGAATTGCTAATGGTTGTAACAGACCTAGGGTTTTAATTGTCTCACCTTTATTCTCTTGGCATATCAAGCATTCTACCACAAAATTTTGTATATATCCCTTGATTCCTTCCCAAAATAATTGTTTATTAATTTTGTGATGTGTTTTCAAGAGCCCTATGTGTCCCCCAATTGGAGATGCATGCAATTCCGTAAGAATCTTATGCTTAAGCTCTAAATTTTTGCACAAGTATAACCTACCCTTATACCATAGGACATTACCTTTTCATTCAAATTTGTTAGAGGCTAAAGTACCTTTCTATAGATTTTGAATCAAAACTAGTGTATCCTTGTCTTGCTCCCATTTTAATATGGCTTCATCCACCTAATCTACTTGCAATATGGATAGTGCACAAAGTAATGCTTATATGGATGTATCTCATTTGGATAGTGCATCTGCTACTACATTATCTTTACCCTTCTTATAGATGATTTCAAAATATTAACTCAACATTTTGGTTACCCACTTTTATTGTTCCTCAGATGATAATCTTTGCTCCAAAAAGTATTTGAGGCTATCATGATCAATTTTCACCTTAAAGTGTCTACCCATCATATAGGGCCTCCATTATTTAACTACATAAAGAATAGCCATCATTTCTTTCTCATAAATAGGTTTTTGTAGATTCTTACCTTTGAATTGATGACTCTTAAATGTAATGGGTCTTCCTTCCTACATTAGTACCACTCCTAACCTAGATCTAGAAGCATCACATTTAATAGTGAATGTTTTTGAGAAGTCTGGAGTAACCAAAACTCGAGTGGTGCACATAGCTACTTTTAGTTTCTCAAATGCGTTGGTGGTAGCATCATTCAAATGGAAGTCATCTCTTTTTAGAAATGAAGTGAGTGGAGCTTCTATGCTACCATAACCTTATAGAAATCATCGGTGGTAACCTATTAGTCCTAGCAAACCTCTAAGGTTTTTGAGAGTTTTTAGCATGGGCCATTCCATCATAGCTTTGATCTTCTAGGGATCAACTTTGACACCTTCATGGGAAACAATATGATCTAGGTACTCTACCTCTTGTACTCCAAAAGCACATTTGGATGGCTTCACATAATGCTAATGCTTCTCCAAACCTATCAACACCTATTTCACATGTTGCAGATGTGCTTCCAATGTCTGACTATAAATCAATATATCATCAAAGAAAACCAACACAAACTTCCTTTAAAAAGGCCTAAAAATAGTGTTCATCAAGCTCTAAAAAGTATATGGTACTTTTTTAAGACCAAAGGGAATTACCAAAAACTCATAATGGCCCTCATGCATTCTAAAATTAGTTTTATGAACATCTTCATCCTTGATTCTAATTTGATGGTACCCTGAGCGAAGGTCTAATTTTGTGAAATAATTAGCACCATGCAACTAATCAAGTAAATAATTAATTACTAGAATAGAAAACTTATCTTTGATGGTGTACTTATTGAGTTCCCTATAATCTAGGCACATCCTCCATGTGTCATCCTTATTTCACACCATGACCACTAGTGTTGAATATGCACTTTGGTTATGCCTGGTGATCCTTACCTCCAGCATCTCATGGACCATTTATTTTATTTCACTCTTTTATGCATATGGATATCTATATGGTCTAATATTTGGTGGTTGACTCCCTAGAAGTAGTTGAATGGCATGATAATGTTCTGTTTTTGGTGGTAGTCCTTTTGGCATGGACCCAATGTTAGGATCCAGGAGCACAATTGATTACCATGTACAAGAAACTAAATGTGGAATTTAACAAGAAGCAACAAGTAACTAGAATTCAAAAATAACACAGAATATGAGAGACAATACCCAATTGTATTAATACTCTTCCAGAAAGAAATTACAATGAAGAGATGCCACACTCTTCCACACCTTACAAGCTTCCCACACCAAGTGTATAGTAATTCACCTTCAAGAGTTATCTCTCTCAATTATGGTCCCAACACACAACTCAAACATAGAGTTGGTGTTCACCTCCAACTAGTCAGTATCACTACTGCCAGTACCACCAGTCAGTATCACTACTGCCAGTACACAAGTACTCCACATACTCCATGACTGAGTATACACACATACTCCAAGTAGATCTTCCCTAATCTTGCTACCTATTATGTTGCTAATTTCCCTGATCTTGCTACCACCTATAGATCAACTTGGTTTTGTAACACCTACAAACCTAGACCATGCACACACACACACACCTACAAATCAATGATCTTACTTACCATGTAGATCTCTCTACACCCTAAAGAACCCTTGTCCTTGCCTCACCAAGTCCTTATGATTCTCCAAACCAGTACCTCGATGGATCTTCTACCAGATCTTGTTATCCCATAGATCTACCTGATCATACACACTCGGCACCCCTATGGAACTAGGAAGAGCTACCCTTGCTCTCTTCACACTGAAGGAGCTAACCAAGCTCAACTCTAACTAGCACACATTACAATACAACCCATGAGTCTATTATATAGATCTCATGCCAAACAATAATTAGACATCCAATTATAATAATTAGATCCACAGCTTAAGACTAAAATTAGCCTTTAACATGCAAACAACCAATTCGTTAACAAACTATTCATGAACTAGTAGTTCTAGAACCACATAGGTGACTGACATCATCCGATACATGACCCATGTCGGTAGCTTCCTATCTACACCTGACCAATGTTGGTTGGCCTGATCGACGCCAGTGACTGTGACACTTAGTAACCTCCTCCAATGTCTACATCAATGAAGCTTTTAACTCCACAACCTAACAATCTCCCACTTGGAAATAAACAACTACATTGTACTTATACTTGTACATCATTTAATTTGTTTCCTGGCTAGTATTCCTCTTCAAGCTCAATCTTGAAGACCAACCACCACACATCCTATGGTTCAACACTTGTCATCCAAGTAACCTGCCATATCCGAAGTGCCTGACCCTGCATAGCATGTTAACCTACTGCTAGTCCCTCTCAGATACTTGAGAATCCACTGAATCACTTTCCAGTGCTTCCTTCTTAGATTGGCCATAAACCTACTAACAACTCCCACTGCGTGGGGAACCTCAATTTTAGTACGCATGTACTTAAACTCATCATGTGAATTAGGACACTATTCATAGAACTTTCTAACCCATCAGCATGCTAACCGGTTTCACACAATCATCCAGAGACAAAATCAACCTGTGATCTTGCATGTCTCTAGAAACACACTTATGCCAAAGAATTTTGCTCCTTCAAATTCTTCATGACACACCTCTGAACTAACTTTACCTTTAGCTTAAGAAAACCCTATATGTGTAACCTTACATCAAGCAAACACACAACATATAGTAACAAGATGATGTTGTAATCATCACCCACTTGGTAAAGAAACCACAATGGTTACAATGACATTGACTAAAGCCATGCTTTGTCATCCACCTGTCAAATCTGTACCACTATCCTAGAGCTTCCTTAAGACCATATAACCTGGTCTTTCATCTCATGTGTCCATTCTCTCTATTATTTAACCAAGGAATCCATTCATCTTTTAGTGCTTTCATACTAGCTGGCAACCCTACCAAATCTCCCATTTGGTTCTGCATCCTAGGAATCAAATTCCTCATTCATGCCATGCTCCCACTATTTCCTGGATCCTTCCTACTTTGTAGTGAGCAATGAGTATAAAGAAGAGGAATAATGAATTTAAGACTTACTTACCCTTTTAGTCCTCCATATGGGTGTTTGAGACTCCTTGACAGCTTGTTGTCTGCCCAAAATCTATTCCAGTGACCAACCTCGATCACCACATAGTCTGCATCCAACCGATGTCAATTTCATGTGAGTGTCCTGACTATCAACACTAGTTTCCTAATCGATGTCAGTGTCTACCTATCACTGACATCAGTTCCTTGACTGACGTCAGTCTTACCCTGCCCAACACCACCGGCTCTGGTCTGCACATGGCCAACATCGGCACTTGTCTGTTCGACACCGGTTCCTCCTGACTGATGCTGGTACCTATGTTCTCCTATGAGTGATGACTTTTTACCCATGAGCTCACTTTGAATCAAAACCCTATCCAAACTGCCCTACTCAGAAGTATCCAGCCCCATCCGCTAATCTTTTTCCATCATCTCCTCCATAAACACCAAGGCTTTCCAGTTCTTAAGTCTGTCAAAGACATCTGACTTCCTCTTAAGAACATGCATCTCCTTCTTGCTCTTGTGACCAAGCCTACAAAGCCACGTCTTCACAATAGAAGAAGAATGAGTAACATAAGTAAATAGATAAACGATACCTAATTTCTTACCACCTGCTAATTCAAGTGCATCCATTGTGAGAGTTTCTGTGCATCTCTCATCACCCAACTTGACCAATTATATTAATACTCTTCAAGAAAGAAATTAAAATGAAGAGATGCCACACTCTTCTACACCTTACAGGATTCCCACACCAAGTGTACAGTAATTCACCTTCAAGAGTTATCTCTCTCAATTACGGTCCCAACACACAACTCAAACACAGAGTTGGTGTTCACCTCCAACTAGTCAGTATCACTACTGCCAGTACACAAGTACTCCACATACTCCACGACTGAGTATACACACATACTCCAAGTAGATCTCCCCTGATATTGCTACATGTTGTGTTGTTGATCTCCCTGATCTTACTGCCACATGCAGATTAAATTGGTTTTACAACACTTTTAAACCTAGACCACGAACACACACACACACACCTACAAATCAATGATCTTACTTACCATGTAGATCTCTCTACACCCTCAAGAACACTTGTCCTTACCTCACCAGGTCCTTATGATTCTCCAAACTAGTACCCCAATGGATCTTCTACCAGATCTTGCTATCCCGCAGATCTACCTGATCATACACACTTGGCACCCCTGTGGAACTAGGAGGAACTACCCTTGCTCTCTTCACATTGAAGGAGCTAACCAAGCTCAACTCTAACTAGCACACCTTACAATACAACCCATGAGTCTATTATATAGATCTCATGCCAAAAAATAATTATACATCCAATTACAATAATTAGATCCAAATTTCAAGACTAAAATTAGCCTTTAACATGCAAACAACTAGTTTGTTAACAAACTATTCATGAACTAGCAATTTTAGAACTACACAGGCGACCGATGTCAGTCCCTGTCTAGTTGGAGATGACCGATGTCGGCTGATACATGACCAATGTCGATAGCTTCCTATCTACACCTGACCGATGTCAGTTGGCCTAACCGACGCTGGTGACTGTGACACTCAGCAACCTCCTCCAATGTCTACATCAGTGAAGCTTTTAGCTCCACAGCCTAACACCCAAAAATAGATGGTTGGTCATCAAGAATCATCTGTAGATCATGGTGTATAGATGCTTGTGTGGGTTGAACTTTTATGTAACATAATCATGCAATAATTCCCTCTACCCCCTTTTTTAGTATCTTGGTCATCTGATGTGAACTAACTAATTTTGGATATTTTGCCTGTAATCCACGTAGATTAATTTTCCTACCTTCAAAATGAAAGTGCATGAATAGTTCTTGGAAGTTCAACTCAATGGTACCCAAGGTTATGAGCCATTGGAATCCCAAAATAATGTCTATGTTACCCATGAGAATACCAAACATAGGAGAATAGAGATTGTACTCACCCATAGCAAGCTTAAAACTATGGCATTTGCTTGAACAATTAATTATGCTACCATCTGCAATCATGACTTGAAATTCTAGTGTTGGGTAGATGAAATAGTTCAATCGAGTGGCCAACTTATGGTTGATGAAGCTATGTGTACTCCTTAAATCAATCAACACTATCACCTTCTATTTCTTGAGGAAACCCACCACCTTAAGAGTTTGTGGAGTGATAATACCTACAAGTGCATGACAAGATACTATAGGTTGGGAATTTTTATGTACCTCATCTATCTCTTCCTCATCATAATTAGAGGCATCTTCTTCTTCTTCATATTCATTGGATCCCTCAATGTAGAATAACTTCTTCTCAGCACATCTATGTCCTTTGCTCCAATTGATATCACAACCAAAACATACTCCTTTTGCATGCTTCTCTTTAATTTGTTATGGGATTAATCAGGTAGGTGGAGGAAATGTTGGTGTCGATATGCTATGATCCTTGAAGTGATTGAATGGCTGCTTCTTATTGGATATGAATTTTTCCTCATCTCTGCATGCCATGATAATAGAATCAAAAATCTTAAGTTGATAATACATGTGTACCTCATGTTGAATGTGGTCCTTGAGTCCACCCAAAAATAGGTCATTCAAGTTCTCCTCAGAAATTATCTACACACGTAAGGATAGGTTCTGAAAATGATGAATATAATCCTTTACAGAGCTAATCTATCACAATTTTGCTAGTTGGCTGAAGTAAATTTTTTGTCACACTATTGCCATAGTGTAATTACAGCTCCTCTATAAAAATTGACCAAGTGACATTGAGAGTCATCTTTTTCTTTTGAGCACACAACCATCTACACCAAATGAATTAATCAGGTTCAAGATATAAGGCTACCTTGGTAACCTTCTATCCACCTAGGATCTAATGTAGATCAAAAAAAATCTCCATTTGGTTAATCCAATTGAGTGGATCTTTTCCATCAAATTTGTGCATATCCACCTTTGGTAACAGGTTTCTCTGTGGCACTATAGTTAGATCTGAAGTAACCTAGCTGGGAGAACCACCCTGGTGGGGTTGTGTAATAGTGTTAGCTAGATGATTTGACTAATTATTTTTCAATGTTGTTATGATATCTACAAAACTATCTTGTATGGATTTCATATTAGATTTTATGCCTTACACCTCACTCTGAATGCCTTGCATACTATATTCAATTTGTCTCACTTTATGATCTATGTTAGACAACCCTAGTATAAAGGGTCTAGTACATCCCCCTTCTGACTCCATCTCTTCCTTGTTAGGAGTTTTACCTAGAGTTTGAGCAAAAGGGCTTTATGATGTTGACCCTAATTGGCACTTTTGACCAAACTTTGACCAAGTGATTTTATAATTATGTTGGCCTCAAATCAAAACATACAAAGAACATACCATATCCAAACTTTTCTAATATTTCAAAAAATGTAAATAACTTAGAAAAATTCTTTGAATTGCACACTATAGAGCAATTTTATGAAAAACCCTAAAATGAAGATAAATTTTGTAAAATAGATCCAAATAATCTAAAATTTTAATGGAATCTTAATTTAAATATTTCTCACCTCTAGTAAAATAATACTAGATAAATTCACAACCTTTTTTTAGATATAGCCAAATTTAAAAAATTAGGGTTTCACCCACAAGATTGCCCAAATCGCAACTCGGATACCACTTGTAATGAAATTACTTCAAAAATAAAGTAGAATAGTATAAATATATCCAAATATGACTAAAATATATCAAAATATATGATAATAGACAAGCCACTTTGAGGGGGGCAACCTCCACAAGCTTCAATAAGAGTAGAATTCAAAATATGATGATAAACAATTACTCTCTACCTCTTATATATAGTCTATCTAGGCCATGGTTACTCCATAGGCTGACCTAATAACCAAATGAATGAAAATAAATATGATATAGCATCAAATAGGGATAAGTAAGCCACAAGTTAGCTATTCATATCTTCATACATGTGATAGGTTAGGGTAGTATCACAATTTCTCAAAAAAGGGGGTCCAACACAAAAGTTTTATAGGGAATTTCAAAAGTTCTAAAGGACTATTTCAAAAATGTTGAAGGAAATATTTAAGGGAACAATTCCTTTGGAAAAATTATTCAAGATAATTTTCTTAAAGAAAATTTTATTTTAGAAATTTTATCTCAAAGTAAAAGACTAAGGCTGAATTCCTTCAAACCTTTTATCTGAGATAGCTATCCTAAAGACTCAAATTCTTTCAAACATTTTTTTCAAAATAATTACTCAAGGAAAAGATATGGCAAGTTTTTCCATTTGGATGAAGTGGTCCATTTTTAAAAATTTAAAATAATTGTCCTTTGCAAAAGGTCCAAAAGAAATAGCCCATAGAATGGTGATCTAGAAAGGTACATAAATGTCAATTTCAAGCCCTTAAAAGTAAATGTTTAAATTCAAATGTCCTAAGGATTAACATGGTGTTTCCAAGTGGCAAGATTGTGGGAGTTTAAGTCTAGATAAATATTTCACATGTAAGGATAGAGTCAATATGTCAATGATTTGAGTTGGTTCTCATTGACCAATAAAAACAAAGGGGAGCCAAGTGACTTAAGTAGAGGTCAAAGAGTCATTTTTTGATTAAGGCAAGTAAGCATGACAGAACCGAGCTTGAGCATGTTTCATTTTGGGATAGGAGTGGATATTTTGGGATCATATTATTCCATTGGGGAATTATATAGTAAGACACATAAAACTCAATGACTATCACTAAATCTAGCCACTAGAGAGTGACCTTTCTCCCCTCTTGGGCACACATCATGATAAACTAGTTTGGAGTAGTTTAGCATCACGACAAATCCCTAATAGATTGAACTAGTTATTCTAACTAGATAGATGCCTAAACCCAGTGGGAATTCTTGATCTTACCATTATAGCCATCATAGAGCATCACTAAGAAGATATTGTAATGATGTAATGGACTGGCATAACCTAGATCAATCAAATGGTTTAAATGAGAATATTTGTAGAGGTAGTTGTAACTAATTTTCAAATGGATTTGAACTAATTGATTCCTCTTTTGAGTGTTAAGGCCCCCTTTCTCTTATAGTCTTTTTTTATAAGTATAGTTTTCAAGCTATTGTAAAGAAGTTCCACACCATGTATGATGAAGACCTATTGCATTGATGTTATATTTTTCCTTTGAACATTAATACAAGTTTATTTTATGAGTATTGAATAAATGTCTAAGTCTACAAGTGATGTATGGTGAAGAGAAGTGATAACTCTCTATCCTTCCTTCCCTTATCCTTTCATGTCTGAGTAAGATTGTTTGATATATTGTCATTGATGTCAAAGGTATACCATTATTGGTGATAAAGTCCCCATTGCATTTAATGATGTTTTTAATAGTCATATCTTGGCTAATGTGTGTTAATATTTATTTAATATCAATGAATATATTTTTTGTTGCATAAAGTCAAAACAAGGACCCATGGACAAGTCAAAGAGTCGCAGGGTAAAGACAAAAGAAAAATGGGATGCATTTTCTCATGAAGAGTCATCTTGAGGAATTCCAAGAGTCACCAAGTGAAGACAAAAGAGGAAAGGTGCAATTTATCATGAAGGGACACTTTGAGGAATATGAAAATCCACCAAGATCAAGACAAAAGATGAAAGGATGATTTTTCTTATAAGGGTCACTATATGACTTTTCAAATGCAAGGATACGAAGGGTCATGAAATTTTTGCACCATTTTCCTTGAGGATTGAAGGGTCACAAATGGTGAATGCCGAAGGTCATTTGGAAAGCTATAAATAAAGGCTTGAGAAGCCATTTGTAATATGGAAGATAGAGTATGATTTATAATTGTTATATCTAGCTTATAAGATCAAAGGAGAGAAAGGAAATAGATATTGTAATGTGTTATCATTTTTTGAGAAAGCAACACTGAGAGATAGTTGTGTGGTATACACAAAAAGGGTTGGTGCTCATGAATAGTTGTTGTGTTGGTGTTCAAAAAAGGGGTTGGTGCTCCTGTGGGTTGGTGGTCATGAATAATTGTTGTGTTGGTGCTCATCATAGGGGTTGGTGCTCCTGAAAGTTGGTGCTTATGAATATTTTAGTTTGATTTGGTGCTCATTAAAATACTTGAGATTGTTCTCTATGGTTTTTCCCACATTGGGTTTCCACATTAAATCTAGTGTCTCTCTATCTTGTGTGGTGTTTATTATTTAAATTTTATTGCATATCTTGAATGTATAGTTAAGTGGAATTTGATTAAGTCTAATTTTATAAGATTTATGATATATTGATTCACCCCCCCTCAGTATTCCCATGCTTAACAAAGATTTCTTAATCTAATAGGTCATATAGAGTGTAGTCTAGTGTGTAAGGATTTTCAAGTGTAAAATTTTCCTTCGAGAGTGAAAAATTCCCTCTAGTTCATTTACCTTGTGTCACTTCTCACACTTTTCCTTTATATCAAAATACTCATGTTATAATCTATTAAAACTTGGACTGGTCTATATTTTCTATCTCAGTGTGGTAGAAATATGATGGTCATGTGGAAGATATTCTTGATGCATCACCTTCTTTATATTAGGTTAAATTTATGAATTTTATAACTCTATTACCCCATAAATAATTAGTAGCTTGAGTGACAAACATTACATAGTACATTTAGGTAGCTAGCCCTTAAACCTAGAGGCTCATTTTTTATATAGGTACACCCACATTCATGTAAATGTTACCATGTTTCCCAAATATTAAATAGGCCTAAAAACCCTCTTCTAGGGTGCAATATTTGATGACAAAAATTATGGGACACTCGACGATACCCATTGTATTTAAGACAACTTGTCAAGGTGAATGATGGTCTTAACAAACACCAGATGTAAACTGGTATGCTGATAGTATTTGACAACTCCTCAAAGTAAATTTGGTTTCAAAGCATTTTTTGTATATAAAATTACCCCTATAATTCATGGTCCTCACTAGGTCAACCTCTACTGGACCATCTAATCCTATTAATCCACCCATTCAGCCTAAGATCCCTCTTGCAATTTAGTATCCATAGCCTAATCTACCCTTTGAATAATGAGAAGATTTTGCTAGAGAGGAAGAAGAGGAAGAGGCTGAATAAGTGGAAGATATTGAAGAATAATACATGGATAGACCTTATGGTTTCCCCACATTCAACACTAATAATCCCATTCAACTTCATGCATATGATGCCATCCCTTTCAATTCCACAAAAGGTGTGCCCACATTTAATGGTGAGGACCATATTAGACCTAGTGAGGACATTAGAGATGTCTCTAAATTTTTTAGTTTCCACAATCTTGTCTAAGAGAACATTTACATTAGGCTCATTTTCATGTCCCTTAAGGGGAAAGCTCTTGATTTTTATAGCACTCTAGAATTTGGATGGATCATAACATGGGATGAGTTTAGATTGTTATTGACTTCTAGATTTGGAAATGAAAGTGATCATGCCTCTCCCATTCATCAGCTCAACATGATAAAAAGGGGACCCAATGAAATAATGCATGATTTCAATTAAAGTTTTTATAAGGCTTGTCATAGGTTGCCTCCTCCCATGAGACCACCTGCTAGCTCTGTATTCCCTACTTACTTGAAAGACATTGGGACTTAAATCACTATTATGCTTCAATCTATTGGTGGTTCCACCATCCCTAAAGCATATGAGCTTGTTGTCAAATCTAAGAATAGTCTCATCCAAGATAAAATATTATCACCTAAATTTTATATGCCCCCATTATCTCAAGATTCTACTAATGATTCAAATGTGGCTCAAACTCCTAACATCAACACCAAGGCTAGATCTGTTCATAAGAAAGAGGATAATGTCATGGACAAAGATATAGAAATTCAGAGGCTAAGAGCTCAAATTATACAAAAAGGTGCCTATTATAACCCTTAACCCTATCATTAGTTGTATGTTCAAAAATATGGAAGAGGGAGAGGCCAATGATAGCATAATCCTAATAGGCCTGCTACTACATACAATCCTAGCTCTACCACTAATGCAAAGGAGATGGTACCAGTTCATAGCAATTTGGTGTAGGGAGAAGATTGGAAATAATACCAATTCATGGATGATAATAAAAATGGAGATCAAGATCTAGTGTCTTAAGGGGTAGTTACTCCCCTCCTATTAAATGAAGATGAAGTGATGATGTAAGCTAATAAAGGTTGGTAACCTCAAGAGGAAATCTTCAATTTTCTAGTTGAGGATACCATTATGTTAAATTAAGGAACCTCTATTTAAAATGATATATAGGCCAAGAAGAGGGATCTAGGGGGTGATAGTAGCATACCTATAGGCTCTGATATGATCTTGATTATTCAAATATTCAATATATGTAGAAATACCCCTAAGGTAGGGAAACACCATATAATACTCCTTTAGGAAGGAATAACTCCACAATGTCTCTTTGAGGGGAAAACCTCCAATATCCTCTTACAATAGAAGACTCAATGCTTACTTGATATATTTACGATGATAATCATCTCCTATATATATATACATTTATCTAACCCATGGATGGGTAACCTCCTAATCCCAATGTAGGTCGACCATTACCCAATGTACTACTTCCATAAGTTACTCTATTAAAAATATCACAAATTTTGACCTATATATTGAATATATTAAAAACCATAAAATCGCAACAATTCACTCAAAACAACTCAAAAAATTCTAAAATTTTGACTATGCTTCTCTTATATCTTCTTACATCTCTAGTAAATATTTAGAAAAAAAAATTAATATATTTCAAAAGATATAAAAAAATTAGGGTTTCACTCCACACAAATTTCCCAAATCGAAGCTTTGATATCACTTGACATGATCTTGATTATTCAAATATTCAATATATGTATAAATAACCTTAAGGTAGGGAAACACCATATAATACTCCTTTAGGAAGGAATAACTCCACAATGTCTCTTCGAGGGGACAACCTCCAATATCCTCTTACAATAAAAGACTCAATTCTTACTTGATATCTTTACAATGATAATCATCTCCTATATATTTATATACGTCTATATAACCCATGGGTGGGTAACCTCCTAATCCCAATGTAGGCTGACCATTACCCAATGTACTACTTCCACAAGTTACTTTATTATCCTACTATATTATACCCATATAACTAACTAAGGGGATGTGTGCCACATGTTAGCATCTCCATCAACCCATACACACTAATATATCATATCCTTAGGTACATACCAGGCTCATCCAATCCTCTTATAAGTCAAAAGGACAAGAAATAAGTGTAACCATTCCAAAGGGTTCTACACCTCCAACAAGTTAAAATATGGTAAGGTCTGCCCCTATTTCTCAAGTTTTACATATTTCTCTACCTAAAAGAGGCCAAGATAAATTATGTATATATTCTTTCAACATTGTATATTCTTTGAAGAGTAGTAAAACATCCATTTCCCTTTGGGATGTTTTACATATGCCCAGTTAGAAAAAACTACTCCAAAAGTACTTATCTATTATCCCTACTAGTGTCTCACCCTAAAATCAAAGTCAAAGTATTTTTTCCTTGAAAGTGTCCCTATTACCATTTTTTAACCATCCAGTAGGCCTTATAAAATTCTACCATTCTATCTCACTCACATAGTAGATGACAAGCTAGTCCATAATTACATAGTAGATAATGGAGCTTCAACTTCAGTCATGACCAAGGTGTTAAAAAATTGGGTTTAAAGTATGAACCTTATAGTAAAGGAGTTATCTATATATATGGTACCCTTGTCAAAACCATAATACTAATAAAAAACTTGAAGGTTTTCATACATGACTATCTTGGCTTTCTTATCTTGCAAGACATAGTTATTGTTGATATCCTAACCCACTTTGAAATCTGCCTGTTAAGGGAATTTACTACCAAGATCAATGGATATATTTTAGATGATTGGTATTTCTTGGCCTTTAGTATATGTTATGGGACCAAGGTGAAAATTATCTCTTGAAAGGTTTTACATAGAACCTTACATTGAGATAAGTTTTGACTTCAATTGTGTTGTCCATGAGAGGGAAAAACCTAATGTGGATGAGGGAATTTCCAATCTTGAAGGAATTTATGATTTATTCTTAGATGAGTATGGTGTAGATGCATATGGGCATGATCCTTGAACATGATTTTATAAAACTAAACTTGACACTTAGATCATGCATGACGAGCCATTTGAAGGAGCCAAAGTTGGTACCAAACATTTATATGTTGTTGAAGGTAATTATATGATCCATAAGTATGATGATCCTAAGTTGGTGGATCTAATTGGACACCATAGTTTGGATAATAATGTTTTCATTCTTGATATTTATGAATATTCTTTAGATAATGATACTCATGAGGAAGAAGAGAATGACTTATGGCTAAGATTTGAGGCCATATATCAATCATTTGACAAGACTAGTGACATTACTTTTTCTCCCAAAAAGTGTAGGACTGATGTGTTTGTTGATGAAACAAATGATAAGGATATTAGGTGATCTATAAATCATTAAATTAAATGGCATGTTTTTAAACAAGATGAATGTCAAAAATATTAACATTGATGTCAAAGGTCTAGAATTGGTGATAAAGGCCACATTGCATTTAATGATGTTTTTAATATTCATATCTTGGCTAATGTGTGTTAATATTTAATTAATATTAATGAATATATTTTTAGTTTTATATAATTCAAAAGAGGGACCATGGAGAATTCAAATAGTCACAAGGTAAAGACAAAAGATGAATGGGATGCATTTTCTCCTGAAGAGTCATATTAAGGAGTTCCAAAAGTCACCATGTGAAGAAAAAAGAGGGTATGGAATATTTTTACATGAAGGGACACTTTGAGGAATATGAAAAGTCACAAATATAAAGACAAAAGAGGAAAAGATGCATTTGCTTATGAAGAGTCACCATGTGAATTTTTTAATGCAAGGATATCAAGGGTCATGCAAGTTTGGCACCATTTTCCATGAGGATTGAAGGGTCACAAAGGGTGAATACCAAAGGTCATTTGTAAATCTATAAATAAAAACTTGAGAAGCCATTTGTAATAAGCAAGAGATTGCATGGTTTGTATTTATTTTTTAAGAGAGAAAAGTAGGAGATATTATAGAGTTCTATCATTTTTTGAGTAAGCAACATTGAGAGATAATTGAGTTTTATAACACAAGAGGGGTTGGTGCTCTTTTGGGTTAGTGCTCACAAATATTTTCAATGGGTTGGTACTCCAATGTGTTGGTGCTCACAAAGAGTTATGTTGGTGCTCGATAAAGGGGTTGGTGCTCCTGTAAGTTGGTGCTTGTGAACTTTGTAACTTGATTTGGTGCTCATTTATGTACTTGAGAGTGTTCTCCATGGTTTTTTCCCACTTTGGGTTTCCACATAAAAATTTGGTCTCTCTCTCTCTCTCTCTCTCTCTCTCTCTCTCTCTCTCTCTCTCTCTCTCTCTCTCTCTCTCTCTCTCTCTCTCTCTCTCTCTCTCTCTCTCTCTCTCTCTCTCTCGTGTGGTGCATATTATTGTTTCAGTTTCATTTCATATCTTGAATGTATGATTAAGTGGTTAAACAAAATAAACTAGATTAAGTAAAATATATATAATATACTAATTCACCCCCCCTCTTAATATATTTTATGATTAACAATTGGTATCAGAGCAATTTTTTTTGTAAAAAGTTTTACAGCTTGAAGATAGATTGGGAAAGCATGATGGACGGATCGCATGAAGGGGAGATTGGTGCTTGTGAAATTTGTAACTTGAGTTGGTGCTTATTTATGTACTTGAGAGTGTTCTCCATGGTTTTTCCCACTTTGGGTTTCCACATAAAAATTCTCTCTCTCTCTCTCTCTCTCTCTCTCTCTCTCTCTCTCTCTCTCTCTCTCTCTCTCTCTCTCTCTCTCTCTCTCTCTCTCTCTCTCTCTCTCTCTCTCTCTCTCTCTCTCTCTCTCTCTCTCTCGTGGTGCATATTATTGTTTCAGTTTCATTTCATATCTTGAATGTATGATTAAGTGGTCAAAGAAAATAAAATAGATTAAGTAAAATATATATAATATACTAATTCACCCCCCCCTCTTAATATATTTTATGATTAATAATTGGTATCAGAGAAATTTTTTTTGGAAAAAGTTTTATAGCTTGAAGATAGATTGGGAAAGCATGATGGATGGATCGCATGAAGGTTTTTCTACAAATAAGGCACCTTTGTTTGATGGGACAAATTATATTTTTTAGAGCATAAGGATGAAGACTTATTTGATGTCCCTTAGATTTGACATTTGGCAAGCAGTGGTGGAGGAATATGAAGAGCCATAGACACTTGTAACTACTCTAGTGAAAAAGAAAAAAAGTGAAAATAATGCTAAAGCTTTAAATTTTATTTTATCTGGTTTATGTGAATCAATTTTTTTTAAAGATATGCAATGTAAATCTACTCATGAAACTTGGGTAAAACTTGAGAATATTTACAAAGGTGATGGAAAGGTTCAGCAAGCTAAGATTTAGACTTTCAAAAGATAGTTTGAGAGTTTGAAGATGGAAGAGGAAGAAAATGTACCAAGTTATCTTTTATAGGTTGATCAAATAGTTAATCAGATTCAAGGTCTTGAAGAAAAGTTAGAATAATCAATTATGGTAAATTTTTTTTTGAGATCTCTACCATTGATATATGATGCAAAAATTTTAGTGATTGAATAGATAAAGAATTTACCCAAGCTAAAGATAGATGAGCTACATGGTATTCTTATAGAATATGAGATGCAGACCGAATAAGAGAAACCCTCAAAGAGAGAAGTTACTTTCAAGACATCAAAGAAAGAGAAGGCTAAGATTCAAGAATCAAGTGACAGTTTTAGCGATGATGAAGATGATAATGGAGATCTATTCATTCACAAGCCAAAAAAGGGCACAAGTAAATATCAAAGAAAATTACCTTTTAAATGTTTTAATTGTAGAAAGAATGGATATTTTATATCTAAGTACCTAGATAAGGGTAATGGTGATAATGAAGAAGGAAAGTCTACATACAAGAAAAATTTGAAAGGAAAATTCAAGAAGGGATTCGAAAAGAAGAGTTTGTATTCTAAAGATCCTAGCTTTGTTGAAGATAGTGGAGTCAGTGATTCAAAAGAAAAGATTTTATTCATGGCCATACAAGAAGATGCCTCCACAAATAAAATCATAGATAATCAAGAAAAAGAACAAGATGAAACTGAAGAGAATTTGGAAGAACTCATTTATGCCTTAGAAGAGTTAAAATATGTTGAGAAGAATAATCAAAGATTAAATCTCCATATCAAGAAAAATGAAAAGGAGTCAAAATAAATAATTGAATATCTACAAACACACTTTAAAGAATGTTATGTACCTAGGGATATGATATATTAATATATCTGAGTTGATGGAGATGCCGACATATGGCACACATCCCCTTAGTTATATGGGTACAATATATTAGGATAATGGAGGAACTTATGGAATTACTACATTGGGTAATGGTCAACCTACATTGGGATTAGGATGTTACCCATCCATGGGTTAGATAGATGTCTATATACAAGAGATGACTATCATAGTAAAGATATGAATCAAGTAAACATTGATTCTTCTATTATAAGAGGATATTGGAGGTTGTCCCCTCAAAGAGACATTATGGAGTTTTTCCTTCCTAAAGGAGTATTATATGGTGTTTCCATATCTTAAGGGTATTTTTTCATATATTGAATATTTGAATCATATCAAGTGGTATCAGAGCTTCGATTTGGGTAATTTGTGGAGCAAAACCCTAGTTTTCTTGAATCATCAATAACTTTTGATTGGTTGATAATTTGTAAACAAATTTTTTATTGGATATGGATAATATTTCAAATAAGTCACAATAAAAATATCTATATTTTTTTATTCATTTTGAGGGAGTTATTGCTCTTTTACGTTTTATAATAATTTTGCTATATATTCTGAAATATAAGGAATTTTTATTCAAAAATTTTATTGGAGATGTAAGAAGATATAAGAGAAGCACAGTCAAAATTTCAGAATTTTTAGAGTTATTTCGAGTGATTTTTTGTGATTTTATGGATCAATTTTGACATTTTAGAGTTTCTTGAACCCTAATTTTTTTGTGGATCATGGAGTTGCAAAAATTTTCAGGGGAAGATGATATTGATGCTAGATAATGGTGGCTCTTTTTTGAGAATCATTTTTTAAAAAAAATTGGGTAAAGATGATTACTTCCTTTTTTGTCTGGACCTGCACTACATTGGTTTGATCAGTTGAGCTATACAGAAAGGTTTTCTTCATGGAAAGAAATGGAATAGATATTTTTAGATCATTGGGATATAAAAAAAGAAGTAGTAGAAGAAGTAGAAAAAGAAGAAGTAGAAAAAGAAGAAGAAGAAATAGTAGAATCAATATAAGAAGAAGAAGAAGAAGAAATGGATGATAAAGGTTCAAATAATTTGGCTCCAAATAAATTTGAGTCAATTTTTCAATTTCATGGATGCATTCAAAAGAAAAGGGTTGTTGTGTCCATAAACCCTACTAGTCAGTATAACTTCATCAACATGAATGTGTCCAAACATCTACATGCTCAAGCAAAGAATATCAAAGAGGTTCAAGTAGATGGTAAGAATATTTCAATGTTTAAAGATTTGAAGCTCATTATGGAAAAATATGTTTTGCATTCAGATTTTTATGCTTTGGATATGGATGATATGGGTATAGTTCTTGGATATCCATGATTAGAGACTTTAGGAACAATAAATATTAATATTCAGAAAACATTCATGAAGTTTTGGTATAGGAAATAGATCACTTTACAAGATATCATAGTGAAAAAGGGACCAATAACAATCTAGGTAGATCATGAGGATGAGATTAAAACAAGTGATGAACAGCATAATGAAGATTTAAATGATATAGATAAAGTCACACTATAACAAGAAATGAACACTTCATATACTAAAGAGACAAAGAAGGAAAAGGTGGAAGAGGTAGAAGCAAAGGAGGATAAGGTCAAAATATTGGAAAAAGTTGAGGTATATAGACACCCACATCATCACGAGAAGAAAAAATCATGGAACCAGGTGAGGAAGTGTCATAACAACAATCATTTTGTCTGTATAGGAAATAAAATTTCCAATCATTATAGATATGCATGAATCCAAAGAAAAAATACTGTGACACATGGAATTATTGGAGAAATCACTATGACTATGCATGGAAGAATACTTACTATGGTCATGGTTGGAATCAGAGTAGCGCAACAAAATATGGTACATGGAATAAAAAGAGGAATAATTATGCTTGGACAACAAAGTAGTATAATTATGATCATGAATGAAATCAGAGGAGAATAATGGAATTTGGAAAGAAGCTTGGAGAGATATCACCTACCAAGATTACATATGGATGGATAGATGATCGAGATTGGAGACAAGTGTGTAATGATTTGAAGCACACTCATTATTTGGTTTCTTCCTATGTTTTGGGGATGAAACATGTCAAAGAGGTAAGTAATGCTATGTACCTAGGGATATGATATATTAATGTATATGGGTTGATGGAGATACCAAAATGTGGCACACATCCCCTTAGTTAGTTATATGGGTAAAATATATTAGGATAATGAAGGAACTTATGGAACTAGTATATTGGGTAATGGTCAGCCTACATTGGGATTAGGATGTTACCCATCCATGGGTTAGATAGATGTCTATATATAGGAGATGATTATCATAGTAAATATTTGAATCAAGTAATCATTGAGTCTTCTATTGTAAGAGGATATTGGAGGTTGTCCCCTCAAAGAGACATTGTGGAGTTATTCCTTCCTAAAAGAGTATTATATGGTGTTTTCCTACCTTAAGGGTATTTTTGCATATATTGAATATTTGAGATCATATCGAGATCATATCAAAGAAGCTAAAATGAATGAAAAATATCTAATGGCACTATTGAAAAAAATAAGTGAAGAAAGTGAAAGGTATGTTATTGAAATTATTTCTTTAAAAGTATGTCTTGAAAAAATAAATAAAGAAATCAATCATAGAGTAGTGAATGATTCAAAATTTGAGAATTTCACTAATATGTTAAAATATGATATTATAAATTCAAAGATCAATGTTAGATAAGATAGGTATAGTATTTGAAAAATAGAAAGGGGAGGCCACTACTTTCACAGACAAGGTTGACACAAAAAAAGGAAAGAGTTATGTTGAAGCTCTTACAAAAGAGGAAATAAACATGAAAGAAGTTAAGAATATATAAGACATATAAAATAAAGAAGGTTGGAAGGAATAGACCTACAAAAGGCAATCAAGTTAGAGATACACAAACAGGTCCTATTTTTATGATTACTATTTTTATTGTAATGGATATGGTCACAAGAAAATAGAATGTCAAAAAAGGGTGAACAATTTTTAAAAAAAGAAGGAAACTCATGCAGAGTCAAATAGAAGTCACAACTCTTTTGCTCCTCTATCAGGCATTAATGAAGAGACCATAATATGTTACAAGTATAATAACTTCAAACACATAGCTTGATACTATAGAAGCATGTTCGAGTCAGTCAAGAAGGACTAAATTTTCAATGCTCTATTCATCAAGAAGAAAGTTTAGATAGGTTCATGGTAGAAGAAACAACCTAAAAAATCTATGTTAGTATAGACAACTTTGCATGCAAGAAATGAAAAAAAGTCATGGTTCATTGATAGTGGATGTTCAAGGCACATGATAGGAGACAAGATAAAGTTCATAACCTTGAAGAAGATCAATGGTGGCATAGTGAAATTTGGAGACAATACTACTACTAAAATTACCAAAAAAAGTACACTAAGTTTGGATAATGGTAGAACTAAAATTGAAAATGTTTTATATGTATAAGTTCCTAAGCATAACCTTTTGAATATAATTCAAATGTGTGATCAAGGACACAAACTAAATTTTTATTCAAAAAGTTGTGAAATTAAGAGAAAAGATTCAAATGTGTTAGTCATAGATGCTAAAAGAATAGGCAATAATTTGTATATGTTATAAAACATCAAAGGTCAAAGATGTTGTTTGAGTCAGATTGAAAAAAGTTTGCTATGAAATAGGAAAATGGGACACATAAATTTTGAAAATCTTGTTAACATTAGCAAGTAGTCAAAAGTATTTCAAAGATTACAAAGCCATCCAACATGCTTTGTGAACCTTGTCAGCATGGGAAGCAGGATAGAAGGTAGTTAAAAACAAAAGAGTACTCAACCACTTAGATATTAGAGCTTGTTCACACTGATTTGTGTAGACCTAAGAGAAATAAAAGTAATCAAGGTGATAAATATTTTATGTTACTTATTGATGATTTTTCACGTATGACTTGGGTAATGTTTTTAAAGAAAAAATTATAAGATTTTAGACATTTCAAAGCATTAATAGAGAATGAAACCAATTTAAAGATTAAGTGCCTAAGATCATATTGAGGATGAGACTTCATATCAGATCAGTTTATTAAGTTTTGTGAGGACCATGGAGTAAAGAGACATTATTCAATAGTCATAACTTCAAAGCAAAATGGACTAGTTGAACAAATAAATAGAACAGTTTAAGAGATGGCAAGGACAATGCTAAATGAATCCAAAATATCAGATAAATATTAGAGAGAGGTAGTTTTTACATAAGTGCATATTTGTAACAAAGTATTATTGAGATTAAATAACGATAAGACTCTATATGTGTTATGGAAAGAAAAACCAACAAGAGTTGATTATTTTAGAGGTTTTGGGAGAAAATGCTTCATAAAGAGAACCAATAAAAATTGGGTAAGTTTGAATCTAGAGAAGATGAAGGTATATTTCTTGGTTATTCTTGTAAAAGTAAATATTATAAACGTTATAACAAGAGAACCAATAAAATAATTAAAAGAGAAAGTGTTAGGATAGAAGAAGAAGGAGCACAAAAAATTAGTGATCCAATAGACATTATTGAAATCATTGAAGATGAAGATTTTGAAGAATCAGATGAAGATGAAAAGGAGAAAAAGGACACCAAAACCCCATCCAAATATGTCTAGATAAATCATAATGAAAGTGACATCATCAGAGACATAAATGAAGGAATTCACTCCAAAAGAATGATGGTAAGTGAATTTGAGTAAGTTAATTTCTCTTTGTTATCCAAAATTCAGCCTAGAATTTTTTCATAAGATAGACATGATAAGCATTGGGTTAAGGCAATATATGAATAATTAAATTAGATAGAAAAGAATGATACTTGGGAATTAGTGCTTAGACTAAAATATCACAGTATGATAAGAACAAAATGGGTTTATATAAATCAGTTGAATGAAAATGGAGAAGTGACTAGGAATAAAGCAAGATTAGTATGTAAAGGATATGTTTAGATTGAGGGAATAGATTTTGAAGAAAATTTTGCACCAATGTCAAGGCTAAATGCTATTAGAATGTTTCTTGCACATGCAGTGTTTAAAAATTTCAAAGTGTTTTAAATGGATGTAAAATCTAAATTCCTAACTAGGAATCAAGAAGAAGAGGTCTATATTGAGTAGCTTGAGGGATTTATTCTCTCAAATATTAGTAGCCATGTCTATAGATTGTAGAAAGCACTATATGGATCGAAACAAGCTCCTAGAGTTTGGTATGAAAGACTTGATAAGTACTTACAGGATCAAGGTCTCAAGAGAGGATTTGTTGACACTAATCTCTACATCAAAATAGAAGGTGGGTATCAATTGATAATATTGGTATATGTTGATGACATCATTTTTGGAGGAAACATTGAAAATATGACAAAAGAATTTTTTGATAATATGCAAAAATAATTTGAGATGTCTATGCTTGGAGAAATGTCATTTTTCTTAGGATTTTAAATATTTTAGTTAGATAAAGAAATTTTCATATCTCAAAGTAAATATGCCAATGAAATGTTGAAGAAATTTGGTTTTGAGGATTGTGCACCAGGTGGCACACTAATGTGTACAAGAAATAAGGTGAACAAGGATGAAGATTCACCTATTGTAGATTAATATTTGTATAAATTTATGATTGATATTCTTTTATATTTGATAGCATCAAGGCCAGACATCATGCATGTAGTAGGTATGGTTACAAGATATAAGTCAGCTCCAAAAGATAGTCATGTTGAGTTGGTGAAAAGAATATTTAGATATATCAAGGGGACATTGGATTATGGATTGTGATATCCCATAGGCAGAGATTTAACTTTGGTTAGCTACATAGATTTAGATTGGGTAGGTTGATTGGATGAAAAAAGAGTACAAGTGGAGGAAATTTCTTTCTCAGTGATAGCTTAGTGTCATGGCTAAGTAAAAAGTAGAATTTAGTATCACTTTCTATAGCTGAAGTAGAATATATTGCAGTGGTATTGTGTTGTACTCAAGTGCTTTGGATGAAGCAAACTTTGGAAAATATCAAGGTAAAATATGATGAAGTTATATTTTTTATGACAACACAAGTGTTATTAATATTTTGAAGAATCCAGTGATGCATTCAAGAAAAAAACATATTCCCATCAGATATCAATTCTTGAGAGAGTATGTTGTAGATCAAATAGTTAAAATGGAATATATCAGTACTATAAAACAGATTTTACTTACTTTCACAAAGGCACTACCAAAAGATACATTTGAGTATCTATGGGAGAAGTTGGGAGTAATTTATGTTACTTCCTTCCATTGAGGATTAGCATCAGTTGAGGGGGAACTAAGTGTTAGCTCCAATATAGGCCATTTTCCATTAATGTCAAAGGGGGGAAAGAATAGAAACAAGCATAGGTATAGGTATAGGTGTAGAAATAGGTGTAGAAATAAGTACAAAGAATAGGTATAGGTTGATATAGTAAGGGGGATTTTTTGTATGTTTTTTGGATGGTAATATGTGTAGGTTGGCATGTACAATGTAGGTTTTAGGATGTGGTAGTTTCAATTTGAGGTTGCCATCAATGACAAAGGGGGAGATTGTTGGAAATATTATTATTGATGTCAAATGTCTAGCATTGGTGATAAAAGCCCCATTGCATTTAATGATATTTTTAATATTTATATCATGGCTAATGTGTGTTAATATTTATTTAATATTAATGAATATGTTTTTGGTTGCATATAAGTCAAAAGAGGGCCCATAAAGAAGTTAAAGAGTCGTGGGGTAAAGACAAAAGAGGAATGAAACGTATTTTCTCATGAAGAGTCATCTTGAGGAATTTCAAGAGTCACCATGTGAAGACAAAATAGGGTATGGCACATTTTTCCATGAAGGGACACTTTAAGGAATACAAAAAGCCACCAAGATAAAGACAAAAGAAGAAAGGATGTATTTTCAAGAGTCACCATGTGACTTTTTGAATACAAGGATAAGAAGGGTCATGCAACTTTGGCACCATTTTCCATGAGGATTGAAAGGTCAAAAAGGGTGAATGATAAAAGTCATTTGCAAAGATATAAATAAAGGCTCGAGAAGCCATTTTCAATATGCAAGAGAATGCATGGTTTGTATTTGTTTTTGAAGAGAGAAAGTAGGAGATATTTTAGATTTCTATCATTTGTTGAGTAATCAACATTGAGAGAGGGTTGTCTTTTATACACAAGAGGGGTTGGCCCTCCTGTGGGTTAGTGCTCACAAGTATTTGTAAGGGGTTGGTTCTCTTATGGGTTGGTATTCACAAATAGTTATTATGTCGGTGCTTGGTAAAGGGTTCTGTGCTTGAGAACTTTTTGACTTGATTTGGTGCTCATTTATATACTTGAGATTGTTCTCCATGGTTTTTCCCATTTTGGTTTTCCATGTAAAAATTCTAGTGTCTCTCTCTCTCTTGTGTGGTACATATTATTGTTTCAATTTTATTTCATATCTTGAATGTTTAATTAAGTGTTTAAAGAAAAGAAATCAGATTAAGTAAAAGATATATAATATACTAATTCACTCCCTCTTCTAAATATATTTCATGCTTAATAATTAACATCAATCTATTATTCAAGAGCCTATATTTCTAAAAGGACCCAATGAGGTTGAGGTAGAAGTATTTGTGCCTAAAAGATTGTTGGGAGAGTCATAAAGTATTCAGCCATGTTCAAAGGTGTTATATCCTAAGGAAGAGGAACTTTATAATCCCAATCACCAAGTATATCCTCTACAAGAAGATAGAAAGGTTTCAATAGTTGTCATCATCCCTATTCTATAGAATAAGGAATGTATTTTTGATGTGGTAGTGATCAAGAGGATTGCAGCTCTAACCAAGGTTCATGGAGATCAAGAAATATCATCCATGAAGGTTTTAGATAGGATTTTTTATCAACTACATGTGCAAGTAATTGGTGATGAACATGCCCCTCATGCTAATTTGCTTTCACAGAGTGATAAATATGCTAGGGGAACTATTTTTTACCTTGGTTAAGGTATGATCAGATGTTTCACCTCTAGGGGTCAATATTTTAAATATAATATTAGGTGTGTGTTTCCTTTGTTGTGTGTGTTGTGTTCTAATAAGTGCTTTTGAAGCACATATGTGTTTTTCTTAGTTCTTTTCTTTGTGTATTTTTCCTATTATTTTCTTGTGTTTTGTATACTATTTAAAGTATTTTATATGTCCAAACTCTATACTTATGACTCCATAGCCCAATGGATAGGATTAGACAACTAGTTATGGCATAGAAAAAATACCACCCTTGGGAAATCACCAAAGATGTTGACCATTTTTTTCCCACAAATCAAAATGGGTTAACCCCCCTATAGTTAAAATCTTGTATATGGGATTTTTATAATGTCATAGGGTATGTTGTGGTTTTGTTTGATGTCATTTCATATGCCATTTTTAGTTGGTCATGGTCTATCCTATTCTTTGTGTCTTTTGGTGTCTTAAGAATCATTTTTGATCATATATACAAGTAGAAAATTTTCATGGTGTTGAACAGTTTCAATAGCACAACCAGAAAATCCTAAGGTTACATTTGAGAGATATTTCAACTTTGGCCAAGTGTTAGAGCATTCAAATTTCCTTTAGAGGAAGTGTTCCACACAAATCCCACAACAAATCTACAAGTGTTAAATCCTTCGAAAGGTTTATTTTGGTCTTTTGGCCAAGTGTTAATTCTTTTAGGAGTTATGTTTTAGAATTTATGTTTGAGTGTCAGGAATTATTTTGGACATTTTGTCTAAAGCAATTTCTTCAAAGGGAACTTTTCAAAGGTTCCAAAGGGTATATTATAAGAAAGTGGTCCAATACACTTTTATTGAAGGGCACATTCTCAGAATAATGGTCCACTTCAAGATTTTTCAAGGGAACTTTTTAAAATAAAGTGTCCCAAACACTTTTCCAAAGGATTTTTTTTGATAAAGTGGTTCCTTTACAAAAGTTTCAAAATATTTATTTCAAAGGAGTTGACCCAAACACTTTTCCCAAAGGGAAATTTTCTTGGGGAAATGGTGTAGTATAGAAGTTCCAAAGGATATGTTTATTGGGAAAGTGGTCCATTTCAAGGTTCTTGAAGGGTACTTCTCTTTTGAAAAGGGTAGTTTCTTGAGAAAATGGTCTACTTCAAGATTTTCAAAGGGTACTTTTGAAATAAGGTGTCCAAAACACATTTATTGAAGGACACTTTTCAAAGACCTGAAGGACACTTTTTAGGATTTTTGAGGGTAACTTTTCCAAGGCAAAGGACTAATTCCTTTGGACAAAATGTCTGAGGCAAAAGGTAACACAAAGATCTTTTGGGAAAATTATCTGAACAATTTCCTTGAAAGAATTCTTCTATAGGAAACGGCCCTTTTCAAAGAGCCCAAAGGATATATTTTCAATAATTTGGTCCTTTACAAAAATCCCAAGGGGAAATTTTTTAGAAAAGTGCCCAATGCACTTTTCCCAAAAGGTATTTCTTCAACAAAGCACCCTACACACTTTTTTTGAAGGGCGGTTTCTCAAAAAAAGGGGTCCAACATAGAAGTTATGAAGGGCATTTCCAAAGTTACAAAGGAATATTTCAAAAATACTAAAGGACATTTATAAGGAAATAATTGCTTCAAGAAAATTATATAGGATAAATTTTCAGAAGGTAAATTTATTTTAGAACTTTTATCCTGAGACAAAAGATTAACGCAGAATTCCCTTGGGCCTTTTGTATAATTCAAATATCTTGAATACTTGAATTATTTTGAACATTTTGTCTAAAAGAATTATTTAATTAAAATATATAGAGATCTTTTTCCTTTAGAGGAAGTGGTCCAGTTTAAAAATCCTGAAAGAATTGTCCTTTAAAAAAGGTTCAAATGAAATAACCTATAGAATGGTGATCTATACAGGTGAAAAAACATCAAGTTTAACCCCTAGAAATTAACCATTTAAATTTAAATGTCCCAAGGATTAACACAATTTTTCCAAGTGGTAATATCATAGGATCTTAAGTCTAGATTGATAGTGCATGAACAAGGATGGAGTCAGTGGGCCCGGATAGATCAATGGCATGTGATCAATCTTACATTAAAGATCAATGGTGAGAAAGTCGTCAAAGGTTCAAAAAATATCAAGGATGAATGAGTGCATGGCAAGTGGCATAAGTGCATTCAAATGGTAAAATATTGACATCTCATAGGTATTTGTGCATAGGAAAATTAATGAAGTAAATGGATTCAATATGTCAATAATTTGAGCTAGTTTTTGATGACCAATCAGAACAAAGGGGAGCCAAGTGACTTAAGTAGAGGTCAAAGTTTCATTTTTGACTAAGGAAAGCATGATGGAGCTAATCTTGAACACATTTTAGTTGGGACCAGGAGTGGATATTTTAAGATCAGATGGTGCCATTGGGGACCTACAAAGTAAGACATTTATAACTCAATGGCCATCACCAAAACTAGCCAGCAGAGAGTGACCTTTCTCCCCTCTTGGGCACACATCATGATAAACCAATTTATATTGGTTTAGCATTAGGAAAAAAACCTAATATATTGATCCAAATTTTCTAACTAGATGGATGTCTAGACCTAGTGGGAATGCTTAATCCTATCATGGAGCATCACTAAGAAATAAATTTAATGATGCAATAGACTAGGATGACTTGGATTAATCAAATGGTCTAAATGACCATATTTTTGGAGGCATTTTTAACCTCTTTTCAAATGGATTTGAACTGACTGATTCCCCTTTTGATCACAGGTCCCCTTTCTCTTGTGGCCTTTTTGCTATAAGTATAGCTCTTGGGATATTGTAAAGAAGTTGCACACCATGTATGGTGAAGCCCTAATAGACTGATATTATATTTTTCCTTTAAACATTAATACAAGTTTGTTTTCTAAGTTTTGAATAATTGTCTAAGTTTCCAAGTGATGTATGGTGATGAGAAGTGATAACTCTCTATCCTTCCTTTCATGTCTGACTAAGAGTTCTTAATCTAATAGGTCATATGGAGTGTAGTCTAGTGTGTAAATATTTTCAAGTGAAGTGTGTAATATGCCCTCTAGTTCATTTACCTTGTGTCATTTCTCAGATTTTTCCTTCATATCAAAATACTCATGTTAGAATCTATTAAAACTTAGAGACTAGTCTATATTTTCTATTTTAGTGTGGTATAAATATGATGGTCATGTGGAAGATATTCCTTATGCATCACATTATTTAGATTAGATTCAATTTATGCATTTTTTAACTCTTTTCCCCCATAAATAAGTAGTATCTTAAGTGATAAACATTGCATGATACATTCAGGGAGCTAGCCCTTAAACCTAGAGGCTCATTTCTAATATAGGTACACCCACATACCTAGAAATGTTCCCATGTAGCCCAAACCTAGAACAAGCCCAAACAACCTACTCTAGGGTGAAATATTGGGTGATAATATTAACTAAGGTGGATCATTTCTCTCCAATGAATACCACTTAAAATGCCATGGCTCTTTCAAAGGTCTTCTTGGATAATATTATTTAATTACATGGTATTCCACAAAAGATTATTTTAGATAGAGAAACTATGTATACTTATGAGTTATGGACTACCTTCATAGGTCATTAGGTAACCATCTCAAATTTATCACATCATATCATGTAGATACAAATGAGCAAACAAAATAGGTCAACTAGGTGCTAGAAGACATGGTATGCATGTACATGATGGATCATAAATCATGTTGGGATGACTATTTATACTTGGTTGAGTTTGGTTTTAATAATAGTTATCATAGTTCCCATAAGATGGATCCAATGATGCTCTTTATATAAGACCATGTAGGACTCCTTTGAGTTAGGATAGACTTGAGGATAGGTTATGATTGGACTGACTATACTATAGGACATGGAGCATCAAGTGGTCCTCATTTAATAATGCTTACAAGAGGTGCCAGATAGGCATAATAAGTATGTTGATGCAAAAAGGATAGATTAATAGTTTTTAGTTGGAGATAAGGTTTTTTTGTGATTAAGATTGAATAAGAGCCCGATTTGCTATGGAAAAGGCTCTGAGAGTTATATGGCCTTTTGAGACATAGAGGGTGCATTTATGTGCACATTGTTAGTGGCCTATGAGACTTGATTTTGTTAGAGGCTCTTAAATATCCCTATTTAGGTCACCCTAGGGTTAAGAAGATGCATACAAATCTTAGATAGTTGTATTATTGGCCTAGATTATGATATGACATTACATAGTTTGTATCACAATGTCTTGAGTGTCAGTGGATCAAGGTATAACATCAGCATCAAGTGGATCTTTTGTATCCACATGATATACCAGAGTGGAAATGGGACACCGTTTCTATGGATTTTATTTTTTGTCAATCTCTCTCTTCCTATCGCCATGATGTAATCATGGTCATAGTGGATAAGTTAACCAAGGTGGTTCATTTCTCTCTAATGAAGACCACTTACAATGACACGATTGTGGCAAAGGTCTTCTTAGATGACATTATTCAATTACATAAGATTATATAAAAGATTATTTTAGATAGAGACCTTATGTATACTTCTAAGTTATGGACTACCCTTCAAAGGGCATTGGGTACCCAACTCAACTTTAACACATCATATCATCGAAAGAAAAATGGGCAAATAGAATGGGTCAATGAGGTATTATAGGACTTGTTACACATGTACATGATGGATCTATAATCATGTTGGGAGGGATGTTTATACTTGGTTGAGTTTTCTTATAATATTAGTTACCATAGTTCCCTCAAGATGGCTCCATATGAGGCTCTTTATGGAAAACCATGTAGGACTCTTCAAAGTTAGGATAGACTTAAGGATAGGGTTATGATTGGATAGGCTATACTATAGGACATGTAGTGTCAAGTGGTCCTCATTCGACATCTCTCTTATAATAGGTGTAAGATAGGTAGAAGATGTATGTTGATGCAAAAAGGATAGATCAATAATTTGTAGTTGGGGACAAGGTCTTGTATGAGTATGATTAAATAAGATCTTGATCTGATATGGAAAAGGATCTAAACTTGTACCCCATTTTATGTGTCCCTTTGAGATCTTGGAGATAGGAGGTATAGTTACCTACCACTTAGATTTTACACCAATCCTATCTTGAACCCATTATGTTTTTCATGTTTCACTTTTGAGGAGATATCTTGTAGATATTTTTGATGTTTTAGATTGGATGGATTTGCAAGTTGAGGGGGATGGGAAGTTGATCTTTGAACACATATGTATTTTAGTGTAAAGGACATTGGGCCTTCAAGATTTAAAATTGTACTAGGTTAGGGTCTAATGGGATAGATATGATGAGTCTGTAGCTACTTGGGAGGATGCAACACACTTATGAGCCCGATATCCACACCTATTCTAGTGACTTCTAAGAGGAAGTCAACTTTTAGGGAAGGGGGATGTGAGACCCAATTTTGATATCACACCCTATTATATATTTTGTTACATGTTTTATGGACTCAAAAGATATATTTTGGACTATTTAGAGGCACGAGGTGCCCACACTTTATATTTTGTTAACATCATGGACACTAATTATCAATTAGATATATTTTATTATATGTATGGTTATTTATGAGTGGATATACCTTGTTATCAAGATGTTTAATACTAACTAACATTATGATATATTTTATGAATTTATATTTGATTATGTTTAACTAACCTAGATATATGATTGTCTTGAAAAGTTATATAATGATAGTTATACTAGTTCATATTAGTCTAGATATAAATTATTTTTCCCATGGATGTTATTGATGTTTACATTGAGTGTGTAGGTGTAGAGGGGAAAATGCAAGATTATAAGGGACTCAAACATGCCTTGAGGAATCATATGCACATTTAAAATCACCTTGAACCTTTAATATTATACCCTCCTTTATTTTAAAAATATTAATTGTATTATTTGTGTCTTTTAAATTCTTCTCTTTATAATTTTGCATCTTGGTATTATGACATAAACCTCTCTTCTAATTTTAATCACCACAAACCTATGTTAACCCTTAATGAGGTTAATTAACCTTTTTAAGGGTTGGGTTGACCCATAAAACTAAACCCATATATGCAAACTCGTATTTGTCCTTGAAACCACTTTTTAACTTGAGTAATTGACAAGTAAAGATTCTCTTACTAGTCCTTTTTGGACCCATACATATAGACATTGGGTAGGTGGGGTTTTCAAGGCACTTTGACAACTTTTTGGTCATAGAAAGGCCTTTTATATGGCCTAGTTTTTTATTCTATAATCAAAACTCTCCTTTTGAACAAAAAAGCCATGTTGAGTTTTTAAGTGGAAGGAACACACATGTGAGTGTGTAAGGGAATTTAAGAGAGTTGTAAGAGAAATTTATGGAGGGAATTCATATGCTTTGGAAGAGGATGGCCATGTGGCACCATATTATTGGTCTTTGTTTTTTCTTATCTTATTCTTTAAGAACCTTCTTTTTATCTTTTTGGGTTTATGCATTTTGGATGGTTGAAGAGCTTGGGTGCTTGGAGAGATACGCTTTTGGAAGTGTCAAGTGAAGCTTTTGATTGAAATAGGATTTGTTCATTAATTATTTTCTTTTTTATTCTTCAATGATTTCTCTTATCTTTGTTTTCATGAATTAATCTCTTATAAAAGAAAATGAATGAATTTTTTTACTAGATTGGAGTCCTTGTTATTGGATTTCCTTTAAGATTTACACTTATGTTTTGTAGCCATATTATCTCTTCTTATTTTTTTCCTTATTTGTTGATTGAATGTGCTATATGGGATTTACGATCACATCTACTCTACCAATGTGGGGATTGGCATAAGTTCATGTATTTGGGTAATGAGAGTGGAGATCTTGATTATGGATTATTGGACAAGCCCACTCTTACCTTAGAGGTATGCACTTACTTATGAGTAGTGGAACCTTTTTATAAGGTTGAAAATCCAATATCCTTTATGGGATATGGGAGGTCTAAGGAGGCTTATGGGATGTCTAATGAGGCATGATATTTTATGGGAGGTATAAGTAGGTAAATTATTTATTGATAAGCACTATTTTATTAGCTTTGGAACCCTTGAATTTGTTTAAAAACTTATATGACAATGAAAGAAATATCCCTCTTCTCTTCCCTTTAGTGAAGTCATTTATCAATTCCTTGTTCCTTGTGTATTATTTGTGAACACATTTTTATTTTTTTATCTTTATTATTGATACCAAACCATTTCCATTTCAAACTTTTTCCTTATACATATGGGTTTGAAGTATGCCTCTTTCCCTTTGACTTGAAGGAAGTTATGCATGAACCTCACTTGGTGATGTTTGCATGGATTGATGCTAAAGTATGTTCAAGTACCTTCCTTTAGCCTATTTTGATGTTTTATTAGAGTATTCTTGGAGCTTGACACTTGTGTGTAGGTTTTAGATCTTAGAGCTTATTGTGGCAATGATGTTTGTTCTCTTATGTTCTTTTAGCATCCCAAATATTTCATATTGTTGAAGAGTTTATAATCCATTATGAATCATTTTTTTGAGGAATGATATTTTTAATAAAATCCTTTTAAACTTGTAACCTTGGACACCTCTTTCATGTACTTTTGTAATGGGATGTATTGAGATAATGATTTTAGTTTTGTAAACTTAAGATTTGTCTCTCTTATATTTTGTTTGGAATATTTGTAATACTCTTTAGAATGAATATTTGTAGGATTATTTATACATTTTTTTCCTCTTAAGTTATTGTTATGATTACGTGAAATATATTTGTTGAAAATATAAATAAGAGAAAATGGATGTTCATTGCATTCCTTTATATCTTGAGATTATTCATATATTTTGTTAAATGGAAAAATAATCTTGATAGGATGTAAAAGTAAATGTTTTGATTGATATGTGGTATTGAAATTATCCTTGTAGAATTTAAATGCAATACTTTGTCTTGATAAAAATTGGTTGATAATTTCAAATGGGAGATATGTAACATTTTATTCTCTTGAAGTCAAATGTGTTGTTTATGAAAATGTATTATTTCCTATTTCTTGTAAGTTTTGTAAGAAGAAATTATTGTTACATTTGAATATGACACTACTCAAAACACTCTTTCTCTTTACTTACCCTTACCTTATTAGAGGGTTGAAATATGAATGTGACAATTGTTATTTCAAAATGATTAATTTGCATGACAAAGGAAATGATTATATATTCATTTAAAATTTTGAAAATTTATTTTATATTAAGTTATGATATTAAAAAAATGAATAAAAATAATAGTGTCATGATATTAATATTAGATTTATTAATTTTCTATTGAGTAAAAAATACATATGTCAAATTATACTTTACATTTATATAAATAAATAAATAATTGACATACATGCAAGTTTATATTTCAATACCGATGAGATGTGGGTGAGTTGGTAAAGTGACTTGGTTGTTTCAAGCACCATCGAAGTTCAAATATCAATATGTTATATGAGGCCAGATGTGGTCGATTGTTAATTATTCATGGGTTGATTGTGACTGATCCTTGGTATTATTGTGTTGGTTATGGTCAATCATTGATATTCTTGGGTTGGTTATGGCCATTTATGGTATTTTCAAACCTATTATGTCTATTCATTGGTATTATCTTAGGGATTTGGGCCCCTGATTATGTCCCAAGCTAGTTAGAGCTTTGGTTAAAAGCAATTGGGATAGGGCCGTTTCAACCCTGAGCATCAATCCAAAAAAAATTATATTTCAACAAATTTAAATTAAAAAATAAGATTATTTAGGTATATATGTATATATATACATTAATATATACACTTTGAACTATTATATATATATATATATATATAATATTGTAGATCAATTAATAATATAAGCATCCAAGATGCCATAAAAATTTACAAATATTCTAGATAAGACATATCATACTATGGGGCATCCCCCATCAGAAAGCATAATAATCTAATGTAAAATATAAAAAGGAATTTATATAGGTAGCCTAGTAGAAAAATAATAGTATCAATAGTATCAAAAAAGTAATAGTGACATCAAAATGGAAATATAACAAAGAGAAGCCACCCAAAATTTGGTAAAGTCAAGCCTATGGGTCCTACGCCCTAATAGTAGTAGTACCTTCAACTTTGCATCCATTATCCACATCAATAGAATCAAGTTCCTCCAAAAAGTTTATACCACCACTAGGTCCCAACTACATCTATCCAGAAACCATCTGAGTAGGATAGTGATCCAGTTTTTCTAGTAGCCATTTCATGTTGCCATTTTCAACATATTCCAAAACATCTTTGACATCCATCAATCCTCATCTTTTTATTAGTTTTTTGAACTTTCTAGAGAAAATTTTGATGCTCTCATCAATCTTCTTCCACACTTCCTCATGTGAACTCGGATTATGTGTCACTGGAGCCAATCCTTGAGAAGAAGGTACTATCTCTACAATCTCATCACCTAATTTAGGGAACAATTTTAGGTCAAATGGTGAAAATGTATCTTAGGATTCTCTAATTATTTAGATTACCTACACACTATTATGCACATGTTTTAGCACATTTTCATTTACAACTACCCAACTATTAATCTCATTCTAATTAGATTTGAATGGAGTAATCCATTCCTATATTAGGTGTTCATCTTGGTCAAAGTATGTGTCTTTTATGTAGTCCCACTCATATTCTAAAATTTTAACTTTGCTTACCATCTCATGACTCACTGCCTAATCATAATGGGGGATCAGTTTGGGGTATCCCCCAAAATCAAGCAAGAATTTTGAGGTGAATTTGAGGAGTCCTATCTTGAGAAATTACTTAAGCTAGTCTTGAGGCACTTTTAATTATAGGAATATATACAAAAGACAAAATACAGAGGATGACTTCAACTGTGAAGTCAGTAATAAAATTAGCCTTCTATTAGAAAACCTCAATGTTCATTTGCTTTCATAAAAACATAAAATTTTAGTAGAAAACACAAATCAAAATTTATGAAAGAAAGGATTTACTTTAATCTTAGGATATGAATAACCAAATGGAATATTAATCCAACCAATCTCACAATCAAAAACCACACTTCAAAATTTAAGACAACATTTCCACATCTTAGTAGCATATGGGCAAGAGAGAAAACATGCTTAACCAATTAAATTTCACTATAGAAAGAATAAAAAGGATTAGCAAGACCACAATTTATATATACAAAACCAAAAGCCAGTTTCTTATACATTAATAACTAGAAAAAGTAATATTTCTTGGGATCAGGAAGAGAGGCACAAATCACATCAAACCTAAAGGACCATGTAGGTAAAGGATCACACATAAACCTGATATGATTGAGGGTGAATTAGGGGACATTAGAGAAGGAAATATTCTTGTAAATAATTTGAGAAGTAAACTCAAGTAGAGGGTGACCTTTCTTCCACTTCACACTATCTCAAAACTCACCCTCTTCTTCCATGAAAAACACACTATTTTCTCCCTTAGGATCCATTTGGAGCAAGGTGAATATTCTTCATTAAGAGTCAAGAATATAAAATCTAGATTTGAGCTCTGTCTAAGAATCCCATCCCACATGGGAACAGTGATCCTTAAAAATCCTCAACCCATTAATATACTAATCAAATATAGAGTAACCCATGGTGAGAGCAAGTGGTCTCCTATTAGTAGCCAAATTCCACCAAAGTGATCTATACCCCTGACATGTTGCTCTAAACTAGTTAAAAACATGTTTAGCAATAATGAATGGATTGGAAACATCCTAAGATGACCAAATGGAATAAAATATAGGATATTCAACCACTTTGATTGTGAAGGGCCCAATGAGGAGATCAAAAATATTAAAACCTTTCTAGTTTGGCTTTCCTTTAGGAAAACATCTCAAAACATTATTCCAGACTAGGACTTTCCAGGGCTCATTTCTAATGCAAGTGTTAATTATCCACTTAACCGCCAATTTTATACCCTATAGTTGGAGGTCCTTTATCCCCAAGCCTCCAATATTTTTAGGTTTCAACTAAAATTACCATGAAACTACATGCCTTTTCTTATCACATTTCCCATCAAACCATAAAAAGTCGCTTATGATCCTGTGGATCATGTTGATCTGATATTTACCAAAGAGTCAATAGGAAGCATAGTAAATACTGTATGATGAGAGAAATTTTTGAAAAACTTGAATCCTTCTTGGTAAGGATAACATATGTCCTTTCCATTTCACAATTTTCTTATTAATTTTATTGAAGAGCCATTCCCACATAATTTTAAAGGAGGGTATGATGGGAAATTAAATAACTAGGTACCTAACCATTTCATTTATCCCTTTCCAAGTCCATCCAAAGTTTGACAACTAGATAATATTTTGTTCTTGCTAACCTAGCATGTGTGATTTATGCATTACCACTTTAGAGCTAGAAGTAGAGTAGTAAATATCTAGTCTAGCCACTACTTGAGCTAGGTTGTTTTGATCCAAGGTGATAAATATTTATGTGTCATCATCAAACATAACATCAATGAGGGAATCAATATTTGGGAGAGAGATACCTTTGATTGGAAGCCCAATGTCAAAGAATCATAGTAGATAATGTAATGCATCAACCACTAGAATAAAGAGTTAAGTGGCAAGAGGGAACCCTTGTCTAATGGAGTGTTGAACCTCAATAGATTCTATCAATTCCCCATTGACTTCAATGATAGAGAAATTATCTTTGAAGAGTATATTGATCATTCTTAAAAATCTATCTTGGAACCCAAAGGCACATAGCATTCTTTCAATAAAAGGCCACTCAATTATATCATATTATTTTTTAAACTCAAGAAAGATCATTCATGCATCCTAATTCAAATATCTAGACCAGTGCATTCCATCCTAGCTAGTGATTAAATTATCCAAGATATATCTCCCTTCAATAAATCTAGTTTGGGTTTCCAAGACAATAGAGGGTAAAATTGAAGACAGTCTCCTCGCAAGGATCTTTTCTAGAATATTATATGAGACATTAAGGAGGGTAATTGGTCCCTAGTTTTATACTGAAGATAGATTACCATCCTTAGGGATGATATTTATTACCCCTTTATTGATGTTTGTTCTGAGTGTGTCAACATCAATGGCTTCATTAAATACCTCCATATATTCTTTAACAATCCAATCCTTATTACCTTTATAAAATTCAATAGGGAATCCATCCACCCTAGGTACTTTATCATCCTTAAGCAAATCAATGGTGTTTCTAACTTCATCAAGTGAGATAGAGTCATCTAGTTAAGAGGCCTAAGTTTGTGACACCTTTTTAGGAATGTAGGCTTCATATAGATCCATGGTTTTTTCAACATGGTCACTAGAACCATTAGAGTGGAAAACATTGGAGTAGAAATCAAAGAAAATTTATTTAATATTGGTTGCATCCTGCAAAAGATACCCATTAACTTCAATACCATTAATCTTACTTCCTGTGCATTTGTCTTTCAATAATCTAAATAATAAATTATAACCTCCATCACCAAGCTTTAGCTAGGTCAATATAGATTGGATTTGCACTCCCTAGTAATATAGTGTTGTGACTATCTAACTTGATGCTTCAAGAAATTAACTTCTTCAAGAAGAACCCCATTGGTGGAATTAAGATGCAACAAGATTTCATCATGAATAAGATTCTCTTGAGTATCCTGTGCACCCTTTCTACAACTTTTTGCTTTGATCTACCAATATGTTCTAGCTAAAAAATCTAAAGTACCCATACTAGATTTTCAATGATCAATTTTGGAACTAGAGAAAGATATGATTTTTCCAATGTTCTAAGAAGATTGAAGCCCCTCTAGATAGACACTATTTACCAAATGGGACACATTGAATTTATATAACCCCTTAAAAGATTAGGTGTCTTTATTTCTACTATGGTAGGACTATCACCACATTACCATCCTTGAAAGGGGTCACAACAAGTATTGCCTTTTATTTCTACTCTAGTTGGTACACTAGGTGTACTAGATTCCTCTACTTAGGCTTTTACCTTTTTGTAGAGGGTCTCCAACTCTATGCATTATTTTGAATTTAGACCATAAAAACATCTCATTTCCCTTCCATGCTAGGTGGTCTCCCCCAATTTTAACCTCTTTGTCTTCCACCATATTGAAGTCTCCTCCAAAGACCTAAGGAACTTTTTTCAAATTTATAGCCAACTAAATCCATAGATCTGCCCACTCCCTATAGTCATTAGGAGAATAAATGTTACACAGGCCAAAGGTCTAATTTTAAATTTCTATCAATACCCACACATCTTTGTTACATGGGGAAACACCATGTTTAATAATGCAATCTTTGAAACCAGGGTTGACTAGAATAGAGGCCCCACCTTTCCCTCTTTGATGATTAGTGAAAAATTGTTGGGCATTAGGCCAAATAAAGTACAAAACTAAGGATAATTGGGGTCCAATAGCCTTAACTTCTTAAAAAAATATAAAATCCAAGTTTTTTATAGAATGTTTGAACTACCTTACAATTGGTTTTCTTTTAGGAAACTATAGCCCTCTCACATTCCAACTTACAATCCACATGTATAACTAGGGGGTAAACATAGTTAAATTAGATTAACCATGGGGCTTAGCCCCACTATTGTATAATCTAGCGAAGAAGTCTATGACTTCATTTTCCTTGTCCTTTTTTTGGAGGGGGGTTCTTAATTATTGTGGAGGGACTCTTTTACCATCTTTTTTTTCTACTTAGGCACCACATGTTTTACCAAGGTAGAGCCTAAATCTATTTTAAGTCTTTTTCCTCCTACTTTAGATATCTAATTTTTAGCCCCTATAAGATACTTGTGTGTCAAAGGAACCCTATCTAATATATCCATCTTAGAGGCTAGTATATTATATTTCTCTTTCTTTGGGGAGATAGGAGTTAGGTAAACTTCATGAACAATATTGTCAGTTTTGCTCTGGGACAAGTCATTAGAAGAGGCAGTGTACTGAGTAGGGACTTCAGCAATAATAACCACATATTCCTCAAAATTTGGATCCAAAAGAGTTTTATGTTTATTAAATGCATCATCTAGGCTATTAAGGAGATAATTTATCAATTTTGGTGAGGAATTTAAGCTATCTTCAAAAGGCAGTGGTGGGCCATACACCTGAGAGTAAATGGATGAGTCCTTTAGATCCCTCTCTTTTTTATCCAAAGCCTCAACAATGGAGGTATTGTATTTCAAGGGTACATTATTGATTAAAGGATTTTATAAAGCCTATACATTATCCAAAATAATCTCATCTTGTAGGACTTCCTTCTCTTTTTGTCTATTAAGTATATTACCCTTATTAACTAGCATAGGATAGTTTTTCCTAATATGTCCATCTTTTTTACAAAAAAAAGGAATTCCATCCACCCAATCCTCTAAGAACATAATTATGGGATTTTCCCTTAATTTTAAAATTGAGGTAATTCAAAAAAATTCTAAGTGCTCTAAAGAAATTAAAACCCTAGTATTTATGTGGGATAGAGATCTTCTAGTATCCTCTATTCTCAATACTTATCTAAGGGGTTTCAAATATTCTTAAAGAAAATTCCATATCTGAATTGGCACTCCTTTAATATCAACACATCTATAATTAGTTTTGAAAATGAGGTCATTATAGTCCATTTCTAGGTTCTATAGGAAAACTTTAAAAATCGACTAGCCAAAATTCCACAAGGGTTTATTGATAACCCTACATTGTATATTGGAGTTTTTAAATAAAATCATGAACATGCATTTCTAAATCATCTAGCAAAATCATGAACTTCCACCTGAGATACGTCAAGGCAATTGCTCTTATTATTAAAAATCTTATCATCTCATACATCATCACCTAAGTCATTAAAATCACCATGTTTCCCCTTCTTCACATGCTCAAGCCTGTCAAATTTGAGGGCTTCCATACCTATCTTAAATTAATTAATTCCCCTTAAAACTCTTCAAAATGGAGTGGAAAGGGTGGTCAAGGAGGGACACGCATGGATACCATACACCACATCCCAAATAACAAAAAAATAACCAAGCACCCCAAAGAAAACTAAAAACACAAAAACATAAAAAAATAATAATATAATAATAAATTAAATAACACCACTTGCACTAAGTAAAAAGGAAGAAATAGATGCAAAGGAGGCAAAGGTGACCTATTTGAATCACAAAGAGGAAGCTTGAAGCACCATTAATGGAGAATGACTTTTTGTCTCCCCATGGCAGAGCTCCAATCCTCACTCCTAACCAAGATTATTCCTCAAAATTTCTATATAATATTATTTAGGTATATATATATGTGTGTGTATGTATATAGTTGATTAGGAGTGAGGAGTGTGTGTGTGTGTGTGTGTGTGTACATATATACATTTATATATATATATATATATATATATATATATATATATATATATATAATTAGAACTATTAAATAGATAAAAATATTATACAAATAATATATTCATTATATATATATATATATATTCATACAAGTTTATATATAAAATAATCATAAAAAATAAAATAAACAAATTAAATAAAGTCTACATTTAAAACAAAATTAAATGAAATTAAAAAAAACTATATATATATATATATATATATATATAATATAAAAATTAAACACACACACACACATATATAACAATAAATAAATAAATGGAAATGAATAATTATTATATATATATATATATATATATATATATATATCAAAGCATATATATTTCAAAATAAATAATATTTATAGAATATTTAAATATATTTGTATGATATTTAATGTATATAAAATTAAATCTATATACTTATATGTATATATTGTAGACACCTAAAATTGGCCATCGATAACCTCTAACCAAGATTTTGACCAATTTCCACCAAAATGCACAATTTAGCATAAAAACACTAAAACACATTAAAAGCTTTGAAACTTATATATTGAAGTGTTGATTTTGTCTAGAATATCATTAAATAGGGCAATGCAATTTATGGGATAGCTAACTTTGATCAGATCATTTCAAGTCAAAATGCCAATTCTGCACTTGGGTGCTCTAGATTGCTCTTTTCTATCAAATTTATTGTAAGAGACATGTGCCTTTGTTATTTTGTGTTGACGAAATCCTAAATGGGATAACGGATCCAATGAATCTTACATTGACTTCCAATTCCAATCTAATTAAATTTTGGATCAATAACAAGGCATTCCGATCAATTTGAGTAATTTGTGCACAAAGTGAATAATCATGCTTAAGAGCTAATTAAACCAAATTAGAGCCTAATTAATAATTCCATGAAACTTGTTGAATACTTATTTTTATAAATAAATATTGAATATTTTCATCAAGTTACCTCATTTCTTGGGAAGATATCCCTAGGCCATAAATGCCACAAATATTAATATTCATGCCTCCCATACCTCATCAAAACCCTTTCATGCCTATTCAATGCCCCTCTATCACAAATATTAATAGGGATATTTTTATAATGAATTTAATATTTATATTTGTCCTTCTCCACACATCTCAATCATGAGATCGATGGTTCAGGTTGATTCTATCCATTTGCAAAAATCTATAAATAGGAGGCCTTACCACATGAATTTTAAGATATTTTTGGTGCAAAGTTATTATGCTCAAATATCTTCATGAAGCTTGGATAATGCAAATTTACCATTCCAAATTGATTCCAAGATCCATTATAATTAGTGTTATAATGCCCAATTATTTAACCAAGCCAAACCAAAGCCAAAGGTGCCAAGAGGAGATGAAGGTAGCCACTCTCCGTTGAAGAAGATCTCTTGAAGCACAATCTGAGCAATCCAAAGAAGGATCCTTTTGGAAAAATCAAGGATTTGGTGAGAAATTTTTGTTTTGTGTTCATATTTCTCATTTATCTCCATTTTTAGTTATGTTGTCAAATGGTTTTTCCTTATTAAGCTCACCCTAGTAACTAGGCATCAAGGAGTTAGTTTAGTGTGCTTTTGATTTGATTTATCCACTAACACAATATTAATATCCCCTTAATCATCAAATTACTAGTTCATATTTTGGCATTCTTGGTGGGACTAATGCATCCCACATATTGAGGAGAGAAAGAGGTAACTTAAAATTTTCAATTTTGATGCTTAAAACTCTACCTACATGTTTTTCTAACTTCATTTGGTCATATTTTATCTTCATGGGTTTACACAAGTAAGCATCAATGGTCAAAAGAACCACTAACAGTTAAGTAAACCATCAATGATCATTTTAAACCATCGATGAGCAAGTATAAACATCACTGGTCATGTAAAAATATCAGTGGTCACTGTAAAAACACAGACTTAAGAGTTAATAGGCTATTTTATAATGCTTGGTTTGGGGCCATCCAGACTCTATTTTTCACGATTTGTTTTTTTAAACCACGTGTTTTGTTCCAAATTTTTAGAATTTTACATTATTTTAGCTTAAATTTTCATATATTTTTTACAAAATTTTTAAAATATCTTTGGATGTTTCTAATCTAACATATTAGATTTTGGGGTGATGCCTTAAGGGTAAACAAGTAACCATTGTACTTAGAATTTGTTAAAACATGTTTTAGATCACCTTTTGCATGATTTTAAAATGAACTAAGAACTTTGTTTTAGTACTTAATAGAAAATTTAGGTGCTTAAATTAAATGTTTGATAGTTATCCTTTCAAAGTTACAACTTAAGACCAAGGGGTCAAAAGAATAGCACGACATCTTTCATTTGGGTTTTAAAATTGAACACACTTGTCAATTCTTATTTTTAATAGTTATTTAAATTAGAAATTGTTTGGAAAAAATAAGGTTTATGCATGTATTCTCTTCAATTTTTCCCCTTTAGGGAACCCTTGGAATCAAAAGCATAATCCTTATTTCAAAAAGCCTACTCTAAGGCTTAGAAAGAAAGTCATTTAAATCACCCCCAAAAAAATCGCAATAGTATTGCGTGACCTTAACACAAACCTAAAGTCTTTTTATTTTATACTTTTATATTTCATGAAAACATGGATTATGAGGAGGAATTAATCACCTCTTGTGAGTTTTATAGGGAATATTTTACCTGGGGTTTCATCTCCCAGCATTGACTTCATCCACTCCTTCTAAGTTGCACACGAGACGTATCTACATTTGGACATCACACTACACTAAGCGAATAGCAAGATGTAGTGTTTTCAAAAAGGACTAGACCTTTTTGAAACTATCCAAGTGTCATGTACATCCAACTTCCATGCTTTTATTTTACATTATTTGACATGAAACTCATTGTTTAATCGATTCCCCTAGAAACATTTGAAAGCTTGCTAGTTTAGTCAACCCCACATTGCCATACCCTTGCTAGGATTTGGAGGATTATACCTAGAGTATTTTGGTCATTTTTAATTACTTGGTATGTTTTGAGAGTAAAAATTGATTTTTTTTTTTATAAATATGTCAAAACCACTTTGTTTATACTTCACTCTTTTGTCTAAAGAGGTGTTATGCTAGCCATTTTACACCAAACTTGTGCCTTAAATGTTTTTCTAAACTTGTTTGTATGTGTGTCATTTGATTTACGAAGGGTAGCGTTATGCTACCCAAAACATGTCAAATCCATTTCACCTTGGAGTATTTTGAAATATAACATGGATCACATCATTCGAGTATGCTTATGTCATTAGGCTACTCAATTTGTTTCAAGACTTATTTACCATTACACCAAAAATGATTTATTTTAAACCATATCACATCAGCCATTTGGACCTCATTTATGTGCCATCATGTTATCTAATTTTGTCTAGCTTGTTTGGTCAAATCTTAGTTTTCAACATTGAGTTTTCAATTAACCTTATCAATTTTGGATTCAAACATTGATTAATTTTTATTTAGGCCTCAATTCATGGGGCTAATACACAAATCTTTCTCTTTTGGGTTGCATAACTTTGGTTAATCGATTATCCAAATTTGAAAACTATTGATGGTTTGTTTGTTCAAATTCCTATCCTCATCATTTTTTTCCCTTTATTTGGGAGAACACAACCTTTCTTCAAAGAGCCTTTTGTCTTATACCTTATGCCAACTAATCATGTTTATGTTTAATTCTATGTGCTAGGTCTATATCAAAATTATTTCCAAACTTGTTAGATTAAATCCAATCACATCATGCCTTTTTTTCAAGTCTATTTTTGACATCATTTATCCAAAAGTCCATGCATATCCTGTTTGAACCTAGCTTTTGACTCCAAATTTAGACAACAAACCTAGCGTCTCTTTTCCCTTTCCTAGTTTAGACCTTATTTTGAACACTTTGACCTAGACCTTTGACATGCCAATTTTTATTTAGAATCTTGACCTTTTATGTGTATAGAATTTGAAATTAGAATATTTAATGCCAATTCTTAGCATATAACATTTTGGAGATACAGCTCCATTTTCATACCACATTGGAGGTATAGCTCCACCTTCTACAAGTTAGACCAAATTTGAACCATTTATCCTTTGGACATAGTTTTTTAGAGTTTTTAGAACTCTAAGCCTTTGGTTTCAGAGATTTCATCATTTATGCAGATATTTATAGCTACACCTATGGTGGAATCACATATAATATAGCTTATGATATAATGGTTGCACAAATGACTTTTATGGCTTTAGTCAAGACCCTAATGATGATAATATGGTTTGTGAGATAGATTTCTATCTAACTCATAATAATCATTCATGGGAACAAAGTCCTAAATCAACTTATGATCCAAATCGAGACCTTGATTGGTATGAAGAGGTTTGTGAGGAAGAATTTAAAGACCCAACTATAGAGAATGTTTTTTAGGATATGGGTCCATATCCTCTTTACAATAATTAGTACATAGAACATAGTCAAAAACTAGCTTATGATCCAACTCAAATTTGGGGTGATGTGGTTTATCAAGAAGACTTAGATGCTTTGGATTATGAAAGAAATCAAGTTCTATGATGTCCTTTTGTTATCCAATCATTAGCTACCCCTAACCCTCTTTTGGATTATATGAGCTACGAAGCTCCACAATATCCAAGACATATCATTACTTTTTTGAGACCTCATTATTTGGCATGTGTGAGCAATCAAGCCCCACAACACCCAACCATTTCTATACCAAGACTTCATCCTTTGGCTTATGTGAGAAATCAAGCTCCACACCACCCTATCAATACCATTTTAGGACTTTGTCTTTTGGATCATGTGAGAAATCATGCTCTGCAATGCCCTACTATTATCCAATCATAGGTCATTCAGCATCCGGTACCAATCCGATCCAAATCTCAACCAATCCAATCATTTGAAGACCAATCTACATTCAAAATTAGTATTTTCCAACTCATTGGAAACCAAGGACAAAATAATCAATCAAACCATGATATTTTTATTGAACCAACCATTTGTGATAAGTCAACCTATGATGAATTACCTTTCAATCCTATACCTATTTTCAAGGAGTCTCAATCTGATGCGCCAGTCTTTGTTGAGTCACTTCTTAAAGATTATAACTACCTTTGGGAAAATAATTACCTTAAGCATATGCCTATTTTTCAAGAGCCTCTTATTGACAAGCCTATCTCTAAGGAGTTGTCTCTTAACTTTTCTCCCATCCTAGAGGAGTCTCACTTTGACAAAATAATCTCTTTGGAGACCATTATTCTATCACAGGTAATTACTTGTCCAATACCAAGCATTCAACAAGACATCATTGTAATAGAGTACCCATCAGATGAAGAATCAGAGTTAGAGTTAGGTTCTATTATTGAACTGACATTAGATTTAGCATCAGAATCAGAATAACATTACTCTCAACATCGGATTTAAATTCCAGTGAGTTAGAATCAAATTTAGATACATAATATGTTCATGACTATTATAACATTGGTTATGCATGCCTCGTAGATAAGTTTGAATACATTTGTGATCCTTCTACATTTTTTAAGGATGAGTACTTTAGCTTTGACACAAGTTATCTTAGTATCTTCTATGAGGATTTTGTTGCCTCTCCCCATTCTATAGGCCATTACCATCAACCCAAATAGCCATATTATTGACATTTCATTTCCCATAAGTATTGATTAGGACCAACAGAATCATACTTTGTTGAACTACATCTATGGTGACATAGTAGTTGAAGAAGAGCAAGGAGGCCAAGACTAAATTCATGTAGATAAAGAATATTATCCTAGTGAAACCTTTTTTGAGGTGCTATGGGACATGCAAATTTCAAACACAACATCTTCTAGTAAAACTTTTTTAGAAGAGCTAGAATAAAATCAAAGTCAAAAGTCAACATTCCTTAATAAAACCTTCTCAGAGGTGCTATGTGATAATCAAGATAATTTTATTAGTGAAAACCTCTTTGAGGCACCAATAGATGAGCACAAAAGTTCTTCACTACTTGATGAAGACAAAATCAAAATAGATTCCTATCTATAGCCTAATCAGATGGTAGCTACTCTCAGGCCCAAAAAATAGAAAAATCTGATGGTCTTATTAAGAGAACAAGTCTTTGAACCGACCACAACCAAAGTTATGTTGAATCTTGCATTAACAACATTACGTGTGACTAAAACTCGTGATCTTCATTTATTTCCACACCATTATACATTCTATTAATGTCAACCATTCCATTTCATAAACAAGCCTACCATTTATTATTTTTCCTTATTTACCATCCATGGCCATACTTTCCTTTGTAGAGGTGGTAAAGAAACCTTGTCTCAATGCTTGAAGGAATCAACATCAACGATCAATGAAGAGCATAACAACATTCTTGGAATCCAAATATGTAGGTAATTCTTAATGAATCTATTATTCAGACAAGGTGTGGGCTAGAAATTAACATGGTCAAGTATTCTATTTGTATCATGTATTGATTAGGATGTGCATCTCCCCATCAGTAGGAATAATAGAATCAATAACCACACCCAGGCTAGAAACATGTACCATACTATTTCACATTGCCATGTCATTTCTATTATTACATAAATTTTTTCCATTATCATGTATCCTTCTATTTATCCCATCATTTGGGGGAATCCCTCTTACCATTTTTATCTAACCTATCAAAAACCATCATTATCCTAAACTAATGCCATTCCATTCCTATTTAGACCAAAGCCTATTTTTAGTCATCCTACCCAATCCTATTTTGACCTTGGTTCTTTTGGTTCTTCCCACACCTTTTATGAGGGGATTCCAATCAAGTTTCAAAAATAAATCCAATTCATGTTTATAATGATGGTCTATGAAAGTCATGTGACAGTTGATCTGGTAAGATATCTTTCATTTTTCATCCTATATCAATTTTGTTTATGTGATCCATATTATAACCACCTAAGGGTAAATCAGTGTCTCACCAATGTTGCTACTAATTATAATCACCTATGGGCAGATTAGTATCATTGACCTATTCCATTGTATCCTCGTTATAACTACCTATGGGAAAAATAGGGGTAATATTTTTTTATCATGCATTACCACATCAGCTTGCCATCACTATTTTCATTTACCTAGCCATTTGCTTGATTTGAGAACTTGTTGGGACCTAGTTGGTTTTTCCCCACCTCTTTTTATGGATAAAATTATTATGTGACTTGAGGTCATTTTTGGATTATGTGGGTCATGCTCAAGTCATGTTGAGGTCATCTTAGTCCCCCTTGCCAAATGCTCTCACCATTTTACAAGCAACCTAAGCCACACTCTCGTCATTTTTCAAGCTTGAACCATTTAGTGTCTTGTCATTCTCTAATGAGTTGAGATACATCAAAATTCTAAAAACATTCAAATATTTCAAAAATCCAAATAATATTTTCATGTCTAAGCCTATTTAGTTATCTTAGATCTACCTTATTGGGGCATGGTCATTGTTAGGATGTTTTCTTTTTATTTTGTTTTCAAGCTTTTTGTTTGTTTGCTTATTTCAATTTGTTTGTTTATTTGTGTGTTGTTTATGTGTTTCTTTGTTTGCTTGTCTTCTTGCATGTTTATTTGCTTTCAATACTATTTACTTGACTCGGTATATTTGTATGCATTAGGTGATTCCTTATATATATTATTCTTGAGTCTATCCATATTCATATGTCAACATTGTCATCATGTTTTTATCATTGGTGCATTTTTTTCAAGTGTTTATTGGATTAGGATTTAGTCCTTATAATTTTTTCAGCCAAGTCTTCATGGTGTTCTATCATGATGCCTACCATCACATCCTATAGCAAAAATTAGGTTCAAGAAGGTCTACAATCAATGGAGCCATAGAAGTTTTTCCTTGGCGCCTTAGGAAATATTTCCATCCCACCATTGATCAAATCAACCCAATGACCATTCTAGTTGTATCATTGCTAATAAGGATAATAATCTCCTCATTGGAAAGTATAATTGAATCATTTCTATTGATTAATCTTATTCTTTTATCCATCTCTTCCATCACTTTATGATTTCTCATCTTTGATATGTATTCCAAGTTATATCCTTGATTTATGCTTACTAATCAGCCCTAACTAGGGCACCATCATCTTTAGCCAATCTAGGTCCTCTTAAATATTATAACCACCTATGGGTAAATCATTGTTTTGACTTTTATTCTTGATTATAACTGCCTTTGGGCAAATCAACATCCTTTTTAAATCAATGCATGCAAGCATTTTCTTGTTTAGATTAATCTCAACCATGGGTTAATTTCACCTTTCTTCTTGTTTCTTTTTTAGGTACTATCCACTAACAAATGTGATGGCCACTCCCTCAAGGGGGCATCATCATAGGATTCCCAATCATCATTTATAGCTTTGTTCATCAATCATCATATTCTTTTTGGCATATATTCCATTTCTCATTATTTGAGAAGACATTTTTTTACCTATGGTTTTCAACATCTTCCCAAACAAGGGCAAACTATAGACACCTAAAACTGGCCATTGATAACCTTCAACCAGCCTTTTGGCCAATTTCCACCAAAATGCACAATTTAGCCTAAAAACACTAAAACACATTAAAATATTTGAAATTGATATATTCAAGTGCTGATTTTCACCATAGTATCATTAAATGGGACAATGCAATTTATGGGCTAGCTAACTTTGATCAAATTATTTTGATTCAAAATGCCAATTTTGCACTTGGGTACTCTAGATTGCTCGTTTCTATCAAATTTCTTATATGAGACACATGCCTTTATTATTTTTTGTTAACAACATCCTAAATGGGATAACAGATACAACACATCTGACATTGACTTCCAATTCTAATCCAATCAAATTTTAGACGAATAACAAATCATTTTGATCAATTTGAGTAATTTGTGAACAAAGTGATTAATCATGCTTAAGATCTAATTAAACCAAATTAGAGCCTAATTAATAATTCCATATAAACTTGTTGAATGCCTATTTTTAGAAATTAATATTGATTATTGTCATAACTAAGTGACCTTATTTCTTGGGAAGACATCCCTAGGCCATAAATACCACAAATATTAGGATTCATGCCTCCCATGCCTCATCAAAACCCTTTCATGCCTATTCAATTCCCATTTATCCAAAATATTAATGGGTATATTTATAGAATGAATTTAATATTTAGATTTATCCTTAGCCATACATCTTAATTTTGATATGGACAGTTCAAGTTGATTCTAGCCATTTGCAAAAATCTATAAATAGTAGGCCTTACCACATAAAGTTTAAGCTATTTTTGGTGCAAAGTTATTATGATTAAATATCTTCATTAAGATTTAATAATGAAAATTTACCATGCCAAATTGATTCCAAGAGCCATTACAATTAGTGTTATAATTATGAATTTTTGAAGCAAGCCATGCTAAAGCCAAAGGTGCCAAGAGGAGATGAAGGTAGTCACACTCCATTAAAGAATATCTCTTGAAGCACAATCTGAGAAAGCCAAAGAAGGAGCCTTTTGGATCAATCAAATATTTAGTGACAAATGTGTGTTTTGTGTTCATATTTCTCATTTCTCTTCATTTTTAGTTGTGTTGTCAAATGGTTTTTCCTTATTAAGCTCACCCTAGTAACTAGGCATGAAGGTGTTAGTTTAGTGTGCTTTTGATTTGATTTATCTACTAACACAATATTAATCTCCCCTTCATCATCAAATTCCCAGTTCACATATATTCAAAAAAAATGTACATACATATTCTGGTATGAGATCCTTCCTTTCCCAAGCTCCTTCCTCAAACTCCAACATGCAAGTGAAACAAAGGAAAATGAAAGCCAGAAAATTAGAAGATAGATTTTATTTGAATACATGAGAAATTAGGGTAACTCCTAGAATTGATAGATCTTATGGATTAGAAAAATTTAATCTCATGTCTATTATTTATTCCTCTACTTATAAGTGAGAAGAGACTTTCAATTTATTTTATTATAATTTACCTTATTTGATTTTACATGTAAGCTCTCCTAAATAATTTATTAAATACATTAATTTTCTTGGGTGTGATTTAATTGTTGTTGTAAAATTATAATTTGTAAATGAGTATTAGTAATTTATTTACTAGTGGGTAACTCAAACTAGGTCTAATAATTTATTTTATTTGAATAATTAGGTGAATTATACATCTTTATTTGACACTATTGTGACAATTTTTCAACACTAGACTAATATCCAATCTACATCATTCACTAGATAATAATACACCTACCACTATTTTATGAAAAACTCAACCTCACTAAAAGGATTTGACAATGACATTATTCATGAGTGGAGCATTTTTTAAACATAACCATATTGACTCTATAACCAAGGAATCTTATTTTAGTGTAATATGTTTATCACAAATTGGATACCATATATAAAACTTACATAAAAAAGAAGTTTGGAAACATTTACTAAGACTTTTGATATTACCAATTGCTTATGATCCAAGTGTTTTTCAAACAAAAATATGGTTCATACCTCATATCTGTCAACACCAATTTACATTGGAAACATTTTGGATCTATCTAATGGGAGACACAATCAATCCAAATCAACAAGGTATTTCATTTTCCCATAAATGATGAATGGTTAACATACCACATGATGGTAGTAACAATCCAAATCATGGATCAGGGAGAGATATATAACATTACATGCATCTATTTCACTCTCAATACATAAATCATGGAAAATGATTATTCATTATCAAAAAATAAAATATTCTAAAAGATATTTAAATAATTTAAATAATTCAAAAATACCAAAAAAATATTTAGTATTTCACATGTTTAATAGCTTTTGCTTATGTTGTTTAATTTATGTTAATAGATAGTATATCATTTATACATACACATATGTTTCATGATTACTTGAGTGTGATACAACCATACATTAGACTCATGATATTCAAACATGTAGATGTTGGGCCTTTCCTCTTCTAGCATGATACATACATTGGGGAAATTTTACTTCTATATGATCATGATTGACACATGATCTATTGGTTCAAGTTCATTTTCCATAATCTTATAGTGTGTATATATCTTAATATCTTACACAGTGTCTTTTATATTTTATTCTACATGAAATTTTTTGAACACATGTATGTAAGGATTAGTATGGCATGGTTATGTTAGTTTCTTATATCCCATGGCTTCATCCATTTATATTATCTTACTTGAGTATGATTCTTATTTGCTTATTTATTTTTCTTGTGGAAAATTTGAACATGTTCCTTTGATTTTTGGCCACATTTCCCTAAGTTTTGATTATTTTTTTGGTGTGTGGACATTTACACACATCATCCACTTGAGTGTGTAGTATTTGAACATGCCCCTTGTTTTTGGTTTTGTTGGACCCTGCTTTGTGTGATATTTTATTACTCTTGCATGTGTGCTTGATTTTTTTTATCTTGTTATATAAATTTCCATGATTCACATCATGCATCTTAGTGCTTGTTATATATTCATAATATGAGCTTCATTTACATATCTATTTTTACATGACACTACTATATGCTTCTTTACTACATGATTCACATAAATACAACATGGTTGTCTAATCCTTTTGAGATAAGGTTATTATCACTTTTACAATCCCCTCAACTCAAAACAGGGAATATTGGGGAATGCCATAGAATATATATGACTCCATATACATACAGTTGATAGAGTGAACAAAAAATATTTAGTTTACATAATTTACATGATTTAGATATACATTTGGGTACATATTTGAGATAGATATTTTCAAATTTGTGATACATATTATATACATGTTATAGGTTAGATGTTACATTTTAACATATACTTCATATGATACATATTCAAGGTGTAGTTGTACCAAATTATAACTACAATTTCAAACTATACATATATTTATACACCAACATTACCAATGTACACCATATGGGCCTTTATCTTTCTACATTAGTTATCTCTTTTTTTTATTAGTGAGATCAATATTTTTCACCCTCGATAGATGTATCACTATGATTCTATTATCTTAGATTGATATGGTTACACCATTTTACCTGGGTGAGATTGGATAAATTGGTTGTTAGAGGTATAATCATTGAGAGTGGAGGTGAATCAGTGAATCAAGGTATTTCAAAACTTTAATCTAAATCCTTCAAATTCTTAGTCATACACCATAATCAATCAAGAAGCAAATAACCCACTCATAACAATGAACATTAAAGATAAGCAAGATAGCACAAGATTTATGGGGAAACCCCTCTTGGGGGAGAAACACCACTCTCAAGATTTTAAACACATGAACTAATTATCCTATAAGATGATTAATAACATGAGACTTTAGTGAATCACCTACTTCACAAGGAGCACCAACCCCTAAAGATGACAAGCAACGATTTGCCTAGGATATTTAGCACCAACATAACATATATGAAATGAACAACTCTAAAAATCTGATTGATTATCAATATAATGGATAAAACATGCAAAAAAAACTCCTTCAATCCTCTTCACTCATTCAAACCTTCACACATAAGCAAGCCATCTAAAACCACCTTTTGGACAAATCTACACACCTTTCACTTATTCTCATGTATCAAACTTGTAAATTCAACATCATAATTGTGACCATAAGGTCATAAATGAAAATACGCACTCTTATATTAATCTCAATACATCTTCATGTATTTCACATCCTTCAAAAATATTTTTCTCAGCTCCTCACTTTCTCAACCTCACAAATAACCCAAATATGCCTTGTACTTATACCAATTTCTTGGTCTAACCCATATTGGTCAGCCAAGATTCATACCATACTTGTCTTAAAATTTAAATATGTCTCCATTCATGTTATGTGGGTGAAACACTCCACTCCATAGGTCACTCATAGTCCTTAATACTCAAATCCTTCATTAGGCTTGAATGAGACCCAAAATAATTAGGCCTTCACATCTACACATTACTCTTGCAACCTCTTAGACAACCTTAAACATAAACTAATGATTATAAAATATCAAATATATCTCTAATATACCCTTTCTCACTCCCTCATGGGTCCATGCCACTTATAACACCAACTCAATACTTGAACCTATGAATTATGTCTCTTTGCTCTTTAGGCCTTTATACATAGAAAATACATTCTCAAACCTTCGAAGAAAAAACTCAAATATTTAAAAATATCCATATCATTATATCACATGGGTGAAACTATAATTACCTCTAATACACTTTCATGTTCATTATATACTTTAACATAGGCTCTAAGTACTCAAATCAACTCTCTCAAAATGACCACTCAAACTAGTCATATATAGTCAAAATATAGTCAAGATATTTTGACACTCCATAAATAATAATGGGTAAATCATGATAAAAAAATACCTTTTCATAAATATTTTATACTTATATAACATATCCATACTCATTTTATTTTGATACTATGCTCAGAACATATTCAACTTACCTCTACAAGATGGTCACTCAAACTGCCAGTGTATTCAATAAACACAATCAACTTATAAGCCTTTTTTAATTCTAAATATGTATTGGTAAAACCTCCAAAATACATAAATATTTTTTTCATATATTTTATAACACTCTCCAATAGTTATTTAATATTGAAACATCTAAATATAATTAATAATTCTTCAATTATCCTTCTCAGGTTACTTGCAGAACATGGTCAAACACATAGTCAACTTCAGAGATCAATATATTTGACTATACAAACATTAAAACATTATAAAAAATGTCTATGTATTTTCCTTGAATTAATATTCAAATTTTCCTTTTATACCATTAATAAATTCATCTTAGATTAAAAGATATAAGCAAAATACTAAGAACTAGTTTATCCTCTTACTAATTCAAATGCTAATGATCACTTGTTAATGAAAAATTATCTATAGACACATGTCTTCATATTGTGTCCTCACATAGATTTCTCAAATGTTCAATATTTATCTCCTTTTTATTGTCTTGACTTTAACTCTAATTGTTCACCATTGATCATAGATCCTTGCTTCTAAGATCAAGCCACTTGGCAGTCCTACATACCCTGCAATCTGTCTCCAATGAACTTCTACCACTTGGTATCCCCACATGATTTTTGATCATTATATTGACTTATTGACTAATGCATACCATTTATCTTCCTCTACATGGTTGAATGTGCTCTGTTGATCTTGATCTACTACTCAAACTCTGTGAAAGTGACACATGTTTTCATCACATTCATTCTCAGAATCTTTGACAAATTGACTTCATGCTCACCATTGACATCTATCTGATAAGTATAACACTCTTTGTTAGATCCTTATCTAGTCAAATTATTTACTCATCATATATCTTCATTTCTTGATTAAACTGTAATGTCCCAATTTTCCAAATCAGATATTTTATGAATACCAGTAGGCCTATTTTATTCTCATAGGCTATTTTGGGTTTTTTAAGGGATTATTTAGTGTGAGTCACTATTAAAAATATACTATTCATAATTATTATTCACTTACACTATTCATGTGTCACTATTCATTAGCACTATTCATGAGTCACTATTCATGGTGACATGGTAGGTGATGTGGAAGGTGATACAATTGATGATGCATCAATAAGGTGACTTATGGAGTGATGTGGCATGTCCCACATAGAATATAATGTAATTTAATAGGTGGAGCATACTACTCCACTTGGTGACATAAATATTGTTATTTTATAAGTGCACATGGTGAAAAAAGATAGGAATGAATAGTATAGGGGCCACACCTTTGGGAAAATGATAAAATGAATGGGTATGGTGAATTTTCCATAATGGAGCCATTATGGAGAGTTAGGGATAAGTCAAAAGTGTGTGTATACCTATTTTGGACTCTTTTTTTCAATTATTAAGTGGAGGACAAGATTCATTATGATAATTTTGACATGTGAAGGTGGAAGAGCCATTATAAAAGCATGATAAGTAGATGTATCTTTGAAGATCCACTTTTAACCATTAACACATGGTTAAAAGCTTGTCACTATATCTTAATAGTGCACCCATTTAATGGGGTTGAAATTATTTTATTGGGCATGAATTTTCCTCTAATTCTCTCTCTCCCTCTCATATTTATTTAAGGAGAGATTCTCTATTGTAAAAGACATCTTTAAAAATCATAACCCCCCCCCCCCCCCATTTTTTAGATATTGAACTTGTGTTCATATCCCCCTCTTTTGGATGAATTCCATGGAGTAATGTAACTAATTTCAGTGGTTAAATATCCACCCTATTTAGTGTTGGACTTGGAGCGTCAATAGAAGATTGCCAATTTCATTGGTGGAAGACCCTCCCTAGTTGGACTAGTTTCAGTAGCAGATATATTTTGTGTATCATTATAAGTGTGATATTTTATGTTGTAATTTTAGTGATCATTTACAATGTATTGTTAAGTATTTATATTTATGTAAGAGTGTTTTTTATGGTCTTGTTTCAAGCTGTAATATTGTAATTATGTTGTATGAAGGAAGCAATGAAATAATGGTGTAATAAGTATTGTAAGTGTTATGTTGTCTTATATTATCTATTAATATAAGAGAGGGTTTTGTATGATTATTTAAATTTTTTTTTAATAATTATATCATCTGAATATATATGTTAGTTAGGATTATGGTGTCATATAGCTCTTATGAAAGTATTTCCTTGGAATAACAATATTATGTGTGATTGTTATGTTATGTGTTGATCTTACTTAAGTGTGGATTTATATCTAAATCTAAAATTTTTGGTGTTTTAGGTTATTTATATTTTTTTTTTCATTTATGTATTTTATTAAATATTCCCTAAATGGGATATTTTACTGGTATCAAAGTTGTGCATCCTACTAGCCTGTGTAATCTTGTGTTGTGGGTCTCTTTGTGAGTTTTGTGTTGTAGATTTGGATGCTTAGTCATTTAGTCATGGAATAAATGAGAGAAAAATATTTGGGATATATCCTTTTCAATTTAGGATCTATACTTATGTCTTTATCTCAATCAAAGTATGCACTTCTCCATACTTTGAAGGAAGTGGAGGATTACCTATCCACGGTGGGTCAAACACCTTCTCGGTAGATGCAAATAACTATGACTCCTTCAAAGGTTATTTTGGTTGAACCTGAGTTATTGAGTCACAAAAAAAAGGACATGAAGATTTAAATCACATCTTGCCTAAGTGAAATCATAATGATTTAAGTCCCAAATTTTCCTTATAAGGACAACATAATGAGGGAAGTATTAGAGCTAGTTGTTGAGAGCTTTCATGATTTGCATGATATTAGAAGCCCTTCTTTTGGTAAGAGGGTAAATATTTTAGAATTAATGGAAAAGTTTGGCTCATGTATTATTTTGATAGATTTAAAATCTCATAAGCTTATTCTTGAAAATTTTCATCATTTCATAACTTTTGTTAGTAATAATCAGATTATTTTTCAAAGTATGAAAGCCATCATGTCATTAATTCTGAATGAAATCTATGTTATCTCCCAACCCATCTTATCCTTACTATTAGATGTTTTGAACCAAGATCAAGTTATTTATTTAGTTGAATATGAATTATTTCATAGTGCTTGTAAGTAATGTGAGTAGAAGTTGTATAAATACATATCAATTGACAAGATAAAAGAAGAAATCAAGGAGCAAAATCAATAGGAATCAAGAGAAGAGGAGTCCACGAGTTATCATAAGAGTGTTTATGATAGCTCATCACAAGAGGAAAAATTAGAGCTAAAATACATTTAAGGACAATCTATTCCCTAGGTTGAAAATATTATTTTATCTTCTAATGATGGTATGCATGATAGTGAGCCAAAGAAGGAGGACATAGAAGCGGTTAAAGATTTGGAATCCACACTTGGTCATGATCCATTATGTGAGTGTGATGCTACCATAGCTTGTGAGTAAATTAAGGATGAGGAATAAAATCATGTTGAACATTATGCTCCTCTTGAAATAATAGAACCTTAGTTACATGAAGAATTTCCATCTATTACTCCCAGGATCTTAGATGATAATGCTCTCATAGTTGAGTTGAAAGAAGAGGTGCAAGTGGATTTTCATTTTTATCAATGTGTAGAGAATTAGTTTCCCCAAGATATTGATAAGGAGGTGGTGCATGAAAATGCACATGAGGATAAATCACAAATGATAATTGTGGATATTGTGCCATCATTAAGCCATCATGAGCATGTTATTAGCATTCCAAGGTATAAGAATGTTTTAGATTTTATTCTACATATGTCATTAAAAAATTCTTGTCATCATGAAAAGCATGAAAAAAGAGGTGATAGAGTGAGGTATACAACATGCATTAAAGGGCATGGGGATTCTTTGATACAAGTTATGAATAGTTCTTTCATATGGGATCTAGTTAATATGTTGGGAATAAAGGTTATGAATAGTCATTTCATATGGGATCCAAGTAATATTTTGAGAATAAAGATAGATAATGGGATTGATAGTAACTTTATATTCTCCATATATTTCATTTGGTAAAGAATGAGGTATATGATGAATCATTTATATTTTTTTTATGTTTTTTAACCATGTTATCAAGGATCAAGGCTCAAGGTTTATAGATCATTTATGGGAAGAAAATATTAGGAGTGATGGACTAATGGAGATAGTCCCTATGATAAGCTCGATTCTAGATGTGGGTAAGAGAAATATATGTCATTCTGAGGTTTTTTGTATTATGACTAATCATAGAAAGCTACTCTTTGAATCAATTTATTTATAGTATTGCTATCATTAAACGGGACAAGGATTTTTCAAGAAGGACAAAACCCCAGAAGATGAATCCCATGTTATTTTTACTAATGGATATGATAGACCTTTCTAAAAGAAGATTCATGATTTGGAAGATGAGGTTTGTGATGGTTTTGTTATTATTTGTCTAAGTTATTTTTATGTAACTTTGGATATGTAGTGGCTCTATTATTTTGGGTTATTCATGGGAATTAGATTTAGTTTTAATAGGGAAGATCAGTTTGAATATTTGGGTTTAGACTTACCATCTCTAGAATAATAGGCTCTATTTGAAGAAGAATGTGAAAATGATATGTTTCACTTGACTAGTACTCAATATGTTCAGTAGAGAATCTAAGTTACTTTAGATTAGCCACCTTCCACTTAATTGGCATGGGGCATATTCTTTGGCCCTTTGAATCATTATAAAATATTTGCTATGAGATCTTTCAGGTTTATTATTTCCATTGGTGGTAAGAGTATATTCCATTGGGTTAAGTGGTAAAGAGTATGTTATCATCCGATAAAGGTAATGATTTCATGTTTTATACTTTTTATCTAATATTTTTCACCCCCATGTCTTGTAGATGGTAGTTCTTCAAGAACGAGACTTAGAGTGGCTCAGAAGTGGAAACCCTTAGCATGTAAAATATTAGAGTTGGAAAAATTCAAAAAAGGAATCCTAGTCATCATGAATGCCTTGATCGAGTTCCAACCATACTTAGATAATAAAATAAATAGGGAGAGTACATCACATAATAACTTAGGGTTTTGGGTACTTGTTTTTTACTAAAATGATTTCATGTTGACAACTTATGTATTTTTAGATATTACAGTGATGAGTATAATTTTTTTTGTGGAGTGGAGTGCATGGACTTGTATTTTTAACACTTGGAGTTTTAGTGTTAATGAGGTACTATCATTCTATGATAAAGGAAAATTCCTAGTATAACTTTGTATTTATCATTCAGTTCTAACATATCTATATTCTAGTTAATTGAGTTTAATATGCATCAGTTGTTGGACATTATGATGAGTTATAATGAGAATCATGCTTTGTAGATTAATTTCTCTATGGCCCAAGATCATGATTGACAATGGGATTGTTAATTTTAATTTTGTTGAGATTATTTGACATGAAATATTCTACATTGTAGAATCCAATTCCTATAGGTCTTTCAATTTGGTGTTAGAGGACAACATTGTATTTAGGGTCCAGGAAAGAAGAATGCAGATTTGGCACTATGGTACTCCCACCTTAATCAGAGTGGTATAGAGGAAGCATGGTGGATAATTCTAGAGATTGATTTTGGATCCTGGTAATGTTCAAAGTAGAGGATATTTCACCATCACATTTCCATTGTTTGATTCAATTCATAGAGGTATAAGTATATTCATGCATCAATATCATGGATATTTTATAGGTTTGCATTTATGATGTTGAGAATTATGCACATTCATCTGATATCTATTCTCATGAGGTCAAGCTATTGTTTAAAGAAGTGGTAAAAATACTTGGGTTGCACAAGGGTGTTTTGGATGATAGGTAGAGAGTATCTTGCAACACCTTCTGGTAGGAACTTTATCACTTGATAGGTACATGATCTAGGGTATATGAGAATTATAGTTTGATTCATCACTTTGGCATGATGATTCTACAAGCTTCAGATTTAGAATTTCTTGAGGTCAAGAAAATTTTGTCAAGATACATGAAACACCAGAAACACACAATTGATTACCAAACCAAGCAACTTAATATGCGGAAATTAACCAGAATCACAAGTAACTAGAATTCAAAAATAACACATGATATGAGACACAATACACAACTTGTATTAAAACTCTTGAAGAAAAGAATACAATAAATAAGATGCCACTTCTTCTCCACCACCTCTTCAGAGGCTTCCCACACCTCAAGTGAACAGTAATTCTCTCCTCAAAGCTCTCTCTCTTAGGTCCCAACACATAACTCAAACACTGAGTTGGTGTTCACCTCCTGTGCTCCACGCACACCACAAGTGCTCCACGCACTCCACAAGTACACAACCATACTTCAAGTAGATCTCCCATGAACCTGCAACAACCTACTATTCAACAGACCATACTTATGGAAAGAACTCCCTTGCCTTCCTCTTTGCTCTATCCGAGTACACACCTGTACTCTAAGTAGATCCTGCCTGATTCTGCTCCCTATTGTGTTGCTATCCTATCTGATCTTGCACACCTACAAATCAACCTGGTTCTGCACACCTGTGAACCTTGACCTTGCACACACATACACCTGTAGATCAACGATCTTACTTACCATGTAGATCTCCTATAAAGGCCATGCACACCTGCTGACCAAGATCCTACACCCCTGAAGAATCTTGCTGACTCTCCAAAACCAGCACCCACCTTGGTACTACTATGGAACTAGGAGGAACACCCTTGCTCACCTCACACACAGAAGGAGCTAACTTTGCTCAACTCAAACTAGAACAACTTTCCAATACAACCATGATTCTATTATATAGATCTCATCCAAATAATAATTAGACATCTAATTACAATAATTAGATCCACAGCTATGAGTCTAAAATTAGCTCTCATCATGCAAACACTTGGTTCGTTAGCTAACTGCCCGTAATAAACTCGCAGTCAAACCACACAAGCGACTGACGTCGGTCCCTATCCGCCTGGAGGTGACTGATGTTGGTTGCTTCTCTTCACTATCCTACCGACATCAGCTGATCAGACCAACGCCGGTTGCTCTGACACTCAGCAACCTTCAGCAACCCCTCCAATGGCCTTCTCCATGTCTGCATTAGTGAAGCTTTTAGCTCCACAACCTAACAATCTCCCACTTGGAGATAAACAGTTGTACTATACCTATACCTATACCTATACTCCATCTAATCTATTTCCTGGTTTGTATCCCTCTTCAAGCTCAATCCTAAAGACAACCCACCACACATCCCATGGTGTACCTCCTGTCATCCGAGTACCCTGCCACATCCGAACCTACAAACACATGTAGTGAAGTCCTGACCCTGCATGTATACCTACTGTTGGTCCCTCTCAAATACCTGAGAACCCACTTCCCCAAATTGGCTCCTAACTCTCTGACAGCTCCCACTGCATGGGAATACTCAGGTTTATACCAGACCTCATGTGATTTCAGACACTGTACCTGTCCAGCCCTTAGTGTGCTCTAGCTCTGCATCCTGAACCTCACCAACACCTGATTCACATCAGCTCCCACTGGAGACAAAATCAACCTATGATCTCCATGTCTCCCATGTCAAAGAATTTCACTACTCCAAACTCCTCATGACATGCCACTGAACTAATCTTACCCTTAGCTCAGCAAAACCCTTTATGTACAAACCCTGCTAGAAAATATACCATCCACATACAGCAACAGAATGATGTCGCGACTCATCATCCACCTGGTGAGACAAACCAAAGTAGTTACCCTGACATTGACTGAAGCCATGCTTTGTCCTCCACCTGTCAAAACCTGTACCACTATCCCACAGCTCCTCAAGACCATATACCTGGTCTTCCATCTCACGTATTCATTCACTCTATTCTTCAACTAAGGAATCCATTCATCTCTGTGCTTTCATACCTGCTGGCAACCCTACCAAAACTCCCATTTGATTATGCATCATATCCCTGCCATGCTCTCACCTATTTCCTAGATCCTTCCTGCTCTACAATCAGCAATGAGTATAAAGAAGAGGAACAATGAATTTGAGGGCCTACTTATGTCTTCAGTCCTCCGTATGGGTGTTTGAGACTCCTTGACAGGGTGCTATCCACCCAAAATCTGTTATAGTGACTGACCTCGGTCACTCCACAGTATACATCCGACCGACATCGGTTCCCATTCATCTGTCCCTGACTACCGACCCTGCCGACATCGGTGTCCCTGTTGCTGACATCGGTCCTTCTGACCGACGTCGATCTTACCTACTACCGACGTCGGTCTTACCCTGCCTGACATCACCGGCTTTAGTCTACACATGATCGACATCGCCACCTATCTGTTTGACACCGGTTCCTCTTGACCGACACTGGTACCTGTGTTCACCTGTGAGTGATGACTTTTTTACCCGTGAACTCCTTTGAATCAATACCCATGTCCAAATTGCCCTGCTCAGAAGTATCCAGCACCATCCACTGGTTTTTGTGCACCATCTCCTCCATAAACACCAAGGCTTTCCAATTCTTAAGCCTATCAAATATATCTGTCTTCCGCTTAAGAACATGCATCTCTTTCCTACTCATGTGACCAAGCCTATGAAGGCACGTCTCTGCAACAAAAGAAGAATCAGTAATATAAACAAGTAGATAAAGAGTACCTATTTTCTTACCACCAGCTAATTCAAGTGTATCCGATGTGAGAGTTCTTTTGCATCTCTCATCACCCAATATTTTTGAAGAAATTAGCCATATCTCCAAACCTGGGACCTGCATGACCTTCATCAACACCTGTGTGTTGGCTGCCTACAATTTCAGCTTCACTTCCCCTTTGCCAATTCTTTGGCAAGGCTCACCAGCTCCTCTACCTGGGGCTGCATGGAAAGAGGCAACCGAATCTTTTATCCAAGATTAAACTTTATCCAAGAAACCTCCCAGAGCATCCTATGCAACAACACCTGCTACATCTGCTTCTTCAGTTCCTTCATGCTGATCTGCTACCAACCAACAATATTCTTTTACCTGCTCTTTCTTTCCATGGGACCATAAGTGACCATCTGTGCTTTTCAACTCCTCCATTCTTAGCTTACTTTCATCTGCCATTGCTCTACTCCCACTCAATTAGAAACCCCTGAGAGTGACCTATAACCAAACACAAAACCTGCTCCCTGCAACCTTAGCTCTGATACCACTTGTCAGGATACATGAAACACCAAAAGCGCACAATTGATTACCAAACCAAGAAACTTAATATGCAGAAATTAACCAGAATCACAAGTAACTAGAATTCAGAAATAACACATGATATGAGAGACTATACACAACTTATATTAAAACTCTTGAAGAAAAGAATACAATAAAGAAGATGCCACTTCTTCTCCACCACCTCTTTAGAGGCTTTCCACACCTCAAGTGAATAGTAATTCTCTCCTCAAAGCTCTCTCTCTTAGGTCCCAACACACAACTCAAACACTGAGTTGGTGTTCACCTCCTATGCTCCACGCACACCACAAGTGCTCCACGCACTCCACAAGTACACAACCATACTTCAAGTAGATATCCCATGAACCTACAACAACCTGCTATTCAACAGACCATACTTATGGAAGGAACTCCCTTGCCTTCCTCTTTACTCTATTTGAGTACACACCTGTACTCCAAGTTGATCCTGCCTGATTCTACTCCCTGTTGTGTTGCTATCCTATCTGATCTTGCACACCTACAAATCAACTTGGTTCTGCACACCTATGAACCTTGACCTTGCACACATATACACCTACAGATCAACGATCTTACTTACCATGTAGATCTCCTATAAAGGCCATGCACACCTACTGACCAAGATCCTACACCCCTGAAGAATCTTGCTGACTCTCCAAAACCAGCACCCACCTTGGTACTGCTATGGAACTAGGAGGAACACCCTTGCTCACCTCACACATAGAAGGAGCTAACTTTTCTCAACTCAAACTAGAACAACTTTCCAATACAACCATGAGTCTATTATATAGATCTCATCCAAACAATAATTAGACATCTAATTACAATAATTAGATCCACAACTATGAGTCTAAAATTAGCTCTCATCATGCAAACACTTGGTTCATTAGCTAACTGCCCGTAATAAACTCACAGTTGAACCACACAGGTGACCGACGTCGGTCCCTGTCCGCCTAGAGGTGACAGACGTCAGCCGATCCCTGACAGACGTCGGTTGCTTCTCTTCACTATCCTGCTGACGTCGACTGATCAGACCGACGCCGGTTGCTCTGACACTCAGCAACCTTCAACAACCCCTCCAATGGCCTTCTCCATGTCTGCATCAGTGAAGCTTTTAGCTCCACAACCTAACAAATTTGGGAAGGGAGAACTATAGTTTATCTATTTTCTAAAAAAGAAATTTTATGAATACCAATAGCCTATTTTATTCATGTAGGCTATTTTGGGTGTTGTAATGGATTTTTTAGTGTGAGTAACTATTCACAAGGTATTATTCAAAAGTACTATTCAAAATTACTATTTGCCAAAACTATTCATTTTTTACTATTCACTAACACTATTTGCATGTCACTATTCATTGGCACTATTCATGAGTCAATATTCATAGTGACATGGTAGGTGATGTGGAAGATGATACAAGTAATGATGCAGCAACGAAGTGACTTATGGAGTAATTTGGCATGTCCCACATGAGAATCTAAGGCATGTGAAGAGGTGGGGCATAGCACTCCACTTAGAGACATCAATATTATTATTTTATAAGTACATATGCTAAGAAAATACAAGAATGAATAGTATCAGGACCACACCTTTGGAAAAATGATAGAATGAAGGGGTATGGTGCATTTTCCATAATAGAGCCATTATGAAGAGTGGGAGACAAGTCAGAAGTGTGTCGATACCTATTTTGGACTCTTTTGTGCACTTAGGAAGTGGAGAACAAGATTCACTATGTTGTTTTGGACTATATGTGAAGGTGGAATAACCATTATAAAAGAATAATAAGTGGAGGTAACTTTGGAGATCCACATAACATTCACACATGGTGACAAGCTTGTCACTATAGATTAATAGTGCACCCACCCAATGGGGTCAAAATTATTTTATCAGGCATGAATTTTCTTCTCATTATCTCTCTCGCTCTCATATATATTTAAGGAGAGCTTCTCCATTGTAAAAGGCATCTTTGAAAATGATAAACCCCCCTATTTTTAGATACTGAACTTGTGTTCATATCCCCCTCTTTTGGATTAATTCCATGGAGTAATATAACTAATTTTGGTGGTGAAATATCCACCCTAGTTATTTTTGTCCATTCCATATAATATTTATGCTTGGAGCATCAATAGAAGATTGTCAGTTTTGGTGGTGGAAGACGCTCCCTAGCTAGATTAGTTGCAATAGTAGATATATTTTATGTAGCATTGTAAGTGTGGTGTTTTATATTGTAATTTGAGTGAGTATTTATAATTTATTATTAAGCATTTATATTTATGTAAGAATTTTTTTTATGGTCTTGTTTCAATCCATAATATTAGAATTTTTTTGTATTAAGGAAGCAATGAAATTGTGGTGTTACAAGTATTGTAAGTGTTATGTTTTCTTATATTATCTATTAATATAAGAGAGGGTTATGTATGATTATTTAATTATTGTTTTTTAATAATTATATCATCAAAATATATTTGTTGGTGAGGATTTTGGTGTCATACAGCTCTTATGAAAGTATTTACCTAGAATAGCAATATTATGTGTGATTGTTATGCTATGTGTTGATCTTACTTAAGTGTGGATTTATATCTAAATCTATGATTATTGATGTTTTAGGTGATTTAGGAAGTTTTTTTTTCATTTTTTATGCTTTTTAGTTAATATTACCTAAATGGGATATTTCATAAATGCTCATTGTAGATCTTTAATATTACTAATTTGGCCAAGTATGGGAACTTATTGAACTTTGTCTTAGATGCCAAATTTGCACCTTAATAACTTTTGATATGCTCCATGTCCAAACCTAAAAATTATACCATATGATATCTTCACATAGGGGAATCTATCCACATATCAATCCACTCTTGAAACCTTCAAACATGTGAATGTTGATGTCATCAATTTGCTCACTTAGTTTTATTTATCAAGATGACTACTTGAACCTAGTCACTCATATGACTGCTATGATGAATTAATTTCACTTATAAAATCAATAAAAACACTCAAACAACCCCATAGGGTATTTTTAACATGACCATACCATTAATAACACCCACCATCTACCTATCCAAGTCAAACATTGAAGAACTATGGAAGAACACTAAATCACACTTTATCATTATCATTTTAGCACATATGACACCTCATAAACATCCTTGGTCACCTTGGAGACATAATTTAAAAACCTCCAAAAATACCCCACTTTTTCATTTATGTCAACACTAATATGAATTTTATGCTTAGACTTTATCTCTATCTTCAATCACTTTCTCTATATTTGACATAATGAAATTGGGCTCAGCTTCTGATCTTGTGGACCTGAAAAGACTTCAAAGACAAAAAATAGGAAAGGAACACCTCTAAGATATGATACAAACTCCCCCTAACATTTTTTATACCTCTTCTTACCTTGAGATTCTCAAACATGCTCTATGACTACACTCTTCTTTGATCAAACTTTATTATATGAAGATAAAATATATAAGAGCAACAAAAACTACTTGAAATCACCTTGAAAACATTAAGAGGGACTCCCCTTAACATTATGAACACCTATTCAATCCTTTATAAATATCTGAATAAGATCCCCCTAACTCCATGCTCTATTTGAAAAGCATCTTCAACAAGTCTTCTCAATGAACTAGGTCTACCAGCAACTCTTTAACAATGTGCACACTTAATCAATATCTTTATGAAACCATAAATAGATATCATATCTTTATTAGATAAAATTAAATAATTGAATTAGAAATTAATAAATCTCATATGGATCTCAAAATAATTTCCTTTTATCCTCTACAAATCACCATGTTTTATAACCTTTTCAAAGCACTCTCATGGAACTATCTAATCTTTAGAACACTGTGAACTCCATGACAGAAAAAAATTGTCATATACATAACTCTAATACCTTATTCATGATACCAATAATATTAAAACACATTATCCTCATACTATATACCAACATTCCCTTCAGTCTTCATCATTTTGACCAATTAATTTAGGCAACAAAAATTGACAAGTTATTACCTTTATAACCAAAAACCTTAAACACACCTTAAACATAATAGAACAAGATAAACACACATTTATTATGAAAATATAACATTTTGAAAACTCACCATCATAATAATTTGAATTTGTTACATAAAACTCATTGCAGTCCCTAAATGAAACACATCTTCTAATGACCTTTCTTGTCCTGCAATATCTAACAAAACTTAACTAGCATTCACTATGCTTTTTTTTGCTAACAAGTATCTCCTTGAATCCTAGAGAGAGACACCCCTAACCCATAATGTCCTAGAATAATTTGAAACCAAGAGTTACCCACAACTCCTCATATTCTCTCTCCTTCTTAGACAACTTAAACTGATGATTCTTCTTCTTTTGCTTGACTGAATCAACTTGTTTATCTTCTTTATCTCTTTCCTTTTCTTCTAGGATGGTATTGACAATACATGGATAAAATAAATATTATTGGCATACCTTTTCACTTGAAGTATCAGTCTCACATTTCAAATCATAAACACTTGACATTATCAACTAACATTATTTATTGGAAACTTGCTCAATAGCATCATTTTGTTTACTTAAGTTTACAGATAAGTTAGGAAAAGTTTCAACTACCTTGGCATCTTTAGTGATATTTGTATATTTATTATTAACATGAGAAGATAATGACTACCCTTAGCATTCTTCAACCTATGTAGCATCTTCTACCATTGTAAATAGTCCACTTGGACCTATAGACTGGTCATGGCATATACTTTCCATTTTTGGTTTCCATATTTTAACTTGCCTTCTACCTTTCACTCTAAGAGAATAAAATGACTTATTCTAACTTGATTTCCTTTTTTTTTAATATTAAAAATGTGATCAATTGATATAAAATTATATAAAACCACTCTTCTTAATGGAAACTCAGCGTGTCTTACCTTGTTAGGACAAAATCTTGCAATATGGCCTATGTCATGATAATTATAGCACTCACTTTGACTCACAACACTTTATTGATGATTCCATTTATAGTTATAAGCAAATTAATTCTTGTAAGTTCTTATAAACTCTCTATCCTTATGACCAAATTAATTACAAGTGTAGTAGTAACCATTAAAGTTTGCATACCTCATTGCATTTGGTTATCTAATTTGATTTGTCTTCCTTCTGTTAGCAACTTGATTTATTGAATGATTATTGATCTTCAAAGCTTGAATGTTATTTTTCATAAAAGTATTCAAGTCATCTTGAGTAGTATTATTTTGTTTTTCTATGTATCCAAGATCAATTCTATCACTTGCATATTTTTGACTACTCAAAATGTTATCTAGATCAATTGATCCCTTTTCAAACTTCACAAATGACTTCACTTAACTTGAATTATTTTTCAAATCAAATATTAAAATACCAATCTTAGTTGCATACCTTAAGCATTAAACTTCTTTGGCCTTCAATTTTGCATTCACAATCTCTAACTAATCATTAAAAAGCTTGACTAAATTTTTATACTTTTTGAAGTCTTCATCTATTCTTGCCTCAAAAACACTAAATTACACCTCATATTCCTTTATTTGATAATTTAACTTATTGGTTTTATTATTCCCAATATTGATATCTTTAAGGGAATTCATCAACTCAGTCTCATAGTTTAATTTTTCTTATTCATCATCTGTATCACCTAAACCACCTCCAAACCATGTAGATTCTTCTTGATATGAGTAAATACCTTCTTCATCCATGAAGAGAGATTCATATTCAATAGGACCATCATATTTATGATCATTATAAAAAACACTACCATAATTCTCATAAAATGAGCTGAAATATCCCTTGGTATAGAGACTCCTCTTTTCCTTGTAAAACTTCTTTTAGCCATTGTAGCTTTTGAAACTATTCTTACTCTTATCAAACCTAAATTTCTTCTTGTCATTATCATGATCTTCCTCATGCTCTTTATTATCATTTACCTTATACTTATGAGTTACTTATTATCAAAGTGACCTATCTCTCCATAATTGAAACATTTGTAGGGAAGTTTACCCTTAAACCTGCCTGAACCTATTTTTAGTTTTCTTGTTAACAGACCTATTAGCTCATCATCATTAATATGATAAATCTCATCATTCTTGACCTTCTTACCTTGGAACTTCTTATTTATATTATTTTTGGCACTAAAATTTGCTTCTTTCTTCGGTGGTTTATCCTCATTAACTACCATCTCATAGGCAAAAATAATGCCATGAAATTCACCCATCTTCATTTTGGTAAGACCATGACTTTCTTCTATAGCAAGAGAATTTGAATCAAATTTAAAAGTGAGAGACCTTAATACCTTTTACACTATAGTACCTTCTTAAATAACCTCTCCCATGCCTTTGATCATGTTTACTACCTCATCAACTCTTAGATTATAAAAATATAGAATATCCTCTTCTTTCATTTTAAGACTTTTAAATTGCCTTCAGTAGGTTTGTAGTTGTTTTAACTTTTTATGGAATAATGGAGTTTTATTCCAATTTTAGTTAAGGATCTAGATTAATAAATTAGTAAATAATATTTCAATAATTATATTATTGATTTGTATAATTTATCTATCCTTTTTACCTTTCTAAAAATATTAATAAATAAGGAAAAATATAACTTAGCTTGAAACTGGACTAAGATAGCTAAGATAGAGGCTAAAATTGGCTATACATGACTAGGATAGTGTTGTTAATATAAATCTAGATTTTGTGTGATAAAAGGACAAGAGAACTAAAAATAAGAGACTTTAGGGTATAACACTATAGTCCACTCATGTTTTTTTGTCTAAATTAGTCATAGAGACCTAACCTTTCTAGGTTCTTTACATTGTTCCTGTGTGAGCCTGCCTATAAAATCTTAAATGTTGAATGTCGATAGAGCTTGCTATAGAGATGATTTAATATTAAAAACTTAAACCTTAATTATGATTGATAAAACTTGAGAAAGAGGTGGGTTAGTATGTGTAAGATTCTCTTAACGTGTGATATACACCCCTTGTGTGGGCACACTACCTACATACTAATACTCTGAAAAGGAATCAAGCCATATGTAGTTCTCCCACCTAATGTGCTTTGTATAATAGTACAATGTAGATGCAATAATGTCAAATTGAGAGTTTTTAAGGTGTCTAAGGACTAGTATGAGGGTTTAAATAAGTTTATAGTTGTGTTGGGTGGCTTTATGCAGAGAATAGGGAAGTTTATATTAGTATTTTTCTTGTATTCTTTGCTTGTTTTGTAAGATTTGTCACGCCCCTTGTAAATTACCTTTGGAAGGGATTTTATAGGGAGTTATTGGTCATGGGTTATATGTATTCATGCTAGGCTAACATGATAAAGGATAGGAATCTAATGAAAATGATCATTGGAGCTCAAAGTGTAATTAGATAGGAACACTAAAAATAGGACACCCTAGGGTTCAATGCTATAGTATAGGTATGGTGATCCTCTCCTATAGGTTTGAGACCTCAGGGGATATGATTGGCCTAGAAAATATACCTTAGGTGAGGTATAATAATCATTTATAAGGTTTAAGTTGACTAGGAATAAACAAAAATGTGTCTAAAAGGGTCATATGAGCATGCAAAAAGGACCTATAGATTGGGTGTCACAAGCCACACTCAAACTACCAATTGGAACATTGTATATGACTACATTTTCCCTCCCTTTATTATAGTGACATAGTAAATAAAAATACTAAGATAAAGAAAAAATATAAAGCATACCTAAACTTACCTACAAAGGTGAAGCCTATGGATATGTGTAATGTAGAATTATGTTGGGTATGTGTTGGGTATGTGTTGTAAAAAGAGTAAAATCATGAATGGAGCTAAGTGTTAAATTCCCCAAGAGTGGATCAAGAATGCAAAGGCTGGACTTTTGGCTCTATCATCACCTTCTAAGAGAAGCTATGTGATCTTTCATGTGTTAATAGATGTTTGGATTATGTGGTCAATCCCTTTGAGTAGGTGGCTCAAGGATACAAAGGCTAGTTATTCCTTTGGATCCATCATTACCCATTAAGTGAAGCTATGAATTGATATTGGTATGAATGTGTGTCATATGAAATGGCTTATAAAGCCCATGAATGTTCAAAAACTTGACAATGTGGCATGGATAGACAAATGTGTGCTAAGAATTAGGCCAATCTTGGCCACTCTTAAAGGTGGAGATTAGTCTTGTATGAAAGCCATTCTAAAACTAGGAACTCAGATTAAATGAAAGCCACTTTAAAATGATGCCAACCACTTGCAAATAAAATAATGCATACAATTGCTAAGAATTCTTAGGTAATGCAATGAGCTAAAAAGAAGAGAAGGTAAATGTGCCATGCACATTGACACCAATCAACAATATATATAACATGGATTCTGATATGGAAGTTATACCAACTTCCCAATCTAAGACTCTAAATGAGAACCATCATGTCATGCATAATGACCCCTATTTCTAGAATCTCTAAGAAAAACTATACTAAAACTACCTAATTTGAACTAAATTATCACTGAAAAACTATAACTAAACTTACTTTTATGTCTATTTTAGGTAAATTTTAATTATCTACTATTTATATAGGAGAACTAAAAATAGGACACTTTTCTATCTGGTGTTATAGTCCAATTTTGGCACTCTTGTCTTATTGTTTTGTATTTGTCACTATATTTCTAGTTTGTTTTGCTTGGTTTGACTTTTGAATATTTTTCTAAGTATTTTGAAAACTAATTTTTGACCAATAGAGGGATCTAATATCTATGACAAAACCCTTGTTTATTAACCCCTCTTCTAAGGGTAGGAATGAAGACCCTACAATGACTTTGATCAAAATAAAAATCCATGTTAAGTATGTTATGCTATGAAATACATGATATAATAATGATAATCAAAAAGATGTCTCAAGATAGAGCATAGTTTATATTAGAGATTGTTAGATCAACTAGGGTATGCCGAAATAGATGTAACAATATAATAACATGTGTAATATACTGAACTAAAATTGGAAGTGTTAGTTGTTAGTTTTTAATGAGGGATAGATCATGATGTCCATCATGGCATCCAAAAAAACAAGATAATGCATGATGTGGATTATGGCATTGTAAGAAATTGAGAAGCAAAGAATTAAACAAGAATGTAAGGCAAGAATCAAGAAGCATACAAAAGTGGCCAAAGGGCCAAGTTAACATGGGCACATATCACTCAAACTAAAAAGCAATCATACAAGTCATGTTCAAATGCCCAAATCCACATATAATTGAAAATCAGACTAGCACTAGGGCCACAGGCACATAGAAGAGTACAAGCAAAGGACATTGGAAAATGTCTTAAGGCACACACAAGAATAGAAGCAAAGGACATTAGAAAATTTCCTAAAGCACACATAAGAGAAAAAATAAAAAATTAGAAATGCAATCACATCTAGCTACTCAAAAAAAAAGGAAGGTATTTAAATGTTGGAAATACAATTGCATCTGACTAATCAAAGAAAGAATTAAAATTATACAAGACATGTAGTACAAGACTAGTTAGATTCTAAGAAATACAAAAGTGTTATATACTAGTGAGTGTCGATAGAGTAATCTATGTAAGCTAGTAATTAATCTAAATCAACATGATAACTAGAGTGTGTGGTGTAGGAATGACATAACCTAGATGGTGTTGTCATGTAGAAGATTCCATAGATGGGTAGATATACTGATGTATGTCTCAAATTTAGAATTAGGATACCCCCTTAATGGGTAAAGTGAAGCAATCAAGGATCTGGGTGTTACTACACACACTCAAAGATGATCAAGTGAAACATGGTAATGTAGATATATCAATAAAAAATAGTATAGAATAGCAAAATTTAAGTCTATCATTATAGTATAAATGTAAAGCATGGATAATGCATATAATTGAAAAATTTTAGGTGTTTTTTATCTATTTGAATGTTTTTGTATTTTGAAATATTTAAATGTTTTTGTATTTTGACATGATATTTGAATTTTTTTGCATTTTAAAATGTTATATTATTTTTAGATTTTTTGAATAAGCTATGTATAAGTAATCATAAAGAAACTATGTAAAAAAATATGACAAAAGAAGCTATGTACAAGTAACCTAAGAAGAAATGATACTAACCAATGATTCTCAAAAGAGACTCCCTATCATGATTGTAGAATATTTTACTCTATAGTTCTGTGTTTTGAATCTGGTCAAGGAACTATATATATATATATCAAAAAGAATATTTGAGGAGATCACTTAGCTCAGACCCTCTCTAACTTTCTTTGCTAAATACACAAAAATTATGTGAAAAGGTAGAGACTTCAGTTGAAGCCACTCTATCCACTGTCTCTTTAAGAGTGTTTGATTCTCAAATGCTGCTCCAAAAGCTATATGATGCAACTGATAGAATGTTACCAGTAGTAGGGATTAGTGACAAAATGATCACTGCAAAAAGGATGAATGAAGTTCTCAATTGCAACTCCACAACAATTAATTTCAAAGAGCTTCTAGATGTGGTGAAAGACGGAATCAAAGACATGAAGAAACATATTGAAGATCTAGTGCAATTGGGTCTTCCCTCCCCTTTTCCTAATAGCAACACTATGTTGATGGTTGATGAGATTAAACCTTTGTTGTTAGCCAGGAAAAATGATCAATCAGTTTTCTAGAGTTTAATAGATGAATCATCAGTGTCAGAAGTGGAAGCTATCTTGATTCCCATGTCCCAGCTTGAATTTCAATTGAAGGCTGCAGTTCATATTTTACATAGTTTTTCACACAAGGACATCATCAACCTTGATTTAGCCTTCCAAGAATTGCAAAATAAGTAGGGATTATCTGATGCTGAGTGCTCTATTTATTAGATGGCCTTATTGAAATTGTGATTTTTGCCACATTTGATCATGCGAGAGATTTTGGATTATTTTTGAGTAGGCTCAAAAGTCCTTGGGGTCACCAAGAACTATAGAGTAAAATACTCTACATTTTATTTTTTGAGTTTTAGTTGTGTGCTCCAAGTTTTGTCCCTGCACGTATCAGTTTCAAGGCAGTGAAGTTTTTGACACAGAGCATGGGCATGAGTTTCATTTTTGCCTAAATTTTGTCTAAGTATCAAAGTTGAGTAGAAGCTGCCAGGTGTCATCAGTGGGGAAACATTATAATTTCTAGAAGTTGAGTATAATGTGCCACATGTCCCATTATAATCCAGTGGAGCACAACAAGTGTTTGGAATCCACATTTCAAGTTTCTTATGAGTTTTAAAAACTCCTTTCGATAAGCATTTCTCAGTATGCATGGAAGGCACCAAGTGGCAACTGCAGAAGGTTTCAATATGTTTTCCTAAAAGCAACAAAAACTACCACATGTCCTTAGCTAAATCTCAGTGGAAGCCACCACATGTCCCTAGCTAAAGCTCAGTGGAAGCTCCCAAGTGTCAACATCTGCAATTTCTTCATTTTTTATCATTAAGTAAAGATTGGTGGGCCCCAGGTTTTGTTTTTAAAGTTAGTGGAAGCTACCAAGTGTCACCATCTATGTGAATCTAAAATGAGTCCCAAATGTTTCTATAGTGTAGCTAAAGCTCAATAGATACTGCCACATGTCACCTTCCATAAGACTTTCAAAAGGTAGCTAAAAGTAGTAGAAACTACCATGTGTCATTTTTTAAAGATCATTAAAAAGTGCCACCTATCCCCGTTCCCCTTTTGAAGCTGCTCAGGCATGAAGTGTTGTGGGTCCCATTTTTTGTAAGTTGATAAAGTTTTAGGGCAGCAGACTATGATAGATGTCAAAGATGGAGCACTCCCAATACAAAGACACAGTAAAGAGTATAAGTTACATGAAAAGTGCCTTGTGTCTTCTATAAGTGCTGCTGAAGCTACCAAGTGTCATTTTCTGGTGCCTCCTAAATAATGAGATGATTTTCAAGTAGATTAAGTGAGCACACCAAGATTCCTCACCTGTTTCATAGTGAAAAGTGTCACGTGTGTCTAATTTAGCCAATGAACTTGCAAGGAGATTAAACATTTCTAATCCAAAGAATATCTTTTGTTAAACACTTCTAGTTCAGTTAGAGTTTAGTTAGGCCATTGGGATTTGATCATACAGGAGACTAAACATTTTAGATCCAAATAATATCTTTTTGTAAACACTTCCAGTTTAGTTAGAGTTCAGTTAGACTTTTGGGTTGGGAACATGCAAGCAATCTAGAGCTAGTCTAATGCTATAAATATGGGTTCAGGGATCATCAAAAATCATCTTCAGAAGAGAGAGAGAATTTTTTGCAAGAGATTTTTATCAAGAAGTTTTAGACTTTCTTGTTGTGGCTAGGAATATCATTTGCCTTTGTTTTATTTTCTTGAGTTAGAAAGTTTGTATAACTGTGCATGTATCTGTGCCTTTTATGTGATTGGAAAATTAATAAGAAGACTAAATTCTATGCCTTCACTGATATTTTTTGTGTTATTGCAAAATTGTCTAAGTTGTGAGCCTTTGATTCTATTTGTTTTCATCTTTTACATTGATCATGCATTGATTGCTCTTTAATGTAATTGAATCATAAAGATAGCTTCACTATGCTTAGTATTAAGGATCAAATTAAACTCAAGCGCATCACCATAGTTATAATTTTATTTCATTGCATTTGTGTTTCTATTTAATTTCTATCCCTTTTCCCACAATACTTTTGAGATAAAGAAGAGCAGCTTCTTTAAAATCTAGAGGTAGCTTTAGGTCACAAGTCCCACATTCCTAAAACTTCCCATTGTTGGTGTTGGAAATAGTGCAATTCTAAGCATCAAAAATGATGTTATGTATCAAGGAGAGGGATCATTCATGATCATGAAGCATGATATAAGGGATGATATTGTGACTCTAAAAGCTATGTATGTTGTAATTACTCTGAAATCTCTATAGTGAAAACTGACTGTGGTGTCCCCCTATAACTCTAATAAATGGATGTAAATGTGGGGCTCTTAGGGACCCATCTGGTAGTATAAAAATCTCTTTGAAAGTGTGTTTTGAGTTTAGAGGCATGATATCTTAATGATACTACCCTAGGTGTGAATAATATAGTTAGAAACTATGTAGAGTCTTGAAAATGTTGATGATGTAGTGGTCACTCTAAGAAAGTCCTCCATAGAAGTGTATGAATTTTTTGTGCTAGTGAGGGAGGCCTTGACTATGTTTGAATCTTAACTAGAGGAAGAATTGTAACTAGTGGAGGAGCTTAAACTAGTGGAGGAGCTAAAATAAGTGAAGGAACTAAAACTGGTGACTACAAAGTAGTATATGGCTCTAAAGTTGGGAGTGGTAACTCATATATAACTCTACCAACTAGAACAACCTGATTAGCCTAAATGAATTTCATGCAACTATGAACTATATAAAAAATGGCATAATTTTTTTGAATCCATGGTCAATTAAGTAGCATATTGAAGACTCCTACACTAAGACAAATAGTTAATGATGTGGGTACATGTGTTGGACCAACCTATAGAGGAAGTACAATCTCACCCAATGAAATCTATATGTGCCCACTAAATATATTGATAATTGTGTCCATCAAGGTAATCTCTTACTCTGAATATCCCAAATACTATAGTGATGTCATATTGCACATGTTCCCATTGGGTCCATTATCTATGAGAACACTATGAATGGGATGATGATCAATGTAGGCTCTGATAAAAAGTTCATGGTAATCTAAATCTTCCTCAACACTCTCCTACTCTAAGAAGGAGATTGAAGGTCTAGCTAAAACACTAAAGTTATACACACCAATCATGTTTCTCAAAGGATGTGACTCAACTAAAGGTGTCTGGTATGTAGATGGTAGAGGATGTGCATGATATGCATGGTGAGCACCTGATGTGTCCCCTATCTCTTATTTAAAATGCTATGGGAAAGGATTTGAGAAAATTTTCAATGATTTGTCTTGTGTTTGTTTTGCCTAAGGAGGCTCAAATAGAGTGCCAAGATCAATAAGGTTGCCATTTATCAAGTATTATATCTTGTGCTTAAAACTAATATATTTATTTGTTAGGTGGCTTGGTACCCTGTGAAAAATTCAAAATGCATTATGATAATATCTATGTGGAAGAGGCTTTGTTGGATCAACTTCTTAAATAGGAGTGAGAGATATGATATTGCATTCCAAAATATATTGTAAAACTTTTTCTAGAGATATTGGTAGATTTGTAAAGGCTCACCGAGGAGGTCCTAATAAAAACACTCATTGAGGGGGCTCTAAACTCACATTAATTGTAGGTTGATTTTAACTTTTGTTATCATTAACCTTTACTTTGTAAATTTACTATTAATCTTGTTTATTGTTTCTAATATGATTGTGTACTTGAGTTTTTCTAATAAAAATAATTTCACTTCCCTTTCCTTTAGTGTATGACATAACTCAATGAAGGAAGAGAAAATTTTGAACATTATTGACTCATGAAGAACTATTAAAAGACTCTATTTGAAGTGATCTTGTAACTCTTGATCATCCATGGGGCTACTCATTTTATCCAAGATAATCTTATATCTAAGAACATAAACTATGAGATTCTCATTTGACCTGTGTTCAAGTTGTGTAACTTATTCATAAGAAACCTTGTCACCTATGTTAATGCTGAAATGAGCTAGGAACATGTCAGCTAAAGGATTGAATGCATTGATAGACTCATTTGGTAAACTATAGAACAATTGTAGAGAATAATAATTTAAATTGCAAGGAAATAGCTTGGTTATTAACTAGTCATTTGGCACATAGTCAAAGCATTCTATGTGAAAATCTCTCAAGTGTGTCTCTAGATCACTCTTGCCATCATATAGATTGTATTGGGTTGAACAAAACCTGGTGGTAAGGGTGTAGAAGCAATATGGCATGCCAATGGTGTATGAAATGAATCAAAAGATTCCAAAGCCTATGTTAGTCTAGAGGCACCATTTTCAAGATATAACAGCTTGGATTGAAGATATTTTATCTCTTGCCAAGGGTAGCCACATCAGGAGACAAAGATGTGTTAGTTGTAACTGGTGGTACCTCATAGGAAGGTTCACCAAATGTTTTAATTTTTTTGGAATAATGGAGTTTTATTCCTATTTTAGTTAAGGGTCTAGATTAAAAAATAAGTAAATAATATTGCAATAATTATAGTCTTGATTTGTATAATTTATCTATCTTTTTTATCTTTTTAAAAATAGTAATAAATAAGGAGAAATATAACTTAGCTTGAAACTAGACTAAGATAGCTAAGACAGAGGCTAAAATTGGCTATGTAGGATTGGAATAGTTTCATGAATATAAATATTTATTTCATTTTGAAAAAGGATAGTATCACTAAAAATAGGACACTTTAGGGTCTGACACTATTGTCCACTCTTACCACTATTATCCAAACTAGTCATAGAGACCTAAACTTTCTAGGTTCTTTACATTGTTCTTGTGTGAGACAGCCTATGAAATCTTGAATGCTAAATTCTGACAGAGCTCATTATAGATATAACTTAATAGTCAAGCCCTAAACCTTTACTATGATTGGTAAAACTTGAGAAAGAGATGGGGTTAGTGTGTGTAAGATGTATTAAACATGTGATCCACACCATTTGTGTAGGCATGCTACCTACATACTAATACTTTGAAAAGGGATTAATCCATATGTAGTTCTCCCACCTAATGTACTTTAATAAATAGTGTAATGTGGATGCAATAATGCTACATTGATAGTATTTGAGGTGGCTAGGTATTGGTATGAGGGTTTGAAAAAGTTTTTAGCTATGTTGGTTGATTGTATGTAGAGCATATGGAAGTTTGTATTAGTATTTTTCTTATATTATTTCTTGTTTTTTAACATTTGTCACTCCCTCATAAATTACCTTTAGATGGGATTTTATAGGGAATTATTGGTCATGGGTTAGATGTATTCATATTAATCCAACATGATGAAGGATAGGAATCAGATGAAAATGATCATTTGGGCTTAAAGTACAATTAGATAGGAGTGCTAAAAATGGGACACCCTAAGGTCTAGTGCTATAGTCCAAGTATGGCACTCCTATCCTATAGGTTCAGGACCTAGGAGATAGGATTAGCCTAATAAATATACCTTGGCTGAGGTGGAATCATCATTTAGATGGTTTGGGTTGACTAGGAATAAACAAAAAGGTGTCTAGAAGGGTCAAACGAGTATGCAAAAAGGACATATGGATTGGGTGTCACAAGCGACACTCTAACTACCAATTGGGACATTTTATATGACCACAGTAGTTTGGCCAACTTGACTTTTGAATCTCCATATATGAGTTGCAATTTGTCCCAAATCTCGTTGGTAGACTTGTAATGGATTATCTTGGTGAACTCAGCCTCTAAAAGACCATAAATAATAACATTCATAGATTTTTAATTGTTCTCACTTAGATTCTTGTTTACAACACTTGTTGGAGGAGTAGGTGGCATGGAATAACCATCCAAAATATATTACCAAGTGTCAAACCACAAGAACATGATGTAGGTATTTATTATTGCCCTCTAGAAATCATAATTGGATCCATTAAATAATAGAGCTTGCTTAATACAAAAACCTTTAAAATTGTCATTATATAAAAGATTACCTTGAAGTGGTTAAACTTGTATATAGGTTTATGCTCTAATACCCATTATTATAGGTAAAATCACTGAGAGGGGGGTGAATCAATGAATCAATATTTTCAAAACTTTAATTTAAATCCTTCAAACTCTTGGTCATACACCATAATCAATCAAGAAGAAAATAACCCACTCATAACAATGAACATGAATGATAAGCAAGATAGCACAAGATTTATGTAGGAAACCCTCTTTGGGGAGAAAACCTGATATCAAGCTTGTAAAATTATGGACTACTTATCTTATAAGATGATTAATAACATGAGACTTTAGTGAAGCACTCTCTTCACAAGGAGCACCAACCCCTAAAGATGACAACACCAACTTTCTTAAGATGTTGAGCACTAACACAAAATCTATGAAATGAAAAACTCTAGAACTATGATTGATTCTTAATCTAATTGATAAAGCCTTAAAATAGCCTTCTTTAAACCTTTTCACTCAATCAAACCTTCACACACAATCAAGGCATCCAAAACCACCTTTTTCATCAATCTACACACCTTTACTTGTTCTCATGCATCAAAATTGTAAATTAAATATTATAATTATGACCACAAGGTCATACATCCAATCCACACTCTAATCTACCTCTTAAGACATCCACATGAATCTCATAACTTTCACAAATCTTTTTCTCATCTCCCCACTTGTTTAACCTCACATACAACCCCAAATATGCCTTCTACTTAAACCACTTTCTTGGTATAACCCATCTTGGTCAGCCAATATGCTTACCTACTTTTCTTACATTTTAAATATGTCTCCACACACATTACATGGGTAAAACACTACACTCTATAAGTCAGCCATAGTACTTAAGACTCAAATCCTCCATTAGGCCTTCACATCCACACATTACTCTTATAACCTCTTAGACCACCTTCAGATTCCACCAATGCTTATAACATATCAAACCTATCTCTAATAAACCATTTTTCACTCCCTCATGATTCCATGCCACCTATAACACCAACTTGGTACTTGAACCTACCAATTAGGTCTTCTTGCTCTTTATGCCTTTATACACAAAAAATATAGTCTCAAGCTTATAAAGAGACTAATCAAATATTTTCACATAGATATATGATTATATGACATGGGTAAAACCTTCATGACCTATACAACACTTCCAGGTGCCTTAGACACTTCAACATACGTTTTAAACACTCAAATTAACTCTCTTAGAATGACCACTTAGACTTGTCATATACAATCACAATACAATCAAGCTATTTTAATTCTCCATAGCTGATCAAGGGTAAATCATGATAACAAATGCCTTATCATAAATATTTGAGACGTATATAACATCTTGACACTCATTTTCTTCTTCAAATTTTCTCAGAACATCTTCTACTTACCTTTATAGGATGGTCACTCAAATTTCCACTGTATTTAATAAACACAATCAACTTCTAAGCCTTTGTTAAAATTGAATATGGATTGGTCAAACCTATAAAATACATTAAAATGGTCCTCATGGAGTCTATAACACTCTCTAATATTTATTTTATATTTAAACATCAAAATATAATCAAGAATTCTTCAATTATCCTTCATCAGTTACTTGTAGAACATGGTCAAACACATAGTCAACTTTGGAGCTCAATATCTTTGATTTTATAGATAGTAACACCTTCTAACCAATGTTTGTAGATGAAACTTTAAGTCCTCTTTAACTTTTCCTTTCACCCCATCAAGTAATTCATCCTAGATCAAAAGATATAATCAAAATATTGAGTAGTGGTTTATCTTTTTGCTAATTCAAATGCCAACGGTCATTGGTTAATGCAAAATCATCTAAATACACATCTTCATCTCATGTCCTTACATAGATTATAAAATGTACTTTGTCGATCTCCTTATGATCCTACTAACTTTAACTTACATCACTCACCATTTATCTTAGATCCTCACTTTTGAGATCAAGCCACTTGGCAGCTATGTGTGCCCTTTGTGTACCTTGCAATCAGTCTCCAATGAACTTCCACCACTTGGCATCCTTGCATGCCTTCTACATATTTTTTTGATTTATTGACTAATGTTCACTATTTATCTTCCTTTAAATGGTTGAATATGGTCCATTATTCTTGATCTACTTCTCATATTCTATGAAAGTGACACATCTTCATTGCATTCATTCTGAAGATATTTGACTAATTGACTTCATACTTTCTAATTATCTCTATCTAAAAAGTATAATTCTTGTCATTATATCCTTATCTACTCAAATTAATTACTCACCATATATCTTCATCACTCGATTAAACAGTCATCATAGATCTTGAATATCACAAATTTGGCTAAGTATGGGATCTTATTGAACTCTATTTGAGAAGCCTACTTTTCACCTTAATAACTATTATAGAACCTAGGCTGCACCCTAGCTGAGCAAAGGATTTTTTAGGTCCTCTTGTTCAAACCTAATCCAACATGGGAATGACCCTAGGTTGTGGGTCACCTAAACTTGGGTTAAACCCTTGGGTTTCTAATGAGGATAGCTCCTCATATATGAAAATTTGAATCTCTCTTAATACCTAAATAGGTTGGGATGAAAAGAGTAAAGAAATTGCATGAATTAAAACCTACTCTAAGTATATTTATGTACCAAATGTTCAATGATCCACTCTCAACTTAGACACTTCCATGACTACTAATTAATCTAATGGAGACAAGGATTGATCAGATTATATGATAGGGTTTCAAACATGAGTATTTTTTGTGAAGGTTGAAAGAGACCTACAACTTTAAGGACAAAAATAAATAGGTCAAAGTAAGACACTATGGAGTTATGACACTTCAAAAGTAACCTAATTAGCTAATAGTTCACACAACCTACAAGAAACTAAGAACATTAAATCAAGGTACATGAAGGACATGTAGATGATAAATAGACAATATACATTCTATAAATCAAACTTAAATAAAGTAGACTTAACATTAGACAAGAATTTGATATTGTCTTATATTGATTCAAAAGAGTTTTATAAGTGATTTTGGTAGAACTTCACTATCTGTAGCTTAGGGATACAAATCAAGAGTTCAAAGATAGAATTTATAAGAAGAAAGAAGGTAAGAGAGAGAAATTAGCACTAAAAGGGTCATTAATGAGACCAATTCCACTTATAATAACCACCACTACAGTCCTTCTTGAGTATTTCCCTAAATTAATGTCATTATCTCCTATTCTAGCATGATAAAGAATGTGAAAATCAAGACCAGTTTCAGAAATTAATACCCACCACTTCATGAATCCTTCTTGAGCTCTTTTATGTTACTTATAGCATTCCTTGTGTAGTCATCATTCTACCATTACTTCTAAAACCTAAATATAGATCTATCATGGATGAAAATGAAACACCCTATTGGTTTTCATATAGTCATGATTGCACTAAAGATCAATAGGCTAGGGATTTTGATCATAAGACATGAACATATGTTTGAAAGATTTTGAGATATTTTATAGATCTTTAATGGCATTAGATAGATTTTTAGGATCTACTCCTAGTAACTAAGAATATGTTTGATCTTATATTTACTCATTTTACCTTCTTGGAGTGGAAAAATCCTTTGTCCAACATGTCTACCTACATAGCTTTCCTTTAGGCTATTTCTTCTATTTTGACCTTGACTGCATGTCTAATCTCTACTTGAGATATCATATCTTCAACTTTAAATATTGACCATAAATTTGCTTATGCATGATGGATCACACATCATCGATCTAATTGGACCCACTATCTTTGACCCTTAATATTAGTCATTGATCTCAATATACTCAATGAATGTGTCATTAAACTTTGTTCTACTTGATTAAACGTACACTATTAACCTCCTTTGGTATGAATGAATGTGAGCCATATATATTTTACCATTTTAACATGCTCTAAACACTTTTCACTTACACATTTTATCTGAGGATCCATTGAGCTTTTCACACATTGTTCATCATTGGATCTGCTTTATACGATTGCACATGAACCATCAATCTACCTAGACCCACTAACTTTGTAAGTTAATATACACCATTAGATCTCTATTTAGGTACTTGAGATCCTGACACTTATCATCAACACATTTATGTTGACCATTTGACTTTATTCTCACCTTTGATATTTGATGCATGATTAAATGCATGTCATTATATCTTTAGGATCCACTGACACTATCAAGTTGTCGCTTGTTATTATATATTTGGTACAATTGAATGTTTATTGTTGATCATGGTTCATTTAAATTCAAATGACTATTTTATGAGGCTCAAATTTGATGTCTGCATTCTTGCTTTAGGATTTTTAAATCCCAATAGTTAATTTTCATAGGTTTAACTTGGCATTTGCATGCACGTCTCACTTTGTAAGTCTAAATTTGAAGCTTTAGATCTTGAGAGGATGATCTTGTCATGAATAAATTCGTGTCCATTCAATAATTTGTCCTAAGAGGCTCCCCAAATACATTTATTAAATGTGCAATTAGATTGACCTATTTATTTATGCATGATGTGCCAATGATGGTCTATCTATTTTATGCTTATGAAAGAACCTTCAAGGCTCAAAATGAGTTCATAAGACCTATGAAAACTTGTTCCGTGATCTTGACTACTTTGATCACCATGAGAACCTACTCCCTTAAAATTTGACAAACTACACTTTAAGTTTACTTAAAGTGTTTCAAAACCTTTACAATCTACATGTGATTATGGGACCACTCATTGCATCCATAAATCATCTCATTTGTTTAAACCATTTCTAAGAAAAATATCTATATATGGACCAAATTGGCTAAAACTTCTGGCAACTCAGCTAGCTTGACAAGCCTGCTAGTTATACAACCTAGAACTTGATCAAGCTTGCTCATGATGAATAGATAAATGAAGTACTACTTATAAAAAGATTTTGCCTAACCCATAGAAACACTTTTAAGAAAAGAGGCACACACAAAGAACAAGAAAGGAAAAAAATACATAAAAAAAACTACCTAAACAACAAAAAAACAACAAGCAGAGTAATGTACAAGAGCATTTGGAGGTAAAGACAGACCTATCTAACTATGTATGAAGATCATGATATAAAACTAATAGCAAAATTTAAGATATCTCCCATTAAAAGGGATAAGAACTATCTCTCCATTCATCTTGTCAAGATCAAATCCATTTGTCTCTTTGCAATCAATGATAACATAAGGCCCACTCTAAAGATTGTTAAACTTGGAGTGTTTTCTTGGTTTTGCATGGTCCTCATCCCATTTGAGGACTGTATCACCTTATTAGAATGTCTTTCAGAAATATCTCATGTCAAACGACCTCTTAATCTAGTGCTCATTAGACCACATAATGTGCATAATAGTGTCTCTTGCCTCTTCCATCTATCTTAGCTCATTCAACCTTACTTGCATAGCATCATCCTCTAGGAGATTTAGTTGATATGCAAGCTCTAATACAGGAAGTGCAAGAGATATAGTAAGTTTGGATTATTTCATATAAATAATAAGGTATGGGGAGTGCCTAGTATCTTTATTATGTGTCACCCTATCTACCCATAGGGAAGTCATTTGTCTAGTATGTCATTCCCTCTGACTATCCTCCATAGTTTTCTTAATAATCCCCAACAAGTTCTTATTTGTGGACTCTGCTAGTCCATTTACCTATGGGTAATAGTTAGGTAATATCTTGAGATAAATTCCATATGAAAGATCCCACTCACATACCTTATTGTTGTTAAAGGCTAATTCATTGTTAGAAATGATTGTAGAAGGCACACCCAATATAGTCACAAGGCTATATTAAAAGTCTAAAATAGAATTTTCTTTAGCTTCCTTGAGGGAAGTTGCTTAAACCCATCTTTTAAAGTATTATATAGTTGTAATTATGCATTTATGTCATTTTATTGATCTGGGTACATCATCCCTATGGAATCTAAGCCCCATTACATGAAAGGTTGTTCTACTTATATGGGTTATAAGGGGAGGATAGCCAGTTTATGCTTGACAACAAACATTGCACATTTTGGGAATTTCCTTACATAAGAGTTTGCATATTTAAACATTATGAGCCAAAAGTACCCATCTCTGATGATCTTAGAGGTTGTGGTCTTGGCATCAAAATGCCCACTAGCTAGACCATCATTGAACTACTCAAGTAGCTTGTCTATTTGGCATGATTTCACACACCTTAAAAGCAAGCCTCCTATGTCTCTCTTGAAAATTACTCCATCTATTAAGACATAAGGTATAATTTTCAACTTGAAGTGCCTTCGTTTAGATCTATCTAATCCCATAGGACATTGTCCTGACTCAATAAATTTGAGTATATCATGTGTCTAACTGAAAGGATTATTATTTGTAGCTACCTGTTAGCTATCATAGATTGCCAACACTTGATATTTATCATGTTTTACCTCTACTACAAGGTGTTCACACTATTTTTCCCAAAATCTATCACTTGTTTTCATGGACAACATGTTGATCACTCTAGTCTTGTAGGCCAAAATGATGCCTTCCTTTCTCAAAAAATGTTCTAAACAATCAAGTTTTTTAGACCCACAAGCCTTTTATAGGTAAGGAAATCATAGGTTCAACAGGCAGGCTTTCACAAGGAGAATTTCAAAAAACACTTAAGGAATTTCATGAAAAAATTATAAGCAATGAACTGTTAAACCATTGAACTCTGCTTCAAAGGTTCAAAGTGGTTCAAAGGTTCAAAAGAGTTCAATGATTCAAAGTTTATAGAGTTCAAAGCTCAAATTTCAAAAAAAAGGTTTGAGCAAAATATTCCAGAAGAAGTTTGAGCAGAAGATTCTCAAAGAATATTCCAGATGAATGGTTTAAATAATTGGTTCAACAATACATTGAACTCATAAAAAAGACTACTTAAATCCAACTCTTGGCAAGAAATGTTGAAACACTCGAATCGATGAACTTTAAACCATTGAACCATTTTGAACCATTGAACTAATGAACTCTCAAAGGTTCAAAGTGGTTCAAGTGACTAGTGATCAATGACGTCCTCCTAGACATAAAATTTAAGGTAATGGAATAACAGTTGATTTTCAAAGATGTAGACTCAAGAATGAACTAAGAAACCAGCCAAAGAATGAGCTGAAGGAGCTAGCAAAAAGTTAGAAGAGAGCTCGAGAGCTCAGATCACTAGGAAGAGATAAAGTGTAACAAGAAAAGAGGGAATGAGATCGAGAATTCAAAAATATCTATAGAAGAGTTATTTTAGTAGGTGAAATAGTCCACCAGGTGGACATCAGAGGACATAAGCATTCAAAGGCATAGCCCATTTTTCTTCATCAAAGTAAAGGTGAATGGACAATCATGTCAGTATCATTAAAGAAGACTAAGTGACCCATACTTTGGAGGAGATATTTGATATAATTAAAATTCCAAAGTCCAAGCTGGTAATCTACTCTAGCATGGCCTCTTCATAGAATTTCCAATGCATTCAATGCACTAAATACAACATGGGCCATTTTTTGAAAACAAGCACCAAAATCTTTCTTTGGTTTCTATATATTGTAATCTCTCAGTTTGTATTAAGGAGAACTCTCTATTATCATAAGAAAAACTCTACCCAAATTGAAAGGTATTTCTAGGACTTTGAGCTTAGATTGTTAATCATATTTTATCAAATGAATGAGAAACCAAGTGACCTTTTAGACTTTGTGTTTGAAATAGCTTGTGTCATCTAGGAAATTGTTCTTATGTCTTTTTCCTAAATATAGTCTTGTCCATTTAATCAAATAAGAAAAACAAGTGGAAATAACCTAGAAGGTGTCCTAAATTTGACTATGGGAGACTTTGTGTTGCCATAATTGTCTTTAATCTATGTGTTTTGTGTTTCAGTGTAAAGGATAATTGGAGAGACTTTGAGCTCCCCTTATCCTTCATAATCTTTCACTCTATTGTAGTTTCAAGTGGAGACTTTGGGCTGCACTTAATTTTACTATGTTACTTTGTCCTAAATCAGTAGGGGAAATAATGAAAGACTTGATAGGACCATGGGCTCACAAAGCTCTGACACCAATTGTCAGGATTAAGAGAAAAATTGATTACCTTTGTATAAGCAACTAAACATGGACTTAAACTAGAAGTAAAATGTAACTAGAATTTAGAAACAGCATAGAATATGAGAGACAATACAATCTTGTGGTATTAATACTCTTCCAGAAGGAAATTAAAATGAAGAAATCACACTCTTCCCACACCTCTTGGGCATACCGGGTAATTCTCCCTCAAGAGTTTCTCTCTCTCAATTACAAACAAAATCAACTCAAACACAGAGTTGTTGTTTCAACCAGTCAGTAACAATACTGCCAAGTAACAACCAAGTACACACACATACTCCAAGTAAAATCTCCCTTGATCATGCTCCCTGTTGTGTTGTTGATCTCCCTGATCTTGCTACCCCACAGATCTAAACTAACCTCTCACACACACACACACACACACACACACACACACCACACACACACACACACACACACACACACACACACCACACACACACACACACACACACACATACAGATCAACTGACCTTACTTACCATGTAGATCTACCTAATCTTGCACACCTACAGATCAACCTAGTTTTGCACATCTACAAACCTAGATCTTACACTTGGGAAGAACCCTTGTCCTTGCCTTTGCAAGTCCTTATGGTTCTACAAATTACAATACAGCCCCATGAGTCTATTATATAGATCCCATGAAAATAATAATTAGACTTCCTAATCACAATAATTAGAAATGCAGCTTCAAGACTAAAATTAGTCTTTTACATGCAAACTGACTATTCATCTAAAATTAGACTAGTTTTGGAAGCGCATGCAAATGCATGCACACATAGGTTACCGACATCAGTGCCTATCTGACCGATGTCAGTCGACCCATAACCGATGTTGGCTACTATGAACACTAAAGATGACCAATGTCGGTTGATCAGATTGACGTCGATTGCTCTGTAACTCAACAACCTCCTCCATTTGCATCAGTGAAGCTTTTAGCTCCACAACTTAACAATCTCCCACTTGGAGATAAATAGCTACACCTGTACCTATACCTATACATCATCTAATTTTGTTTCCTATCTTTGTATCCCTCTTCAAGTTCAATCTTGAAGACCAACCACCACAAATCCTATGATGCTTCTCCTGTCATCCAAGTAACCTGCCACATCCGAATCTACATACCCATGTAGAGAAGTCCCTGACCTTGCATAGCATGAATCCCTGATGTTGGTCCCTCTCAGATACCTGAGAATCCACTGAACTACTTTATAGTGCTCCTTTCCCAAATTGGCCACAAACTTGCTAACAACTCCCACTGCTTGGGCAATATAAGGTCTAGTACAAATGTACTTAACCTCATCATGTGATTTGGGACACTATTTTATGAACTATTCATCCATAGGTGTGCTAACTAGTTCTGCATCTTACATATTGAACCTCTCCACTACCTTATTCACACAATCATCCTAAGACAACATCAACCTGTGACTTTCCCTGTCTCTAGGAATACTCATGCCAAAGAATTTCTCTCCTAAATCCTTCATGGCACACCTCTGAACTAATTTTACCTTTAGTTCAAAAAATCCCTACATGTGTGACCCTTGCAACAAGAATATACACTACATACAATAACAAGATAATGTCACAATCATTATCCAACTTGATAAAATAAACATAGCGATTACATTGACATTGACTAAAGCCATGCTTTTGTCATAAACCTATCAAACCTATACCACTATCCTAAAGCTTGCTCAAGACCATATGACCTAGCCTTCTATCTCATGTGTCCATTCTCTCCTTTCTTTAACCTAGGAATCCATTCATCTTTCAGTACTTTCTTTCTGGCTGGCAACTCTACCAAATCTCCCATTTGGTTCTCATCTAAGGAATCAAATTCCTCATTCATACCATGCTCCCACTGTTTCCTAGATTCTACTTGCTCTGCCTCTTTAAAACTTTCTGGTTCTTGACCATCAGTGAGCAACAAGTAGTATAAAGAAGGGGAATAACAAATTTGAGGCTTACTTACCCTTTTAGTCCTCCTCATAGACATTTGAGACTCCTTAACAGCTTGTTATCTGCCCAAAATCCATTCTCTGGTCGACCCTAGTCTGCACCCAATTGATGTCAAATCCTCCTGATCACCAACACCTATTCTCTAACTGACATCGGTGTCCACCTAGTTGCCAATGTAAGTATCATGACCGACATCGGTATCCACCTACCCAACACCACCGACTCTGGTCTACACATGACCAATATTGGTACCTACCTATTCGACGTCGATTCTCACCTAACCGACGTTGGTAACTGTGTTTTCCTATGAGTGATGAATTTTACCCATGAGCTCACTTTGGATCAAAACCCTGTCCAAATTGCCCTGCTCAAATTTTTTTAGCCCCTTGAGCTGATCTCTATCCATCATCTCCTCCAAGAAAATGAAGGCTTTCCAGTTCTTAAGTTTGTTAAAGACATCAAAATTTCTTTTAAAAACATGCATCCCCTTCTTATTCATGTGACCAAGCCTACAAAGCCACATCTTCGCATCTACATCTAAAGTAGATAAACCAGAAGGAGAATTAGTAATACAAGTAGATAGATAAAGAGTACCTACTTTGTTACCACATGCTAATTCAAGTGCACCCTTGGAAACATTCCAAGATTCCACTGTGAAAGTTACTGTGCATCCCTCATCACCCAACTTTCCTATAGAAATTAGACTCCTCTTCAGGATTGAGACTTGCATGACATCTTTCAACACCCATGTGTTGCCTTGTCTGCAATTTCAGCTTTCAGCTGCACTTCCCCTTTGCCAATAATTTGACAAGGCTCACCAACACCTAAATAAATCTTTCCAAAGTCTCCTTGGACATAATCATGGAAAAATACTCTATTTGGGATTGCATGGAAAGAGGCAACAAAATCTATAATCTAAGATTCTACTTTATCCAAGGAACATATAAGAGCAACCCGTGCAATAATACCTGCAACATATGCTTCTTTATTTCCTTCATGCTGATATTTTTATTGACCAATAATCTTTCTTTACCTGCTCTTTCTTTCCATAATTTAGTAATTGAGAATTCTTGCCATTGAATTCCTCCATTCTTAGTGTACTTTCTTCTGCCATTGCTTTACTCCCACTCAATCAGAAACCCCTGAGAGTGATCTGTAATCAACAAACACTTAACACACTTTGAAACCAAGGTGTTAATGAACCTCGCTCTAAGAACCTTCAACCTAGCTCTGATACCACTTGATAGGACCTAGGCTCACAAAGCTCTAACACCAATTGTCAAGATTAAGAGCACAATTGATTACCTTTATATAAGCAACTAAACACAAAATTAAACTAGAAGTAAAATGTAACTAGAATTTAGAAATAGCACAGAATATGAGAGATAATATAATCTTGTATTAATACTCTTCTAGAAGGAAATACAATGAAGAAATTACACTCTTCCCACACCTCTTGGTCATACCAATAATTCTCCCTCAAGAGTTCTCTCTCTCAATTACAAACAAAATCAACTCAAACACAGAGTTGTTGTTTCAACCAATCAATAATAATACTGCTAGTACAACTGAGTACACACACATACTCCAAGTAGATCTCCCTTAATCTTGCTCCCTGTTGTGTTGATTATCTCCTTGATCTTGCTACCCCATAGATCTAACTAACCTCTCTCTCTCTCTCTCTCTCCTCTCTCTCTCTCTCATCTCTCTCTCTCTCTCTCTCTCTCTCTCTCCTCTCTCTCTCTCTCTCTCTCTCTCTCTCTCCTCTCATCTCTCTCCTCTCTCTCTCTCTCTCTCTCTCTCTCTCTCTCTCTCACACACACACACACACACACACTTGCAGATCAACTGACCTTACTTACCATGTAGATCTCCCTGATCTTGCACACATGCTGATCAACTTGGTTTTGCCACACCTACAAACCTAGATCTTACACTTGGGAAGAACCCTTGTCCTTGCATTTGCAAGTCCTTATGATTCTACAAATTACAATATAGCCCCATGAGTCTATTATATAGATCCCATGTAAACAATTAATTATACTTCCTAATTACAATAATTAGAAACACAGCTTCAAGAATAAAATTATTCTCTTACATGCAAACTAACTATCTGTCTAAAATTAGACCAGTTCTGGATGTGCATGCAAATGCAATGCACACACAGGTTGCCGACATTGATGCCTATCTGACCGATATTGACTGACCCATAACTGACATCAATTACTATGAACACTGAAGATGACCAACGTTGGTTGATCAGACCGATATCAGTTTCTCTGCAACTCAACAGCCTCCTTCATTTGCATCAGTGAAGCTTTTAGCTCACAACTTAACAAGACTTTGTGCTTTCATGGGTTTATTGTGGTTATAGTTACTACCTAGAAAGTTTTCCTATTGTTTACTGAACATCATTTTTGAAAGAAGAGAAATGCCTTCAGTTGTTACACAAAATTTTTCTCCTTTACTTTGTGAACATCATCTCTAAAAAAAGAGAGATGGATGGTGTGATTTCACCCCTGAGTGTATTTTTTAGTTCATATTAGTATATAGTAGTTTATAGGGAACCTCCCCTTAGCTTATAGGGAACCTCCCCTTGATAAGAGGAGAGATTTATCTCATTATGCTATGGTAAACCTACACACTTTTTCTGATTAAATATCCTTATGCTGAGGTTGATATACCTATTTTGTTGTCAGTTAGCTGGTGAAAAAATATTCACCAACAATTTTTTGGTGACTCCGCTAGGGAAGAATACATAGTTTAAAGCCTCAAGCTTCAAATTGAAGTAGTTCCAGTCCTTTTCCATTTCTATTTTACACTCTAGTAGATCCACGATATACACAAAGCCAGAGAGCTCAAGGTATTGTTGACCCTATATTTAAGTTTATGCAGCAAAATAATTTTGATCTTTCCCCTCCACAAACTCACCTTCAGCTGAACTAGGAGTTTTCCTTCTACCAATGTCAGGTCTCCAATACCAGGAAAATCTTCTCTTTCCTTTGCTATCAGAGCTTTGTCTATACATACCCCACCAAGGTTTGTTATCCCTCCTTTCCATTGTCATATCATGGCAACCCAAGGCCCTTGGGGCAACACCTTTGGTCCTCTCAATCTAACCCAACCTTTTACATGAACTAACCCATAGTTCAAGAAAGAATTTTCCCAAATTCTATGATGATGGGAGATTTCATCCTGATGAATATATTTCTACTTTTTGCATAGCCTATGTTGTGATAGGCATGGGATATGAAGACATAGTAGTAAGACTATTTATAGAAATTTTACAAGGCACTGATGCAAATTGGTTCTATCATCTGCAAGCTCAGAGTATAACTGACTGGAACACTTAATGCCAAGTTTGAAGCTAGATTCAAACCTGTAAAAGATGCACATTCCCTATTAGCTTAGCTTTAAAAAATGAAGAAGGAGCCTCATGAACCTATATGAGACTTCATTTCTAAATTTGACAAGCTAAGGAATAGGATTCCTACAATTTCTCATCCAACACCTAAAAATCTTAAATGCTTCTTCATAAATTCTTAGCTTCTTAATGTGAGTTTCATGTTGAGGTGGGCTGGCCACATAGACATTATTGTAGCTCAAGATTTGGCTACTGAGGTTAAAGATGATCTTATCTTAGTAGGAAAGATAAGAAGAGATCCTAATAGAAATAAATCTTCTTCATCTTCTAAAAAAATTTCTACAGGCACCTCTGATCTTATGGTGCAAAACCTAGCAAATGAATTGCTAGCTCAAAAAAATTAAATGGCATAAGGGATGTTTGCTCCTCCTTCTTATCGAGATATACCAAGGAGGAAGTTTCCTAACTAGTCATATTAAGGTAGTGCTACTAGGAACCAAGGGAAACCAAATCATCTTCCTCCCCTATAGGGGAAGCTCACCATTGAAGCAACACTAGCTAACTCAGCAGTTGGATATCTTGAAATTAAATCTAATTTATCTTTCCAACCTAAGTTGAACCAAGAAGATGATGTCAATATCTTCATTAAGGGAGAAAAATAATTATTTGTCAACTCTAACATCAGTTTCTTGAATTATCAAGATGAATCTAAAAGCAAGGGAAGAGTGTTTGATGGATCATACTCTACATTTACCAGGTCCCAGAACTAGTCAGCTCAACAAGATGATAAGGGAAAAATAGGGGAAGGATCTCAACTAGCAATTTCAATTACTAAATGGGGGACTTCTCTACCTTTCCAATCAAAGGACCCAATGATCACTAAAAAAGTAAGTACCTCAAATATTCTTATTCCTTCTGCTTTAAATTCTCAAACTAGTACCACACCCCTTAAAAATCAAAATGATGGACTTTCTCTATTCCTAGTCCATTTCAGTCATTTGATATAATTGACCATACTAGGAAGACCAAAATTCAAATGACTGAGTTTGAATATTTACAAGCCAACCCTAAGCAGTTGGATAGGTTGGCTGAATATGTGAAGAATAAAGCCATCATTGTAGGACTAGATGTTCCAAAGGTGACTCCCACATCCACCCCAAATAACCTTGTAATTACTCCTCCTATTTCCCCTCATAAAATAGAACCTTTCTATGTTTCCCTATTGATAAATGGACACAAGCTAAGCAACTACATAATTGACTCAAGAGCTTCAGATAATGTTATGCCTGCCAAGGAAGAAAATCATCTTAGCCTCACTCTGACTAAAAATTTTAGGAGATGTTTCTCCATGGAAAACAAATAAGTACCTTTGTTGGGTCAAATCAAAGATACCAAGTTTGCATTTGGGGCCTTCCCAAAAAAAAGGATTAAAATGATAGTCCTAGTGGCTAATATTCCAGCTTCTTATGGCATTCTACTAGGATAAAATTTTTACAAGGATGTTGGTGTTAATTTGAGCAGTCTAAGGTGAGGATACCTATGAAGGTCATCATGTGAAGGTTGTTTCCTGAGAAGGAGTCAAAGTACATTGTCACCCAAACATCAGCCCCTAAAGCTCAAATTCAATTTAAATTTTTAGAAATGGGTAATTACTTCCTGTCCATAGAGGATGTTCTTGTGTCATCAAATGAAAGTCCTATAGGTGACAATCCAAAAATTCTAGATAGGAAACTAGAAGAATTGGTAAAGCACAGTTCAAGTGTAAAATGATCTCCCCTCCCAAACAAAGAAAATTTTAAAAAAGATCAATTTCTGATGATGTTTAGAATCTAGAATTTGATGGCAATTATTCTTCTACTAGTTCTAGAACCAGGATTGTGTTGATATCTCCTCAAGGAGATAATTTTCCTTATTATTACAAGTTTTAGTTCAACAACACCAACAACACTACCAAGTATGAATCTCTGTTACTCAGGTTGAAGGTAGCTCAAGATAAAGATGTTAAACTCCTTCATGCCAAAGGAGATGTAGAACTTATGGTTTGTCAGGTGAGGAACCTGTATCAAACTAAGAATGAAATATTGTGACATTACTACAATCTTGTATGGGACTACATTGAAATTTTTGATGCTTTCAGTATCTTTGTCACGCCTAGAAAGTTTAATGATCAAGCAGATTTATTAGCTATTTTTGTAACCCTCATGGTTCCTCACCCCAATTTCAAAGGGAACGGGTACACTATCAAACTAGTCTTTTGACCAAGTGTGCCTAATAATGCCAACCATTGGTAGGTATTTAATGGTAACAACTAAATCATTGCCTTTCTGGAACAAATGGATAGCTTTGCAGAGCTTTATTTTGAAGGCAGTAAGTCTCTTCCATAAGAATCAGCTCATGAAACAAATTCAAACACTCATGAAGAATTCCTTCAGCTCAAAGGGAATAAAATCTTAAAAGGATTAGTTTCCCTTGAGAAACTATTTGATAAGCATGACATGTTTGTCAAGTAGCAACAAATGGATTCAAGTTCCTCCCAAGAGTTTGATCAAATAAATTTGAGTACTAAAGAAAATCCCAAGATAGTCAACATTGGGAAGTGTTGCACTCATGATGAAAAATTCAAATTCTTTACTCTGCTTCACCATTACATTTATTTTTTGGCTTACTCCTATGATGATCTGAAGTCTCTCAAGATTGAATAAATTTGGCATGAAATTCCTCTCAAAATTGGTTCATTGCCTCACAAGTAGAAATAAAGATAGTACAACCCCAATATATCAGGTACTATTCTATCTGAGATTTAGAAAATATTAAATGCAAGGATAATTTTTCCAATCCATCATTCCACCTGGATTTTGAACATAGTCCCTGTGAATAAAAAGAATGGAGAAATTTGCCTCTATGTTGATTTCAAAAAATTGAATCAATCCTCTCTAAAGGACAACTACCCCCTGCCCATCATGGATCAAGTCCTCCAGATAGTGACTAGTTCAAAGATGCTATCAATGTTAGATATTTTTTCAAGGTAAAATAAAGTGGAAGTTGGTGAAGCAGACCAACATAAGACCACTTTCACTACACCTTGGGGCACCTTTGCATATCATAGAATGCCTTTTGGTTTGATCAATGCTGGTGCCACCTTCCAGAGAGAAATGGATCTTACCTTCAGAGACAAAATGGGTAAGTCAATTATGGTATATCTTGATGACTTGACCATCTTTTCCAAGCATCATCCTAATCATGTGCATCATTTACAACAAGTGCTAGAATGATGTCAACAAAATGGCATTTCTCTAAATCCCAAGAAGTTAGTGTTTGGGGTTACAGAAGGGAAACTTCTCAGTTACACTGTATCCCAAGAAGGCATAAAATTTGACTCAAAAAGAGTCAAATCCATCCAATAGCTTACTCTTCTTGCTAGTAAGACTACAGTTCATTCTTTCTTCAAAAAGGTGAATTTTCTACAAAGGTTCATTCCTGAGTTTGCAGAAAAGGCTTGCCACATTATCAATATGATGAAGGAAAAAGCTACTTTCCACTAGACTGAAGAAGGCAAGTTAGCATTTAAAGATATCAAGAAAGTTATTTCCCATGCCACGGTCCTAGTTTGCTTGGATTATACTAAAGACTTCATAGTCTACAACTATGCTTCTGAACACACACTTTTAGCCATTCTAGTTTAACAAAACAAAGAGGGTGTGGAGTATCCCATTTCATTTATGATTTGTCCTCTCAAATATCATGAATTGAAATATTCAAACATGGATAAGCATGCTTATGCTATGGTTAAGGTGGTGAAACACTTGCATTTCTACATCCTGAACTCATACATTGTTGCTCTAGTACCTAATACCATAGTAAAGTCCATTTTAGCTCAAAAATATTTTGGTACTAGAAGGGGAAATTGGATTGCTAAAATCCAAGAGTGTGATCTTGTTATCAAACCTATGAAGCTTTTGTAAGGAAGAGGCCTATGCCAATTAATTGCAGATAACATACCAGAGGAAATAAGGCATGAAAAACAAAGGTTGAGGGCATGCCTATAGTTCTCTTTATCACTACTATAGATGAGTGGTATTATAATACCTCTCATTTCCTTACCTATGGTGAGTTTCCTACCCACTTTTATTTTAAATAAAAGATAAATATTAAATTGAAGGCTACTAACTATGTCCTATGGGACAACAGTTTGTACAAGAGGAGCCTTGATGGGGTATTCCTTTGTTGTGTGGACAAAGTGCATCAGTCCAAACTTTTAGAGTCTTTCCACAATCTAGCATGTGGTAGAAATTTTTTTTCACCTTTGACTACTCATAAGATTCTATGAGCTAGGTATTATTGGCCTACTCTATTTCAAGATACATACACCTGGGTGCGTAGATTTGAGTTGTGTTAACAGTTCATTAGAAGACCTAAGTTGGCCGCATTTCCTCTCAAGCTGGTGGTGATCGAAGAGCCATTTCAACAATGGGGTATCGATTTCATTAGCATTGTAAACCCATCCTCAAGTGCTAGACATGACTATGTTCTCACAACCATAGACTACTTTACCAAGTGGGTGGAAGCCATTTTAGCCAAGCATGCTACTTCAGAGGTGGTATGTAATTTTCTCAAGGAAAATATTATTTTCTAGTTTAGAGTCCCAACCAAGATTATAATAGACAATGCAACCTATTTCTCTTCTCATGAGATTACCCAGTTTTGCTACTATTATGGGATTATCCTCTCCCACTCCTCTAACTATTATCTGTAAGGAAATGGTCAAGTAGAATCAAGCAATAAGAATTTGGTGACCATTATCAGGAAGCTGGTAGATGACAATCAGAGAACCTAGCATAAAGCATTGTTTGATGCTTTATGGGTAGATAGGATTACACCCAAGAGGGTAACAGGTATGTCACCATTTCAAATTCTTTATGGTTTGAATGCAGAGATACCAATCACCCTAGAGCTACTAGCACTAAAGTTGGTGAAGGCAGTCAAAGATAAAACATTTGAAAATTCCATCGATAAGAGGATCATGTGCTTGATTGAACTAAATGAGTAGTGAACTATAGTGTTGGACCATATTGCTTCACATCAGAGTCGACTAAATAAGCTCTTTGACTAGAAATCAAGGATTCATAATTTTTAGATTGGAGATCAAGTTTTGTTGTGGGACAAGAGGAGAGAACCAAAAATAATGCATGGGAAATTTAATTCCTTATGGAGAGGCCCATTTTCCATTCATCAACTCAATGCTGAGAATAACTTCTTGCTAAAGCATCAAGATGGCATACCATTTTCATTGCCTCACAATGGGTAGCATTTGAAGCACTTCAATCCTTGAAGTATCAGATAAAATCAGTTGTATATATGTATAGTCTTTACTTTTGTTTTGTGTTATTTGTTTCATTTTTTGCATCTTTCTATTTTTGGATGACATGACTCTATAGCCCAATGGCATAAATGAAGGCACTTAGATTCTGGATTCTACTTCCTTTGATTATTTTTACAATCAATGCAAGTTTTCTAATTGGAGCTAGTTGTTGTTCCCAAAATCTATCACTTTTTTTTGTGGACAACATGTTGATCATTCTAGTCCTATAGGTCAAAATGATCTCTTCCTTTCTCAAAAACATTTCTAAGCAGTCAAGTTTTTTAGTCATGCAAGACTTTTTTAGGTAAGGAAATCACAGGTTCAACAGGCAGGCTTTCACAAGGAGAAGTTCAAAAAATACTTAAGGCATTTCATGAAAAAAAATTAAGGAATGAACCATTGAACCGTTGAACCATTAAACTCTTCTTCAAATTGGTTCAAAGGTTCAAAAGAGTTCAACGCTTCAAAGTTCAAAGAGTTCAAAGTTGAGAAAAAGGTTCAAGCAGAATATTCCAAAAGAAGTTTGAGCAGAAAATTCTAGAAGAATATTCTAGATGAATGGTTCAAACAATTAGTTCAACAATACATTGAACTCATAAAAAAAGCACTAAGTAAACACAACGCTTGGAAAGAAATGTTGAACCACCTGAACTGATTAACTTTTAACCATTGAACCATTTTGAACCATTGAACCGATGAACTCTCAAAGGTTCAAAGGTTCAAATTGGTTCAAGTGACCAGTGATGTCCCTGCAGACATCAAATTTAGGGTAATGGAATAACCATTAATTTTCAAAGATGCAAACCTAGGAATGAACTAAGAAACCACCCAAATAAGGAGCTGAAGGAGCTAACAGAAAGTGAGAAGAGAGCCTGAGAGCTTAGATCACCAGGAAGAGATAAAGTGTAACAAGAAAAGAGGGAATGAGATAGAGAATTTAGAAATATCTCTAGAAGAGTTATTCTAGTAGGTGAAATAATCCACTAGGTGGACATCAGAGGATGCAAGCATTCAAAGGTGAGACCTATTTTTCTTCATTGAATTAAAAGTGAATGGCCAGCTATGTAATTATCATTAAAGAAGACCAAGCGGCCCATACTTTGGAGGAGATATTTAATATAATTAGAATGCCAAAGTCTAGGCTGGTAACTTTTCTAGCATGGCCCTTTCATATAATTTTTAGTGCATTCAATTCATTAAATATAGCATGGGCTATTTCATGAAAACAAGCACCAAAATCATTCTTTGGTTGTTATATATTGTAATCTCTTAGTTTGTATGAAGGAGATCTCTCTATTATCAGAAGTAAAACACTACCCAAATTGAAAGGCATTCCTAAGACTTTGATCTCAGATTGCTAATAATATTTTATCAAATAAATGAGAAAGCAAGTGACCTTTTAGACTTTGTGTTGAAATAGCTTGTGTCATCTAGGAAATTATTCTTATGTCTTTTTCCTAAATATAGTCTTGTCCATTTAATCAAATAAGCAGAACAAGTGGAAATAACCTGGAAGGTGTCCTAAAGCTAACTATGGGAGACTTTGTGCTACCATAATTGTCTTTAGTCTATGTGTTTTATATTTTAGTGTAAAGGATATTGGAGAGACTTTGAGCTCCCCTTATCCTTCATAATCTTTTACTCTTTTTTAGTTTCAAGTGGAGACTTTGGGCTTCACTTAGTCTTACTATGTTACTTTGTCCTAAATCAGTAGGGGAAACAATGAAAGACTTTTTAATTTTGTGGGTTTCTTGTGGTTACAGTTACTACCCAGGAAGTTTTTTTGTTGTTTGCTAAACATCATTTCTGAAATAAGAGAAATGCCTTCAGTAGTTACGCAAGAATTTTCCTTTACTTTGTGAACATCATCTCTAAAAAAAGAGAGATGGATGGTGTGATTTCACCCCTGAGTGTATTTTTAGTTCGTATTAGTATATATTAGTTTATAGGGAACCTCCCATGGCTTATAGGGAACCTCCCCTTGATGAGAAGAGAGATTTCTCTCATTATGGTATGTTAAACCTACACATTTTGCAAATTAAATATCATTATGCTGAGGTTGATATACCTATTTTGTCGTTAGTTAGCTGGTGACAAAATTATCACCCAACAAACACAACCCCCTACCCCTTACAAGTTTTATAACTCTAACTTCAAGGTCATGCTCCATGCATTTTGTCACCCATTCAACTCTTTTCTCATTGAGGCCTTTACTAACAATAAACTATTTAATACTTGGGTGTACCACCATGAATATAATCTTACTATTGGATACTATGTGCTTAAATTTATTCAAACCTCTCACTAATATAATCACATGTTTCTTTACAAAACTATACTTCTCCTCATACCCCTATAAGGCCTAACTAAATAAAGTAATAGATTATTTTAAACCTTGTTCATTTTATTACATCAACATGGTAGACATTGCATCCAATGTAGATAAGGCATATAATTAAAATTCTTTGTTAAAATCAATATTAATAAGTGTAAAGGTGTAGCCTCTTTGATAGCCCTAAAACTCCTCTTACCTTATTTGGTCCATGTACACTCCTTGTATTTTCTTAACATATGATTAGGAGGCTTGACTAGCTCTATAAAGCTTGGTATAAACCTTATTATAAAGTTAATATTTCTCAGGAAACTCTATAGACCCTTCTTGTCCTTGGTCAAGGATAAAGATAAGATGGACTCAAATCTTTTGGGATCTATGGAAAAACCATCCTTGGACACTACATGGCCTAATAACCTACCCTTATGAACACCAAATATACATTTTTTAGGATTTAATGAAACACTAAATTATTTAAATCTTTCAAATACTAACCTAGAGTGAGTAATGTGATCAGCTAGGCCCTTTGAGAAATTAGTGATGTCATCCAAGTAGATGAGCACCATGTCATTGATTAAACCTTCAAAGGTAATGTCCATTACCCTTTAGAAAGTTTCTCCAGCATTAAATAGTCCAAAGGGAATTTTCAGATATGTATAAGTGCCCCACTTTGTGGTGAAGGTAGTCTTAAACCTATCTTCTTCCTTGACCATAATCTAATTATAACTAAAGTAGCCATCAAGCAATGAGAATCTCTAATAACTTGCCACCTTTTGAATAATCTGATCCATTGAGGGTAGTAGGTAATGGTCTTTTAGAGACACTTTATGGAGGTCTCTAAACTCAACACATAAATGTATTTCCCCATTCTTATTCCTTGCTGGCACAAGGTTTGCCACCCACGAGGAATGTTTAATGTGGAATATTATATTTTATTCAATCAACCCAAATAGCTCCCTTCTCATTAGTTCCTCTACTCATAGGTTGGTAGGCTTTTATTTTTCCCTAACTAGTTTTGCATTGCCCTCTAGTTTAATGGTATGTTATGAAAATTTGGGATCAAAACCCTTCAAATATTTGTATTCCCATGTAAATACATCAAATAAATCTTGGCATAAGGCAAAAAATGCATCTCTCTCTCTCTTTTATTGTGTTAATCTTTCCTAAATTTAATTATTTATCTTTGAAGATATCTATCCTTTCCTAATGTTCCTCTTTAGCTAAGATACATGCCTGGCCTCTTCTCACTTGGTCATATTCATTGAATATGCTTTCTAATGTCACAAGCCCCTTAGGTAGCTTGTTAGATCTTAGTTGCACTATCTGATCATCATGCTGGTGTTGGAATTTGTTTTGATTCTTGTGGGAAAATTCTACCTCTTGTATTAGAAAACATATGTTTTAGTCATCATTATCGAACACCTTCCATCTCACCCCATTTTCAGGTATAGCTACCCAGTATATGATGTTGATATTGTCTTGACTGTGGTTGTCTTTTCCTCTTACAACCTCATATTGAGCTCTAATGGATTCAAGCATGCCTACATGTTGATTTGCCTCTCTTGGTATGGTTTGTATATTGCATGATAATAAGTCCTCTATTAGATCTCATACATGATGCTTTTAAGATTTTAAATGATGGATATTGACTTCACTTATGCCACTCACTTATTTCAAAACAAGCTTACTATCACTTTTGACTTGAAGAAGTTTGACACCTTTTCTTATTGCCTCTTATAAACCATGTAAAAGAGCCTAATATTTAGTTATGTTTGAAGTGTAACTAAATTAAAATCTTGTAGCTAAATAGTAATTTTGATTTGAGGGTGAAACCATCATGGTTCTATATTCACTACCATTATTTCAACTTGATCCGTCAAAGAACAAAGTTCATAGACCATCTTCCTCTTGAGTGGTGTTAGTTAATCAAGGTATAGCAATACCCTCTTCATGCATATAATACACCCCTAAAATTGCTTCTTAAATATTAATGTAGGGATCAAATCCCTGATTTTCATTTACCTATTCATCTAAGCATAGTTCTAAAATGCCTTTGAGATGATTATAAGGCACTTTCTCACTAGCATGTTCATCCTCATCTAATATGGTACATTTGACATTTGTAAGGTTAGGTATATAGGGCTCTAGATGGAACCTAGAGATAGGTTCTAACCTAAAAATGACCCTAGTCCCATATCTAACTCTAAAAACCATGTATGACCAATTAGAGAACAAATAGCCCCTAATTTTTATGGTAAATTCACTCGGAAGGCATAAGGCAAAATATGGGGGTAGGTCTACAAACATTACATCCTGAATAATGACACAATTTGGGCAAGTTGTCAATGTGATCTTAAGATATTTCACTATACCTTCTATTTTAATGGGGGAACCATCCAACTAGAGAACACCTTTTTCATTAGGCACATACTTAAGCTCAAGCTTATCTAATATGGATTTAAGCATAACTAAGGTTGAGGCTACATAATCTATCATATAATCATGTATTAATCAGTCTCCTATGATGACTGACAAATATAATGGAGGGGGATTGACAAACTTAAGGGGATGAATAAAATTATGGACTTGACCTTAACTAGGATCTTGACTAGGAATTTAAATTTTGCTAGGTTGACTACTATTTATAAAAATAGAGTTCACCTTATTAGCTATCTTATTCTCATAAGAAAGCTTGGGGAGATTTTTTTTAAGAATCTCTTTCTATCCCAAAATATATAGAGCATCATGTATAGATATAGTGACATTATACTTTTTCATATGATCCATAATATTGAAATTAAGACTAATACCTTTGACCTACACCTTGGAATTAGAAGCATCACTTGGTACTTGAGAGACATGAGGAATAAAAGGAGAATTTTACTAATATCCATGATGTTGAGGTATTAGTTGAGTCGTAGGAACTTTAAAAGCTATATTTGAAGTGGTAAGATGTTGACTAAGTTGTGGAGGTGTTGAAGAAGACTTATGCTACCCCAAATTATCATCCAACATCATCCTCTTATCTCTTGTATTAGCTTCAACTAGTCCATTTGCTCTTTATGTAGTCTACCCCATGTTTGCTAATACATGGTCAAGCATATGCTCTCCTTATTTAAATTTCATGTATGTGGTGTCAACTGGTGCTTTACCCATTCTTCCTTGTTATTGAATTTGAGATTCCCATAGTGTCAAAGTAAGCATATTACCTTGATTCATTGGAGGACCTTATGGTGGAGACATTGTATCATGGCCTTGGAGTGAAGAGTATGCTGCCAACTAGGATCTTGATACATTTATTCACTCATAGTCATTACAATATCATTGTACTACCATCTTGATTTCCATTAACCCTCTTGTGCAAGGTTGTTTTGTGTGGGGACCAAGGCTCTTGAGCTACTTACAACTATATGGTTGTAACTATTATAATATATACCTTTATTAATTTTGCCTTGGGCTTTTTGATTTGATGGATAAGGGGGTCTATTTTAGGATTGAGTGGGGTATTTGGTTTGGAAGGGACCTTGGTATGGCCTATATTAAGTTTTTTGTTGTCTCTCTCAAGCCACTAGCTTGTTTTTTTATGCCTTCAATAAGCTCTTAATCCTTGCAAATTTGTCCACTTAACCATCATCAAGTTGGGATTGATTGTTTCAAGTTGTAAATGGAAAAATAGTAGGTGGGGTTAGTTGAATCTTAGGAAAACATTGCATGAAAGGTCTTGGCATGAGCTTCCCTACTTCTATTAAATAGTTTTCTACCCTTATAGTTATCTCTTAAGCCCCAAGTAGAGTTGCTCTACCCATAGATTGGATCATGATTACAATGTCTAAATTCAATGCTCTCAAATAGAAAATAAAAGCATAATTGGGTGTGGGCTTAATGATGATATGGATCCTATCCCAAGTCTTTTAGAATCCATAATTAAAATCAACCATCGATTCTTGGAATACCCTCTTGATTGAGGTGAGTTATTAAAAAAGTGACACATGGTCACTTATGTCCTCAAAATTTTTACATAGGCACTCACCAAACTCATCCCAAGTATTGATTGAGGTAGGATTTATACCCTTATACCATTGCAGGGTTTTGCCTTTCAAGGATGTGGGTAATAGTCTCATGGCTATATTATCTTGCATAATGTTATGTACTAAACAAAGGTTTATAATTTCAACTATGTGCTCTACAAGGGTGGTGATTTTTTATACTATAAAGTATGGTAGGCTATTTAAAGTGGTGGAAGGGATACCATAACCTGCAACCACCAATAAATGGTATAAAAGCTTTCATTATGGGCCTTGCCATTTACATATTAGGGGTTGCACTACTTAAAATAATAGGATGACTAGTGGATGAATACTTCTTTTGGGGATAGTCCTACTGAATATTTATCTTTTATATGAAATATAATGTAGTTCAATGAATTTAAATGGAATACCTCTACTAGCTGACCTTCTAGTAACCTTTGGCATGAGATGTGATGTTTGGATGATGTTATGAACTTTTCAACTTGGAGAATATTCATCTTATAATGATGGTGGATGTCTCCCTTCTAATCTAAATACTTCTTATAAAATCCAAACTCTAGCTATGCTGAAGATATTGTGTCCCACTAGGTGTGCCAAAAATTACTGGAGAACCTAGGATACACCCTAGCTGAGCAAATGATTATTTAGGTTCTCTTGCTTAAACCTAGTCCAACATGGGAATGACCCTAAGTTTTGGGTCACATAAACATGGTTAGACCTCTAGGGTTTTTAATGAGGTTATCTCCTAAAATATGAAAATTTAAATCCCTCTTAATACCTAAATAGGTTGGGATGAAAAAAGTGAAGAAATTGCATTAATTAAAACCTACTCTAAGTGTGGTGATGCACCAAATGTTCAATGTTCCACTCTCAACTTGGACACTTCCATGACTACTATTGAATCCAATGGAAATAAAAATTGATAAAATTCTTAATAGGGTTCCAAACATGAGTATTTTGTGTGAAGGTTGAAAGAGACTTACAACTTGAAGGATAGAAAGAAATAGGTCAAAGTAAGACACTATGGAATTATGACACTTTAAGAGAAACCTCACTAGCTAACACTTCACATAGCCTATAAGAAACTAATAGCCTTAAATCAAGGTAAATTAAGGACCTATAGATGATGGATAGTTAACATACATTCTATAAATCAAACTTTAATAAAGTACACTTATCATTAAACTAGAATTTGAAATTATCTTATATTACCTCAAAAGAGTTTTACAAGTGATTTTGGTAGAGCTTCTCTATCTCCAATCAAGGGATGCAAATCACGAGTTCAATGTTAGAATTTATAGGAGGAAAGAAGGTAAGAGAGAGAAATTAGAACTAAAAGGGTCATTATTGAAACCATTTTCAATCATAATAACCATCATCGTAATCTTTCTCGAGCCTTCCCATACATTAAAATCATTGTCTCCTTTTCTAGTGTGATGGAGAACGTGAAAATCAATAACTACTATAGGAAGTAATCCCCACCACCATATGAATCCTTATCAATCTCCTTGATGTTCCTTTTGACATTCCTCATATAGTCATCATTATACCATTACTTCTAAATCCTAAATATAGATCTATTATGGATGAAAACCAATCACCCTTTTGGTTTTCATATAGTCATGACTTCATTAAAGATCTATAGGCTAGGGTTTTTTATCGTAAGAAGTGAAACCTATGTCTGAAAGCTTTCAAGAAGTTTTTTAGAGATTTAATGGCATTAGATAGATTTAAAGGATATGCTTCTAGTAACTTACATCATGTTTGATCTTTCATTTACTCATTTACCTACTTAGGGTGGTGAAATAATTTATCCAACATGTCTACCTACATGGCTTTCCTTTGGAATATTTATTCTATTTCAACCTTGACCACATGTCTAACCTCTGATTGAGATTTCCTAGCTTTGACTTCAAATATTGATCATCAATCTACTTGTGCATGATGGATCATGCACAATCAATATTCTTGCACCCACTATCTTTGACCTTAATATTAATCATAAATCTCAATCTTCTAAATGGACATGTGTCATTGATCTTTGTTTTACTTGATTAAACCTGCACCATTGATCTCCTTTGATATGAATGAATACAAACCATATATATCATGTTAGTTTAATGCACTTAAGACACTTTTCACCCATCAAATTGATCTTAGAATCTATTGACCTTTTGACCCATTATTCTTTGTTGGATATACTTTATATAATTTCATGTGCACCATCAATCTGCTTAGACCCACTGACTTTATCAGTCACTGTGCACCATTGGATCTCTATTTAATTACTCATGATCTTGACACTTATCATCCACACATTTATGCTAACCTTTTGACTTGATTATCACTATTGATCTTTGATACATAATGAAATATGCATCATTAGATCTTTGGGGTCCACTGACACTATCAAGTTATCACTTACTATTGGATCTTCGGTATGACTGAATGATGATCGTTAATCATGGTTCATTTGAATTCAAATGTCTATTTTACAAGGCTCAAATTTGATGTTTGTATGTACGTTTAAAGATTTTTAAATGCCAATGTTTAATTTTTGTAGCTTTAACTTGACGTTCACACACACATCCCACTCTACAAGTCTAAATTTAAAGCTTTAGATCTTGAGATAGAAACCTCATCAAGACACTAACTTTATAGAGGATGATCTTGGCATGAATAACTTCATGTTCATGTAATCTTATGGCCTAAGAGACTCCCCAAGTGAATTTATTAAATTTGAAATTAGATTGACCTACTTAGTTTTGCATTATTTGCTAATGATAATCTAACTCTTCTATGCTTATGCAAGAAATTTCAAGGCTCAAAATGAGTTCCAAAGACCTATCAAAACTCATCCTATGATCCTGATATCATTGATCATCATGAGAACCTAATCCTTTAAAATTTTACAAACTACACTTTAAGTTTACTTAAAGTGTTTCAAAGGATTTGTAAGCTACATGTGATCTTTGAACCACTCATTCCATCGATAACTTTGCTCATCTATTCAAACCATTTCTAGGAAAAATATTTGTATGTGGGTAAAATTGGCCAACAATAAATTTTTATATGTTTCATGACTAGACCTAAAACTTGAACCATATAATCTCTTCACATAGGTAAATCTATCTATATATCAATCTACTCTTGAAATCTTTACATGTGTGAGTACTAACATCATTAATATACTTACTCAATTTTATCTATCAAGATGATTGCTTGAACCTAGACACACTCATATGACTACTCTAATGAATTCCTTTCACTTTAACAATCACTCAAAACACCTCATAGGGTCTCTAAAACATGACCATACCATCAATAAAATCCACCATCTGCCTATCCAAGTCAAACACTGAATAACTATGCAATATCACTAAAGCACACTTTATCATTGTCATTATATCACACATCATATCTCGTCAACATCCTTGGCCACCTTGGAGACATAATTGACAAATCTCAAACATTGGCTAGATTGGTTATATTAGTTATAGTTGAGTTGTGCAATTGAGATTATGTGATCTCATTCTACTTGGCACACAATTCATCTTTATACCAAATTTGGGGCATGATCATACCCCAATTCCCCTCTTCATATCTCCAAGGTTTAGTTATGACCCTCTCTCCAATGTTTCTATTACAGAGCATATTTACCAAGATAAACTACCAAGTGGAAACATTTTTACATTGACATGCATATCTACTCCTTCCTTTCTCTCTTTCCTTTAAGTATTTTTAAATTATTTAATTTCAAATTATATGCACTAATTACACATATTGTGTTCTTGGTTTCAGGTCATCCACATACAAAAACATCAAATGGGCTCAAGAAAATACAAGGTGTGTTCTACACACCACTATACACTTTATTTCCTTTAACCTAGTAATTTTATCCTTATGTATTATTAAATTAAATGCAAGAAATTGTAGATTCTTAATATGGATCAATATGTTAACTTAGTCTTATACACATGAAAAATATATCCCAAGCCTCTACCCTTTAGTATGACTTTCCATATAACAAAATGACTTGCACTCACCACCTCATTAGGTCTAATTACTTACTTTTTAGTCCATCATGATTATTCTGATTATCTAGATCATTTGTATTAAAACATTCCTAAATTATGATAAATATCATTCACATTATTTATATTATCTTAGAAACTTTTATTTAGGGTGGATAAAAGTTTCAACTTTACTATCTTTGATCTATTGTAAGTATCCTTACCCTAAAAACACTCAAATTTTCAAATATTTCAAAGTTTATGGGTTGACCTAATAATGTCAATAACCCTTTTATGAGAATTATTGTAAAAGTGCTATTATAAATACAAGTAAAATCATATTGATTATACATTTATAAATTACCAAGAAAGTGTGTATTCAATCTCAATCAATCAATTACACACCCAAATATATTATACCCTATTTGTTGGGGATCAACCAACAATGTTGATTACTATGTGAAAGCGATTAAATGCAGAATTAAACCAGAAAGATAAGTAACTAGAATCAGAAAATAGCAAACAATAAGAGATAAAAGAAACCACCCTAAAAACTTGTATTGAACTCTTTACAGAAGGAATACAATTGAAGAAACTTTTTTTCTTCCACACCTCTCTCAGATGTATAGATCGCTTTCTAAATCTCTTTCCCTCAAGAGTTCTCTCTCTCAATTACAATCAATTCCAAAAACATGGATTGATACACATATACAATATTGTAATGTACTTGTCCAATTCAATAAGCTATGAAGATCTATCCTATTATATAATAATTAGGAAACATGAGCATACAATTACATCCATTAGATGCACCTCCTAATCAAGGGCTCTAAATAGTCTTACTAAAGATAGAGATGTGGACTTAAGACTAACACTTAATCCTATCATGCAAACATTTTGTTCTATCCATGAAAATAACATTTTGGACACACAGGTGACCGACATCGGTCCCTACCTATCTACACCTGACTGACGTCGGCCGAACATAACCAACACCGACATCTCCCAGTCGACTCCTGACCGATGTCGGTTGCTCCTGACCGACACCGGTGACTGTGTAACACTAACAACCTACAAAATACTCATTTAGTGAAGCTTTTAGGTCCACACCTCAACAATCTCCCACTTTGAGATAAACAGCTGCACCAGTACCTGTATAGCAACATCTTCTAGCTCCTCCATCTTCAAACTAAATCATGAAGACCTACAAAAGTTGAATGAAGATTCAACTTCTCCTTTGTTACCAGCTTGGTTAACATATCAGCAGGGTTCTTATCTATATGGATCTTTTCTAGCTTCAACTCACCATCCTCTAATACCTGTCTAATGAAGTGGTACCTAAGTTGTATATGCTTTGTTCTTGAATGAAACACTGAATTTTTAGACAAATGAATTGCACTCTAACTATCACTGTATAATCTGCAACTCTCTTGCTCCTTTCCAAGCTCTTCCATGAACCGTGTCATCCATATCATCTCTTTTATAGCCTCTGTGACTGCAATATATTTTGCTTCTATACTTGATAAGGTAACAACCTTCTACAACTTTGAAATCTAGCTAACCGTCATTCCACCAATAGTGAAAACATATCCTGTGGTGCTCCTTCTGCCATCTAAATCACTTGCCATATCTGAATCTACATAACCATGTAGATAAGTATCTAAACCTCCATAGCACAAATGCCTACTGTTGGTCCCTCTCAGATATCTAAGGATCCACTGAACTGCTTTCCAGTGTTCCTTCCTTAGATTGGCCATATACTTACTTACAACTCCCACTGCTTGGGCAATATCTGGTCTAGTACATACCATTTCATACATTAAACTCCCTACTGTAGAATCATATGGAACTCTACTCATGTACTCTACCTCATCATGTGAATTAGGACATTGTTATTTACTCAATTTAAAATGTCTAGCCAAAGGTGTGCTTACCGGTTTTGCATCCTGCATATTGAACAGTTTCAACACCTTGTTCACATAATCCTCTTGAGACAAAATCAACCTGTGATTTTTTTTGTCTCTCTTAATGCTCATGCCAAGGATTTTATTTGTTGCTCCCAAATCCTTCATGGTAAATGTGTGAGCTAATTTCACCTTAAGCTCAGAGATATCCTGCATGTGTGATCCTGCAACCAACATATCATCTACATACAACAACAAAATAATATATCTACCATTATTCAATCTCTTAAATTACACAAAATGGTCAGATTGACACCTATTATAGCCATGCTTAGTCATAAACCTGTCAAATCTCAAATACCATTGTCTAGGAGCTTGCTTGAGGCCATACAAGATTTTCTTCAATCTGCACACTAGCTTCTCCTTACCTTTGACCTCAAACCCTTTCGACTGCTCCATATATATTTCTTCATCCAAATCTCCATGAAGAAATGTTGTCTTAACATCAAGCTGCTCAAGATGCAAATCCTCAATAGCAACTAAAGACAATAAAGTCCGTATAGAAGTCATTTTAACAATAGGAGAAAAAATCTCACCAAAATCAATACCTAGTTTCTATGTAAATCCTTTTACTACCAACCTGGCCTTATATCTCATATGTCCATTCTCACCTTCCTTCAACCTATAGATCCATCTATTCTTCAGTGTCTTCTTTCCCACTGGCAACTCAACCAAATCCCATGTTTGGTTCTCTTTTAAGGAATCAATTTCCTCATTCATGCCTAGCTCCCACTGATTCTTGGATTCCACCTATATTGCTTCATCAAAACTCTTTGGTTCTCCACCATCAGTAAGCAATAAATAGAATAATGAAGGGGAATATCAAATTGAAGGTTTACTTACCCTTTTCAACCTCCTGATGGGCGTTTGAGACTCATTCACAACATGTTATTCACCCAAATTCTCTGACAGTGACCGACCTCAGTCACCTCCAGGCCTGTAACTGGCTGACATTGGTTCTGCCTGACCGATGTCAGTTCCTTCCTAGCTGACATTGGTCACTGTATGACCGACATCAGTTCCTTTATTGCCAACATTAGTTCCTTCTTGACTGACATCGGTCTCTGTGTTTTCTTGTCTGTGATTATTTCTACCCATGAGCTCATTTTGGACCGTCACCTCTTCTAATTCTTCATTGCTCTACCCAGATTGATTTAGCTTCTTGAGCTGATCACTATACATCACTTTTTCATTGAAAACAACATCACAGCTCCTAATTATTTTGTTAGTTCCTAGATTCCAAAACCTGAATTTGAAATCATCAGAGCCATAGCCAATAAATGTGCACCTCATAGACTTAGCATCCAACTTCTTTCTATTTTCCTTATCAACGTGCACAAAGGCTTCACAACCAAAAACTTTGAGAAATGAGAGATCTACCTTTTTACCTATCCATGCCTCTTCTGGAATTCCACCATCTAGAGCTGTAGAGGGTCCTCTATTAATCAGGTACACTGTAGTATCCACAAATTCTGCCCAAAACTCTAAGGGCAAACCAGCATGCAATCTCATACACCTTGCACGCTCCATTACTATTCTATTCATCCTTTCAGCAACTCCATTTTTTTGAGGTGTCCTTGTAACCATCTTTTGCCTATGAATTCCATGCATATAACAATACCAGTTGAACTTATAGCTGCAGAACTCACCACCATTGTCAGATCTCAGGCACTTCAATCTTCTGCCTATTTCATTCTCAACCATAGCTTTCCAAATCTTAAACGTGTCAAAAACATTAGATTTCTTCTTTATACAATAGACCCATACCTTTCTTGTAGCATCATCTATGAAAGAAACATAGTACCATGATCCTCTAATAGAAGCAACTTGAGCTGGCCCCCACATGTCTGTGTGAACAAGCTCTAATTTGTGTTTCTTCTTTGTTGACCCAGTCTTGAGAAAACTCACTCTCTTCTATTTTCCAAAAATACAATGCTCACAAAAATCTAGATCTATGCTTTTCAAATCTGAAAGCTTACCTTTTGACTTAAGAATAGACATTCCCTTCTCACTCATGTGGCCGAGCCTAGAGTGCCACAACTTTGCATCCACATCTGAAGTAGATAATATAGAAGTAAAATTATTCGTAATACAATTACATAAATAGAGAGTACCTACTCTCTTACCTCTGGCCAATATAAGTGCACCCTTGGTCACCTTCCAAGATTCAGCTGTGAGAGTTACTGTAAAACCCTCATCCCCTAACTTTCCTATAGAAATCAAATTCCTCTTCAAGCTGGGAACATGCATGACATCTCTCAACACCCATGTGTTTCCATTCTGCATTTTCAGCTACACTTTTCCTTTGCCAACAATTTTACAAGGCTCATCATCCCCTAAATAAACTATTCCAAAATCTCCATGGACATAGTCACTAAAATATTCTCTATTAGGGGTAGCATGAAAAGAGGCACCAGAATCTAAAACCCAATATTCTATATTATTATGCAAAGAGAATATAACAACATCTTGTGCAATACCTACAACTTTTGCTTCTTCTTTACCTTCATGTTGATTATCCTCTTTAGGCTTTGACCAACAATCTTTGCTTATGTGCCCTATCTTTCCACAATTCTAGGATTGTGGCTTCCTGCCATTTCTAGATTTGGATCTACCTCTCATCTTTGACTTAGACCTTGATCTCTCTTTCTTGCCCTTCTCTTTTTGCCTTCCCCTACTCTCAAAACTTAAAGCATTCCCTGATGTTTCCTTTGTGCTTTTCCTATGAATTTCTTCATTCAAGATTACACTAACAACATCCTCTATTTTTAAAATATTTGAAGTAGATGCAGTATTACTAACTGTCATTACCAAGCTATGCCAGCTTTTAGGTAAAGACCATAATATTAAAAGAGCCTTAATTTCATCATCAAACACTATTTTGACTAAATTTAATTGATTTACAATTCCATGGAAATCATTTAGATGATTAGATACAGATCCACCTTCCTGCATTTGCAAATTAAATAACTGCTTCATAAGATATACCTTATTTGAAGCTGAGGGTTTTTCATATAAATTTGCTAAAGTAGTCATTAACTCTACTGTTGACTTTGTCTGTGATAAATTAGATATCACAGTAGATGCCAGACTCAATATTATAGATCCTAGAGCCTTTCTATCAAGAACTTCCCATTCTTCATCATCCATGTCTTTGGGCTTCTTTGAAACCCCACCTAACGGTAAGTATAGATCTTTCTGATATAGATAATCTTCTATCTACATTCTCCAATGTTGATAATTTTTGCCATTAAACTTCTCCATTCTTAGTTTACTTTCTTCTGCCTTTGCTTTCTCCCACTCAAACAGAAATCCCTATGAGTAACCTGTAATCAATACACACTAACCAGATCTGAACCACCTGTTAGTCAACCTGAGCTCTGATACCACTTGTTGGGGATCAACCAACAATGTTGATTACTATGTGAAAGCAATTAAATGCAAAATTAAACTAGAAAGATAAGTAACTAGAATCAAAAAACAATAAACAATAAGAGATACAAGAAACCACCCTGAAAACTTGTATTAAACTCTTTACAGAAGGAATACAATTGAAGAAACTTCTTTTCTTCCACACCTCTCTTAGATGTACAGATCTCTTTCTAGATCTCTTTTCCTCAAGAGTTCTCTCTCTCAATTACAATCAATTCTAACAACTTGGATTGATACACATATACAATACTGTACTTTACTTGTCTAATTTAATAAGCTATGAAGATCTATCCTATTATATAATAATTAGGAAACATGAGCATATAATTATAGCCATTAGATGCACCTCTTAATCAAGGGCTCTAAACAGTCTTACTAAAGATAGAGATGCAGACTTAAGATTAACACTTAATCTTATCATGCAAATATTCTATTCTATCAACAAAAATAGCATTCTAGATGCACAGGTGACTGATGTCGATCCCTACCTGTCTACACCTGACCGACATCAGCTGAACATAACCGATGCTGGCATCTCCCAGTCGACTCCTGACCGATGTCGATCACTCCTGACCGATGCCGGTGACTATGTAACACCAGTAACCTGAAAAATACTCATTTGGTGAAGCTTTTAGCTCCACACCTCAACACCTAGCTCATGTACTTGTGAGTCCTATAGCTATAAAACATGACATCAGTAGTATATGTTCTACATGAAAACATATATACATGTAATTTTGAACTAAAATAAGCACCATAATGTAAAACTATTATACATTTATAAATTACCAAGAAAGTGTGTATTCAATCTCAATCAATCAATTACACACCCAAAGATATTATACCCTATTCATATATATTTTCATATCAATCATAGGAACAATCATACTATAAGTTTGAATCACTCAAAATACTGTTGGAAATATTGTCATTGATGTCAAAGGTTTATCATTATTGGTGATAAAGGCCCCATTGCATTTAATGGTGTTTTTAATATTCATTTCTTGGATAATGTGTGTTAATATTTATTTAATATTAATGAATATATTTTTACTTGCATATAAGTCAAAAGAGGGCCCATGGAGAAGTCAAAGAGTCATGAGGTAAAAGATGAAAGAGGAATGAGATGCATTTTCTCATGAAGAGTCACCTTGAGGAATTCCAAGAGTCACCATGTGAATACAAAAGAGGTATGGCACATTTTTCTATAAAGGGACACTTTGAGGAATACGAAAAGTCACCAAGATAAAGGCAAAAGAGGAAAGGATGTTTTTGATTATGAAGGGTCACCTTATGACTTTTCAAATGCAAGGATATGAAGGGTCATGCATGTTTGGCATAATTTTCCATGAGGATTGAAGGGTCACAAAGGATGAATGCTAAAGGTCATTTGGAAAGCTATAAATAAAGGCTTGACAAGCCATTTGTTAAATGCAAGAGAGTGCATGGTTTGTATTTGTTTTCAAAGAGAGAAAAGTATGAGATATTGTAGAGTTCTATCATTTGTTGAGTAAGCAAAATTGAGAGATATTTGTGTTTTATACACAAGAGGGGTTGGTGCTCCTACAGGTTGGTGTTTATGAATCTTTGTAAGGGGTTGGTACTCATATGGATTGGTGCTCATAAATAGTTGTTGTGTTGGTGCTCAACAAAGGGGTTGGTGTTCCTACAAGTTGGTGCTTGCAAAAATTTGTATTTTTAGTTGGTGCTCATTCATATACTTGAGATTGGTCTCCATGGTTTTTCTCACTTTGGGTTTCCATGTAATAATCTCTCTCTCTCTCTCTCTCTCTCTCTCTCTCTCTCTCTCTCTCTCTCTCTCTCTCTCTCTCTCTCTCTCTCTCTCTCTCTCTCTCTCTCTCTCTCTCTCTCTCTCTCTCTCTCTCTCTCTCTCGTGTGGTGAAAATTATTATTTCAATTTTATTGCATATCTTAAATGTATGATTGAGTGGTTAAAGAAAATAAATTAGATTAATTAAAAGATATATAATATACTGATTCACCCCCCTCTCAGTATATTTCATGCTTAACAATTGGTATCAGAGCAGGTTCCTTTTTAAAAAGTTTTACATCTTGAAGGAATATTAGGAAAGCATGTTGTCTGGATCACATGGATTTTTTACAAATAAGGCACCTTTTTTTGATGAGATGAATTATGTTTTTTAGAGCATAAGGATGAAGACTTTTTTAATGTCCCTTGGATTCAGCATATGGCAAGCAGTGGTGGATGAATATGAAGAGCCACAGACACTTTTAACTACTCTGATAGAAAATAAGGAAAGTTAAAATAATGTTAAAGCTTAAAATGCTATTTTATGTGTTTTATGTGAATCAGAATTTGTTAAAGTTATGCAATGTAAATCTTCTCATGAAACTTGGGTAAAACTTGAGAATATTTATAAAGGTGGTGGAAAGGTTCAACAAGCTAAGCTTCAGAATTTTAGAAGATAGTTTGAGAGTTTGAAGATGGAAGAAGAAAAAAATATATCAAGTTATCTCTTGTGGGTTAATCAAATAGTCAATTAGATTCATGGTCTTGGAGAAAATTTAGAGGAATAAACTGTGGTTCAAAAGGTTTTGAGATCTCTACCATTGAGATATGATGCAAAAGTTTTGGCAATTGAAGAGATAAAGAATTTAGCCAAGATAGAAATGGATGAGCTTCATGGTATTCTTATGGCATATGAGATGCAGACTGAACAAGATAAACCTTCAAAGAAAGAAGAAGATTTCAAGACAACAAAGAAAAAGAATGTTAAAATTCAATAATCAAGTGATAATTCTAGTGATGATGAAGATGACAATGGAGCTCTATTCATTTGCAAGCCAAAAAAATGGCACAAGTAAATATCAAAGAAAATTATCTTTTAAATGTTTTAATTATGGAAAGATTGGACATTTTGTAGCTAAATGCCCAAATAAGGGTAATTATGACAATGAAGAAGGAAAGTCTACATAGAAGAAGAATTTCAAAGGTAAATTCAAAAAGGGATCCAAGAAGAAGAGTTTATATTCTAAAGATCCTAGCTCAGCTAAAGATAGTGGAGTCAGTGACTCAGAAGAAGAAGAGATTCTATTCATTGCCAAACATGAAGATGCCTCCACAAGAAAAAGTATAGATGATCAAGAAGAATAATAGAATGAATCTAAAGTGAATTTGGAAGGAGAACTCATTTGTGCCTTATAAAAGTTAAAATCCCTTGAAAAGAAGAATCAAAGATTAAACCTCTAGATTGAGAAAAATAAAAAGGAGTCAAAGGAAATAATTGAAGATCTACAAGCACACTTTGAAGAATCTAAGAATAATGAATAAGATCTACTGGAATAGTTGAAAATAGTAAGTAAATAATGTGAAATGTATGTTATTTGAAATTGCTTCTTTAAAAGCAGATCTTGAGAAAACAAATAAAACAATCAATGATAGAGTAGCCAATGATTCAAAATTTGAGAATAACACTAATATGTTGAATAAGATATTAGAAAATAAAATATCGATGTTAGATAAGATAGGTATTGGATTTCAAAATGAGAAATAGGAGGTCACTACTTTCATAGATAAGGAAAAAGGAAAGAGCTATGTTGAAGCTCTTACAAAAGAAGAAATAAAAAGGGAAGAAGTTAAGAATACAGAGGACATCTCAAATAAAGAAGGATGAAGGGAACATAGTTACAAAAGGTAATTAGGTCAGAGGTACACAAATAGATCCTATTTTTATGGTTACTATTTTTATTTTAATAGATATGGTCATAAGAAATTACAACGTTGAAAAAGAACTAATAGTTTTAGAAATAAGGAGAAGAAAAGTCATGCAGAGTCAAGCAAAGGCCACAACTCTTTTTCTCCTCTATTAGGCTTTAATGAAGAGGCCATAATATGTTACAAGTGAAAAAACTCTAGACACATATCCCAGTACTATAGAAGTGTGTTCAAGTTATTCAAGAAAGACCAGAGTTTCAAGGCTCCATTCATCAAGAAGAAAGTTTGACAGGTTCATGGCAAAAGAAACAACCTAAAAAATTTATGTTGGTGTAGACTGATTTGCAGGCAAGAAATGAAGAAAAACCATGGTTCATTGAGAGTGGATTTTCAAGGCACATGACAAGAGACAACAACAAGTTCATAACCTTAAATAACATCAATGGTGGCATAGTGAAATTTAGAGACAATATTACTACCAAAATTGCTAGAAAAGGTACACTAAGTTTGGATAATGGTAGAATTAAAATTGAAAATGTTTTATATGTAGAAGATATTATGTATAATCTTTTGAGTGTAAATAAAATATGTGATCAGGGGCACACACTAAAGTTTTATGTAGAAGGTTATGAAATTAGAAGAAATGATTCAGATATATTGGTTGTAAATACTCAGAGAACAGGCAATTATTTATATATGTTATCAGACATCAAAGGTCAAAAATATTATTTGAGTTAGATTGAAGAAAGTTGGCTATTGCACAGGAGAATGGGGCACATAAATTTTGACAATCTTGTCAACATCAGCAAGAAGCAAGTAGTTAGAAATCTTCCAAAGATTACAAAGCCATCTGACATGCTTTGTGAACCTTGTCAGTATGGGAAGTAGGCTAGAAGGCAGTTCAAAATAAAAGAATACTCAATTACTCAGATGCTAGAGCTTGTTCACACTAATCTATGTGGACCTATGAGAACTCAAAGTACTCAAGGTGAGAAATATTTCATGTTGCTTATTGATGATTTTTCACGTATGACTTGGGTAATATTTTTAAAGAAAAACTTAGAAGCTTTCAGAGATTTCAAAGCATTAGTTGAGAATGGAACTAGTTTGAAAATTAAGTGTCTAAGATTAGATCAAGGAGGAGAATTCATGTCAGATCAATTTATTGATTTTTGTGAAGACCATGGAATAAAGAGACATTATTCCACTACAAAATGGAGTAGTTGAACATAAAAATAAAATAGTTTAGGAGATGGTGAGGATAATGCTAAATGAATCCAAGATAGAAGATAAATATTGGAGAGAGGAAATCACTATAGTAGTGCATATTTAGAATAGAGCATTATTGATAATAAATAGTGAAAAGACTCCTTATGAGCTACGAAAGGATAAACCAATAATAGTTGGTTATTTTAGATTTTTTGATAGTAGATGCTTCATAAAGAGAACTAATGAAAAACTTGCTAAGTTTGAATCCAGAGAAGATGAAGGTATATTTATTAGTTATTCTTTCAAAAGTAAATATTATAAATGTTATAACAAAAGAACCAAGAAAATTGTTGAAAGTACAAGTGTTAGGATAGAAGAATATGAAACATAAAGAATAAGTGATCTAGTAGACATTCCTATTATCATTGAAGAGGAAGGTTTTGAAGAATCAGATGAAGATGAGAAGAAAGAGAAAAAAGGCACCAAAATTCCATCCAAATATGTTCAAAGAAATCATAATAAAGTTGACATAATTAGAGACATAAATGAAGTAATTTTCACTAGAATAATGATGGTAAGTGAATCTAAGCAAGTTAATTTCTCTTTGATATCCAAAATTTAGCCTAGAACTTTTTTAGAAGCTAGATATGATAAGAATTGGGTTAAGGCTATGGATGAGGAATTAAATTAGATAGAAAAAAAATGATACTTGGGAATTAGTTCCTAGACCAAAAGATCATAATGACATAGGAACAAAATGGGTTCATAGAAATAAGTTGAATGAAAATGGAGAAGTGACCAGAAATAAAGCAAGATTAGTATGTAAAGGATATGCTCAAATTGAGGGAATAAATTTTGAATAAACTTTTACACTAGTGGAAATGTTAGAGGCTATTAGAATGTTTCTTGCATATGCAGTGTTTAAAAATTTCAAAGTGTTTCAGATGGATGTCAAATCTGCCTTCTTGAATAGGAATCTAGAAGAAGTCTACATTGAATAGCCTAAGGGATTTATTCTCTAAAATATTAGTAGCCATGTATGCAAATTGAAGAAACTATTGTATGGATTGAAACAAGCCCCCAAATCTTGGTATGTAAGACTTAATAAGTACCTACAAGATCAAGGTTTCAAGAGAGGATTTGTCGATAGTAATCTCTTTATCAAAACAAAAGGTAAGAATCAATTGATTGTTATGGTCTATATTGATGATATTATTTTTGGAGGAAATATTAAAATGATGACAAAATAATTTTCTAACGATATGCAAAAAGAATTTGAGATGTCTATGCTTAGAAAATTGTCATTTTTCTTAGGATTACAAATATTTCAGTCAGATAGAGGAATTTTCATATCTCAAAGTAAATATGCCAAGGAAATGTTGAAGAAATTTGGTTTTGAGGATTGTACACTAGTTGGCACATCAATGTGTACATGAAATAAGGTGACCAAGGATGAAGATTCACCTGTTACAAATCAATCTTTATATAGATCTATGATTGGTAGTCTTTTATATTTGATAGCATCAAGGCTAGACATCATGCATGTAGTAGGTATGGCTATAAGATATCAGTCATCTCCAAAAGATAGTCATGTTTAGTTGGTGAAGAGAATATTTAGATATATCAAGGGGACATTAGATTATAGATTATGGTATCCCATAGGTAGAGATTTTACTTTGGTTACTTATACAGATTTAGATTGGGTAGGGTGCTTAGATGATAAAAAGAGTACAAGTGGAGGAGCTTTATTCCTTGGTGATAGCTTAGTATCATGGCTAAGCAAGAAGCAAAATTCAATGTCACTTTATATAGCGAAAGCAAAATATATTTCAGCAGTATTGTGTTGTACTCAAGTGCTTTGGATGAAGAAAACTCTGGAAGATATCAAGGTAAATTATGATGAACTTATTTCTATTTTTTGTGATAACACAAGTGTTATAAATATTTCTAAGAATCCATTGATGCATTCAAGAACAAAAACATATTCCCATTTAATATCACTTCTTGAGAGAGCGGGTTACAAATCAATAGGTTAAGATGGAGTATATCAGTACTATAAAGCATATTGTAGATATTTTCACAAAGGAACTACCAATTGACACATTTGAGTATCTACGAGAGAAGTTGGGAGTAATTTCTTTTACTTCCTACCATTGAGGTTCAACATCAATTGAGGGGGAGCTAAGTGTTAGCTTCAAGTAAGCCCTTTGCCATTGATGTCAAAGGAGTAGAATAATAAGTACAGGTGCAGGTGTAGAAATAGGTATAGGGAATAGGTACATGTTGCTATAGTAAGGGGGAGTTAATATATATTTTTTAGATGATAGTATGTGTAAGTTTTAGGATGTGGTAGTTTTAGTTTGAGGTTTCCATCAATGACAAAGGGGGAGAATGTTGGAAATATTTTCATTGATGTCAAAAGTCTAACATTATTGGTGATAAAGGCCCCATTGCATTTAATGGTGTTTTTAATATTCATTTCTTATCTAATGTGTGTTAATAGTTATTTAATATTAATGAATATATTTTTGGTTGCATATAAGTCAAAAGAGGGTTCATGGAGAAGTCAAAGAGTCACGAGGTAAAAGATGAAAGAGGAATGGGATGCATTTTATCATGAAGAGTCACCTTGAGGGATTTAAAGAGTCACCAAATGAAGACAAAAGAGGTATGGCACATTTTTCCATGAAGAGACACTTTGAAGAATATGAAAAGTCACCAAGATAAAGAAAAAAGAGGAAAGGATGCTTTTGCTTATGAAAGATCACCATATGACTTTTCAAATGCAAAGATACGAAGGGTCATGAAAATTTGGTGCCATTTTCCATGAGAATTGAAGGGTCACTAAGGTCATTTGGAAAGCTATAAATAAAGACTTGCGAAACCATTTGTAAAATGCAAGAGATTGCATGGTTTGTATTTGTTTTTTAAGAGAGAAAAGTAGGAGATATTCTATAATTATATCATTGTTTGAGTAAGCAACATTGAGAGATAGTTGTGTTTTATACACAAGACGGGTTGGTGCTCCTGTAGGTTGGTGCTCACAAATCTTTGTAAGGGGTTGGTGCTCACAAATAGTTATTGTGTTGGTGCTCGGTAAAGGGTTTGGTGTTCCTGCAAGTTGGTGCTTGAAAAACTTTATATTTTGAGTTGGTTCTCATTTATATACTTGAGATTGTTCTCCATGGTTTTTCCTACTTTGGGTTTTCATGTAAAAATCTGCTCTCTCTCTCTCTCTCTCTCTCTCTCTCTCTCTCTCTCTCTCTCTCTCTCTCTCTCTCTCTCTCTCTCTCTCTCTCTCTCTCTCTCTCTCATGGTGAAAATTATTATTTCAATTTTATTGCATATTTTGAATGTAGGATTGAGTAGTTAAATAAAAGAAATCAGATTAATTATAAGATATATAATATATTGATTCACCCCCCTCTCATTATATTTTGTGCTTAGCAAATACATCCCATGAGCCATATTTGTCATGTTACAAGCTAGATCACTACATACATTATCATATAGTATATTTTAACCTTGTGCACACACATAGGGGATAACAAAATTATGTATAAAGCCCTCCTTATAGTATTGGCTATGTAGGTAATGATAATTTATATAGGGGTATTTGAGGTCAACTCAACATTATGAGCCCATTAGATTATTTTAGAAAGGTAACCTAATTTAAGTTGGAGAACTAGGGTTTGATATACAAATAGTCATCAATAGATTGTGCATAAGATCTAGATACATCAAGTAAAAGGTGATAAAAACCCCATAAATACCCAATTTATCACATTTTGATGCAATGAACATTTTGTATAGGATAGTTAAGTTAGGATTCAGATAGTAGTGTTGACCTAAGTGTCTATAAGGTGATACAAGTATCTAGGTAGCTATAAATAATATTTATAGAATATAAAAACTAGCTATTAAACATCAAATAACTTATTTCCTCACCTGTACATTTCATATCTATCTAATCATCTTTACATAAGCTAAGTATTATTTATTCTTCATGATTACGCAATCAGAGCATTGTTTTGTATTATACTTTCCATATTTAATATTTTTATAATTCAACACTGAAATTGAATATCATGAACTGAATTGTTTAATTAGCCTACTTTTATTAATATGTTATCTCACTCTCGAATAACCTATTCCTATTAGCCCTTAATTTCAAAAAGGGTTAAACAATTTTTCACTTAACTAAATCACCATTTTAAATGGCATTTAGATTCAATTTTTACTTTATTCATTAGTTTTTATATGCATGATAAAAAGAGAATGGGTAACATCCATGCCCCTAATATGGCCTCAAATAATAAGTAGTAATGAAAGTATGGAATGAATTTGTCTCATGCCCCTTGAATTTGAAATAGTGTAATGTTTACATGAATTTTCATCATGCCTCTTGAATCACTATCATTTAAATGGCATGTTATGCATCCATATGCTAAAATAAAGAAATGTAATTATATGTATATTTAAATTTATCTATGTATGTAGATGTAGCATGTAGTTGTCATGTAAATGTGACATTTAATTTTAAATTAAATTCATATACATGGCATATGAACCTAAAGATTATATTGATCTATCAATATATGAACTTATTCTGACATTTGTGAACATTTTAATCTCGTGAAATTATAATATGTATCATATAAAATATATAATTTATAAGGATCAAACATATGTATATCATATGCCCACATAATTTGTACCCATTTTTCATGAATTTGGTTCATTTATGATATTCAAAACCCTTGATTTTGAATTGTGTCACAATGAAAAATCTAATATATGAATTATGTTGGTTTCATATAAATAGCATTATTGTGATTTTCCCCATGTATTCCCCCATTTTGAAAAAAAGATATAAAATTATTAAATCAATCAAATCAAAATATATAGAAAGTTTAGAAAATTACTATAAACAAGAATGGTTATGATAGCAAGTACTATATTTTAATGTTGTCTTAATGCAAATCATGTTAGTTGAAAGATAGTATATATGATAGTATGAGAAATAGTTGCATTCAATTAATAATATGATTTCTTAAAGCAATAGATTTTGTATAGAGATATCATATTTTTTAAAAATTAACCATTTTTTAAAGTTTAAATTGGTGACCAAGTAGTGTTACAATGTAAGATAATGTGTCATGTGTGTCCCCATGTAATTGGTGGGATGTGTTTTTTATAAATAGTGCTCAATATATCTCTTTTAAAAAATTCCCATTAATAATTAGATCATATGTGTAATAGGCAAAGTAAATAATATTATAAAAATTCAAATCATATAAATAGTAGGATTGAAAAGATTAGGTAATTTCATTTTCATTATTTCATTAGGTGAATTGAGCTCTAAGTTCTCAACATGCCTAGTAAGTTGATGAGATGTATTACCACTTTAGTTTGAGCATGTTTAATATAAGTTATATGCATAGACTGTAGATGAGCTTGTATGTATCAAAACTACACTTTTTTTCTTAAAAAATATAATTTATAGTAGATTTGTTTAATTTTTTGGATTTTGTAAATTTTTACTTTTTTAGAATTTTTAAAAGTTAAAAATTTAGAATTGATGATCTTGACTATTTGGGTTAGTATTGTCAAGTTTATAATGACACTAACTTGATGCATGACGTTATTATCCTGATGTGATAATAGTGTCTGATGATATTAAAAAAATTGAAGTCTCATCATTTTTCCATTTAATTATTGTTCTAAATATTTATGTGTATTTTGAATTTATGTTAACCTAAAACTAATATGATTTTATTCATGTATTTTGTTTTACAGTGTGATTTCCAAGTGAGAGAGTTATGAGGTGGATGGTACATGAGTACATTTTTATATCTTGATTTAGATGATGCATATTAGTAGGTACTATAGGAGGTTTTTTTTTTGCATGTTGGTTAATTAAACCAAGTTACTTATAACATACACTTGATTACAGTGTTGGCCAATAGATGGAATACCGATACCTATACTTATGGTTATAGACATACCCTCACCTTAGAAGATGTATAACACATCCTACAGTTGCATATTTTTAGAGAGAGGGATATCATGGTAGTGACATTGGGTTAATCATATATATGATAAGTCCATATGTATATGATGGGTTACTGATAAAGTGTAGATAAGGGTGGTATTGTGCTAATTGATCTAATTTTATGATCAAAATTTATGTGGTTATATAAGTTCGTATGTTGTGTGCCTACATCATTTTTAGTAGTATACAGATGAGTCATTGTGATTTCATATCACATGTATGATATTTTCCATTCTATTGAGGAGATCCATACTAGGTATTATTGGGGGCATAGTATGCTAGCCCATTTGTATCAAGATTTATATACACTCTAGAGATTCATGCTAATCATCTTGGAGTAGCTATCTTATTACATGTATGGGCATATGATAATATTAGTAGGGTTTTTCCTTTTTTTATTTCATATGGATATTGGGATCAATATAATGTATTTATATCTTTTTGGGTTTTTACATATCATATGGGATTAATCCATATGGAATAAAGGGTTATATTGGATAATGGCATCCATATAATGGATTTTGGAGGTGCTCAAAGGATGTTAGTGTTGGTCTAAGAACACATATTGTAAATATATGCAAGATATTTGTTTGATATTCATGCGGTATGCACTCATTTTATCATTGTATAAGTCTCTTTTGTCTTATTTTCACAACTTGTAATAGGCTAAAATATGAAGAGACTCCACTTTTGGTGCTAAGTATGAGAAGAAGATGAATATTCATAGAATAGAAATGTCTATATATACTTTTGTTTTTAAGAAGAAGAGGGTTCCACTTTTTAGAAGAGATCAACATAGATTATTTGGTTATGGTTACATATGTGATTTCTTATTATGTTCCTTACATGCATTCTCATGTGTAATGTTTTGGTTACTTTCTATATAAATCTATTTAGAATACATTATTTCAATCTATTCAATGTCAATTGTTCTTAATTCCTTAATAATGTAGGATAATTCATTCTTCTTATGTTTTGTATCATCTAAATTCCTATCTCTATATAATAAACAATTATATGCACATCAAGTATATCATAGCTATCTTTGTCCTTAACATGTTATAACGTTTTAAGAACCTATGATAATAATGGTGTGATGAGTATGGAACTCATTTTGAAGGAAATTATGCTAAGATGGTTACTAGGATAGAGAGATATTGAGATATGGTTAGACTGAAGGATATGCAATTTTGTAGAATAAGAATAAAAAAGATTGGTCGTATCATTTAGGAGATCATTCGAGATCATATTTATGGAGAAACTTTTTTTTTGTGCAAGTTGAGTAAATTATTAGTTAACTAGTTAGCACAGTTTGAATATTATTGTTTTAACCCAAGAATGGAATAAACTATAATCTAGATTAAAGAAAAGATAGACTAATTATAGAGATTGAAAACCAACTAGACAAGAGCAATAGATCATTGGGTTGATACTACAGTATATGGATATATAAATGATTTTTCAATTTGAGGATATATAGATTTTAAAGTTATGAAGGACTTGTTCTTCAAAATAATTCAAGGGAAATTTTTGCAATGACTACCTATCCTTGTGAAGATTGTGGTTGTGGACAAAGCCATGGTCCCTACTCTAGCCAATATGGAGTAGTCACTTTGAGAGTATGGGTGTGTGTGTGAAATGAAAGTGAATGATGAGTATATGAGTAGATAAGTCTTGAACTTGAATTTATAATAAAGACACGAGGAAATAAGAATCAAAAGAAAAGTCTAGAATTAGAACATGAACTGTGACAATAGAATAGATGGAGTAGAGTTTAGAGTAGCAGTAAAATATATGAAGAATGAGTAGGAAGACATGATGAATGAAGAGAAAGAGATGAATAATGAAGGATGAAGAAAGACAATATGAAATAAGAATACAAATTCTAGTAGAAAGAAATAATTGATGAAGATTTAGAGGAAGAAGAGATGTTCAAAGATGAAGATGAGAATAGTGTAGATGTACATTAGTTAGATGATAGATGTAGTATGTAACTATAAGAATAGGTGTTATTAGAATAAGGAAAATAATTATTAATAAAATAAATAGAACAAATTTTTACAGTAATCATAGAAGGAGAAGAAGTCATAGGAAAGAATCATTCACTAAAAAAGCACACATCCCCACAGCCCAATGTATTATATTCCAATAAAAAATTTCACCCGAAAGTATAAGTAGATAGCATTTAGGAAGGTCTATTTTCATAAAAAGTGTAATTATGGGGTACTAAAATTGAAACAACTTCAAATTTTAAGGATTTAAATTTTTTAGGGTTCATTGAAACTAAGCATACAAAAGTAAAAAATCCAAAAACATAGAGTGCATAGACAAACTCAGTTAGTGTGCAGGTGAATCATTTTAGTATGAAGGTACAATCACACACAACATAGCCTCACATTTTAATAGCTACATAACATATCCCTTCAACACCAATTTATAATATGGGTGATTTAAGATAATTTATTAACCTACCAACATATGATGGTTTTGCAGATCCTAAGTAATACTTACTAAAATGTGAGATGAGATGACAAGGTAAGGGTATTACCAATGAGGCTATAAATAAGTGTGAATTAATAATGGTAATGAATGGAATATCCCATAATTTTATATACTATAGATATATCACTTAATTAAATCTATATTAGGTTAAGGAGTGGCTCATTATAAAATTTAAAATCATGAAATGTACAAGTTAAACTATTCAAGACCTAAAGGAGATTAAGTAAAAGTCAAGAGAAGCAGTCTATGATTATGATTGTAGGTTCTCAGATGTTATGAATAATGTGGAGTTTAATTTATAAGATAAATATAAATCTATATGGTTTATCTAAGGACTACATTCTAGGATTAGGTATGTTATAGCATAGACCCAATATGATAATAAGGTAGATGTTATAGTTACTGCTCTTCAAGTAGAGTAAATTGAAGATTATGGGGAATATCCCATAATGGGTTCTAAGATTAAAAATACACTGCACTATTATATGAAGAGGATGGAATAATATCATGAAGTAGATAAACCTAAGTTAAATATATAGTGCATGAAATATGTTAAAGAAGGACATCATAGGAATGATTGTCTTAAGATCAAGATAGGGTTTCATGAAATCTAACGAGTAGTAGGGCATGAAATGATGTAGTGCCATATTTTACAATAGTATTTCAAAATCCCATAGATTTTGTATTAAAAAAATTAAATCATACAATCATGATGAAAATAATTTTAGGGATTTCTAGGAGCTCAAAGAAGATATTACAAAGAATGTATTCACCATCACTATTTAAAAAGAATCCTTAATGAAGCAAATGATTTTAATCCTAGAGGTCGATAAGGGTTGTGTGAACCAAGCATATCCATAAAATATTCCTAGTTTGCCTCAATATCAGCCTAAAGGTCTAGGTGGATGAACCCCTCCTTCACTAAGTTGGACACCACCATCAACAAAATACTAGTACTCGACCCCTTCAAATTAGATAATGATATAATCAAAGTAAACTATTTGGACTCCACTAATTATGCAAAAATAATTTAAGGTTGGATACAATACCTAGTAGTATTAGCATTTGAATATAGCACAATAACAGGGAGGTTATAGAGGAGGTTATCAATCAAATAGAGGAGGATCTAGGGGTGAATATAATCAAGGTTACCAAGTTGCTAGAGGAAATAATTACCAATTCTATACTTTACAATGTTATTTATGTGGAGAGTATAATCATGTGTAATTCAATTACCCTTTGAATCCCCAAAGATAATCTTACTACACATATTGAAGGGTATATCAACAGTACAAGATACAAGACTACCCTATCTTGGAAAAGCAAAGAAAGTAAAAAGCCATCACATATGTTAACATGGTGAATGCACAACCTAAGGAAGATGCATTTTTGAATTTTGTTACAAGATACCAGCATGTAGAGAGAGGATTTCCTCCTCTCTAAATGCCTCAATACTAGGAAATTTAGAAAGTGAAATAGGATAAATACCTAGACCCAATTGTATAAAAGGGGCTCATATATGAAGATGCATAGATGTTAAAAAATATTCAACACCAAGACACTACTAAAGGAGATGTTGCAATAATAGATTCCTTGTCATGTCCCCTTTTTCTGGGACATTGACAGTTTTGATGATTAGCTTATTACACGACCTTCGTAGGCTAATAGGATGGATAGAGGGTCATAATGGAGCTTGGATTGACTTTGATTCACAAGGTTTCTACATTTGATTTTCATTCAGGTTATTTTAGACATATTTGGCCAGGGCTCCTACTTTTTAGGGATATTTGATATGCAGTGGAGCACCTTTATTTTGGTATGTTCATATGCGGAATCACTCCCTGATTCACCTGCTTCGATCGGTTTAAGGATCCGACGTATATTGAGGGAGATATTAATATTTGATTGATTTAATCAAATATTAATTATTTGGTCTCATTAATAATTAATTATTAATTATTAATTATTTGCTCTAATTTTAAATTAGAAACCCTAATGCTAATTTAAGAAAACCCTAATTAGGGCAACCATATCTTTTGAGGGTATAAGGGTTTCTCATGGAGGCCATTGTTCATTATGCATAGATTATTGATTTTGATATTGAAGAAATTCTTCTGTGAAGACTGAGCCAAGGGTTCCAGGATTCCATCTGCAGTGGAGAACGTCAACTCTTCATTGTGTGCGATTCAGAGGTTGTGAAAGATCAGCCGATCTATTGCCAAATTGAGAGATAACTTCATCCAGAAGTTATCACAGAGATACAGATCTGAGAGATAGCTTCATCCAAAAGTTATCACAGAGTTCCAGGGTTGAGAGATAACTTCACTCAGAAGTTATCACAGTATTACAGGTATTTTATTTAATTAGTTTTGATTCAATAAATTATACAGAGAGAGATCTGCTATATTAGATACAAGAGATTTCCAGATCAGGGATCAACAGCCAGGTTGTGCTGAGTTGGCAGCCGTACTAAGTCCGTATAGGTCCGTACAGATCCGATCAGGCACCGACATCAGCAGAGAGAGGGCTTATAGCGACCGACATCGGTCGACTGAGGACCGACGTCGGCAGAAAAGCCGACCGACAGAGACCGACGTCGGCGAGATATCGACCGACGACGGCGTCTGTGTGTCGACACAGAAAGGCCGAGACCCTTCCAGATTCAGATTTCACTCCCAGATTTGCAAAGCTAGGGTTTTCAAGACTGTATTTCATATTTTATATGCATATTAGAGGACTGTAATTGTAATAAATTAGAAGGCCAAGTGATACAATCTGTATTTGTTATTAAGAGACTATATTATTGTGATCTTTCTGAATTTATTCAACAGCTATTATATCTTGGTTCAGATTTTTTGTGTTGCTATATTTCTTGTTTAGAAGGGGATATTACAGTGGTATCAGAGCTTTGGTCTTTGGTATCAGTTTTTTGTGCAGATAAGAGAGGCCCTAAGTAAGGGACATCACAGTGGTATCAGAGCCAAATTCCTGCCATCCTTTGGGCACATCAGAGCTAAATTCCTGCCATCTTGTTGGGCACATCAGAACTAATGTCTTGCCATCCTGTTGGGTAGTTTGAGTAGATTGAATCAGCGAAGGATCATGATGCCTTCATATACTTAGAAACAGTGGGACAATGATATGAAGAAGCTGGAACACAGTTTGAAGCAATTGGATGAAACCCAGAAGAGGATGAATGAAATTCTTTCATATCCTACATCCAAAAACAAACCTGCACGGTATATGACAGCGAAGGAGGAGTGGGAGTTAGTACCACCTCGAATTCAGAAGTTGTTGCCTTTTGATCGCTTTGTTAAGCATAGGAGAGAGCACTACAGATCACTTCAATGAAAGAGTAGCATGTCCCATAATTATTATGATTATGAGATAGGATATAGTGAAGATGATGATGAGTTAGATGCTTGCACTCAGAGTGTACAGGTGGGCTCAGATGTTAGTGCACTGAGGGTTGATGATCTCTCAACTATAGCAGAGATTGTAGCAGAGTCCCAAGATCCGATTATTGCAGATGATACTCAAGGGACATTACAGTGGTATCAGAGCTTTTGTCTTTGGTATCAGTGTTTTGTGTCTTTCATATATCCCTATTAGAAGGGGATATCACAGTGGTATCAGAGCTTTGGTCTTTGGTATCAGTTTTTTGTGCAGATAAGAGAGGCCCTAAGTAACTGGAGAATGCAGTGGACAGTTCTGAGGACTTAGTTTCACCGGTTGTTTCTTTCTGTATGGAAGAGTTAGACAGTGATGCTATAGTTGTTGATACTCCGTCTGTTGATATGAGCTTTGACGTTGATCATTTGTATATTGAGGTGGTTGGTGATGAGTACATTCCTGCAGTTGTTGCTGAGGAGCATGTTGATGAGGCTGATACACATGTTCTGAATTTGGCAGTACCTGATTCTGAGGAGTTTGAGATACCAATGGAGTCGAGTCTCCAGATTGATTATTCTCACACAGATGACAGTGTGGTACAGTTGGTTGTGCCACCTTTACAGAGAGATCAGTTGGGGTGTGTGGGGGAGTATGTTGATGCTTCCACATATAATTTCTACTGCACTAAACCATTCATGGAGTATTTATTGGATAGTGCAGGCGTTCATCTGGATTCACATAAGATGACAGAAGGTGTTCTGATCCGAGGTTCTAGTGCTATTAGCAGATTGGGTGAGGGGATTTTACGAACCCTTTCTACTATGTTACCTTACAGGGATGTTGAGGTATTGTTTGTTGAGCCGAGATTGGAGCCATCCATTGAGTCCCAGTTTGGCAATAGTGTGCCAGTAGTAGATTTTGGGGGTTCTTACCAGCATCATACGGTGAGGTATGCTCCTTATTTTTCTTTGCATTTAGAGATTAGTTTTGGTGTCAGTGACTCAGGGACCCATGATTGTCATATCCACAGTCCAGTTGGGTGTGGGTATCAGTTAGACAGGGACTTGAATTTTGACAGAGTGGATGTTTTAGTTGGCTTGAGTTCCACAGTGTGGTTTCTTCCACCGGCATCTACAGTTGGTTTTCAGATAGTTGGTTGGGTGTCGAGTGCAGTTTATCAGTTGCTGATTTTGATACTGTTGATGCTATTGCTGTTGATGATTTATTCACATAGGTTGATTGGTGACATGATGAATGTTACACAATTGTTTCCTTGGGATCCAGGTGGATTGAGTAGTTCATTGTTCCGAGATTGCTTGGGGACAAGCAATTTCTGGAGGGGCGGATTGTCATGTCCCCTTTTTCTGGGACATTGACAGTTTTGATGATTAGCTTATTACACGACCTTCGTAGGCTAATAGGATGGATAGAGGGTCATAATGGAGCTTGGATTGACTTTGATTCACAAGGTTTCTACATTTGATTTTCATTCAGGTTATTTCAGACATATTTGGCCAGGGCTCCTACTTTTTAGGGATATTTGATATGCAGTGGAGCACCTTTATTTTGGTATGGTCATATGCGGAATCACTCCCTGATTCACCTGCTTCGATCGGTTTAAGGATCCGACGTATATTGAGGGAGATATTAATATTTGATTGATTTAATCAAATATTAATTATTTGGTCTCATTAATAATTAATTATTAATTATTAATTATTTGCTCTAATTTTAAATTAGAAACCCTAATGCTAATTTAAGAAAACCCTAATTAGGGCAACCATATCTTTTGAGGGTATAAGGGTTTCTCATGGAGGCCATTGTTCATTATGCATAGATTATTGATTTTGATATTGAAGAAATTCTTCTGTGAAGACTGAGCCAAGGGTTCCAGGATTCCATCTGCAGTGGAGAACGTCAACTCTTCATTGTGTGCGATTCAGAGGTTGTGAAAGATCAGCCGATCTATTGCCAAATTGAGAGATAACTTCATCCAGAAGTTATCACAGAGATACAGATCTGAGAGATAACTTCATCCAGAAGTTATCACAGAGTTCCAGGGTTGAGAGATAACTTCACTCAGAAGTTATCACAGTATTACAGGTATTTTATTTAATTAGTTTTGATTCAATAAATTATACAGAGAGAGATCTGCTATATTAGATACAAGAGATTTCCAGATCAGGGATCAACAGCCAGGTTGTGCTGAGTTGGCAGCCGTACTAAGTCCGTACAGGTCCGTACAGATCCGATCAGGCACCGACATCGGCAGAGAGAGGGCTTATAGCGACCGACATCGGTCGACTGAGGACCGACGTCGGCAGAAAAGCCGACCGACAGAGACCGACGTCGGCGAGATATCGACCGACGACGGCGTCTGTGTGTCGACACAGAAAGGCCGAGACCCTTCCAGATTCAGATTTCACTCCCAAATTTGCAAAGCCAGGGTTTTCAAGACTGTATTTCATATTTTATATGCATATTAGAGGACTGCAATTGTAATAAATTAGAAGGCCAAGTGATACAATCTGTATTTGTTATTAAGAGACTATATTATTGTGATCTTTCTGAATTTATTCAACAGCTATTATATCTTGGTTCAGATTTTTTGTGTTGCTATATTTCCTGTTTAGAAGGGGATATTACAGTGGTATCAGAGCTTTGGTCTTTGGTATCAGTTTTTTGTGCAGATAAGAGAGGCCCTAAGTAAGGGACATCACATTCCTAAATGTATGGTTAGATTATATGCATTATGAATCAAGATGGAGTTATTACTGTGTTGATAGATTTACTGAAGATACTAAGTACACTATGTAACAAAGACATTTCTTAGAACATTACCAAATTACTACATAATTTACTAAAGTGTGTGCATTGAGGACAATAGAAGACAAAAAAACGTGTTTGGTATTTCAAAATAAATATGTCATGGGATGTATATGCATGAATAGACATTGAATTTGTAGGATATAAAATTCTAAATACTATCTTTGATTTTGGTAGCATGGTTAGCATGATCCCTAGGTCTACATGGGAGGAAATTAAACAGATAGTTCTTAGTTATAGCTTAGTGAATCTAAGCTTAGTGGACTATGGAAGAATTGAACCCATTGGTAGATTAGAATACATTGAGATCAAATTCATAAAATTAAGCATGTGAGGTGACTTTGAAGTCATTTATATGAAGATAGCAACAAATAATTACCTTATGTCGATTGTCAAGAAATGGGCATATGATGGTCAGATGACGATCAATACTATACAAAATTAGTTAGAGGCACATAAAATATATAATATTGTAGTCATTCCTTTATATAAGGTGCATAAACCCTATATCATTCTAGCTAAACCAAAATCTCCTTGTGTTGTACAAGAAACCAGTTGGATGAAGGTAAACTCTAAGGAGAACCCAAAATCTCTATGCACAATCAAGTACAAATTCGTAAATGAGCATATTAAACCTTAGATGTAGTCTTTACTCACTCAAAATTTGAAGATATCTAAATAATGGAAGCCTAAATCAGTAGTTACTTAGTCATTGACACCTCAATTTATCATAGATGATTATGTATCCATGTCTACTAAACCCTTACTCATTCAAAAATTAATTTTCTCTATCAATCAGATGATCATATGTAGGACTATATAGATCTAACCAAATAAGACACTTTGCAATGGTAAATAGCTTCATCTATAAACAAAGACTAAAATATATAACTACTCAACTAGGTTCATGGTGATCATGAACCTTGACCTATGAGGTCTTTGCCATAAAAATACAACTTCCTTTATACTATGCAACCAAGGATATCAATAAATTCATTTTGTGTCTACAAGTTCATGTGCCTAAGATTAGTTATTGGGTTAGTTCCTTAAATTACATTTTGAATGGAGTTGCATCAATATGTTAGACAATTCATATAGTTTCTCAACTTGATTGGGATGATGTGTTCAAACTTATGATTAACATATTACAATTACCACAAATCATCAAAATTAATTGGCCTTACTTTAATGAAGGTGAGTGCCCTGAAATCCATATCCACAAATGTGTTGAGGTTTGAATTGAATAACTTGTGGTACCTAGTTACTGGGTTCATATATTTCATTATACACTTTCCCCTTTATCATCAACATTGTATATGCATAAAGAATGCAAAAGGGAGATAAATCATGAGGTGCAGGTGTAGAGTGACTTCATACATAATTTGGTGTTTGAATATTAGAATCTTCTAGTTCATAATGCATTACTAAAAAACAATCATTTCTTATGCCATGGGTGCACAGAGGACTTAAGCACCATGATGGAGTCTACTGCATAAAAGAATGTATCCTGTGATATAAATATAGCACTACAAATATATAAATATTTTAAGATGGAAAATAATCTCTTATGTAGCCATGCCACCAAATATAGAATGAATAAGAGGAAACTAAAGATTTAGATACTTATGGTGATATCAATCTGATTGATTTGTTTTAACCTAAATGTATAATAAAACCATTAAAGGATTTAGTCATAGAACCCACTAAAGAAGAAAAGTTGCACAACATATAGATTCAAGAGAAGGAAGAGAAAAGAATGCTACAAGAATTATTTACTGAGGAAAAGTGTAAGATTTATTAAAAACCTATTAAAAATCATGAAGAAAACATTAGAAGCAAAGAGATTATTAAACTAGCACATATAGGTCACTATTGGAATCCAAAGTTGTAGAAGCTATGAAACTCTTGCAAAGTTATCAAGATGTGTTTCCTACAAAAAATTTAGAAGTTATAAGAGTAGATCCTTCCCTAGGTGAAATTTATATCGAACTTAAATTCATGACCCATAAATAAATATTTCTATATGTTGAAGCCAAATATGAAGTTGAAAGTGAAGGTTAAACTAGACAGAATTTAGGAAATAGGTATAATCTATCCCATTGACAAGGCAGATTGGATTAGTCTCATGGTAGTGTAGCCTAATAAAATAGGGGAGATCATAGTATGTGGTGACTATTGAATTTTTAATGATTTATGTGTGAATGATCCATTTCTAATTCCCTAGATAAATGAAGTTTCAAAATTTGCCATAGGTCATGAATTTTACTCATTTATCAATGGGTTTAGTGGATATCATCAAATACCCATCACAAAAGAGGGTAGGGCTAAAATGAATTTTACCATGGATTGGGGATCCTTTGAATACAAGGTAATCACTTTTAGGCTTAAGAATGCACCTATAGTTTTTTGTATATCAATGGTGACTACCTTTAAGGATTTCATTCATGACTTCCAAGACGTATATCTAGATGATTGGGTTGTCTTCTCTTTTTTTAAATATCACTTATCCAAGATGTGCCTCATGTTAGTTAGTTGTCGAGATCTATGAATTTCCCTAAATTTTAAAAAGTATTTTTTTACGCATTCTAGTGTCCTATTAGGTCATGTGGTGTGTAGTGAAGGGATTTTGGTGGACCAAGACAAAATTGTAGTCATTCTTAGTATGCTTCCACTAGTCAAATAAATAGAATTGAGATCCTTTTTGAGCCACATAGGCTATTATTGAAAAAATTTAAAGGGATATGCACCCATTTTGTCCCAATTGGAGTATTTTTTATGCAAAGTTATGAAGTTTGTTTAGACTTATATGTGTTAAACAACCTTCATAGAATTAAAGTAGTGAATAGTCATTATGCCTATTCTCATCTTTCCATATTAGAGCAAGCCCTTTCTTGTACATTTTGATGTTTATGGTATCATATTTAGTGTTGTGCTTATGTAATTAGGAGATGGTGGACTGGACCACCCCATACCTTTTACAAGTTGAAATTTATATAACATATAAAATAATTACATGATAACTAAAAGAGAAGAACTGGATATAGTATTCGCACTACATAAATTATGACATTATCTTCTTATGACACCATTTTAATTTTTCACAAATCATCAAGCTTTACACTAGCTAGTTAATAAGTATATGCTTGTAGATAGCATTTTAAGATTGTTGATGCAATTTCAATAATTTTAGTTTTGCATTAATGTCAAACCAAGCAGAGATAATATTGGGCCAGATCATCTTAGTTGCATAACAAATGGGGAAGAACCATAAGAACTATAGGAAGATTCCCCTGATGCCCATCTATTTCAAGTTTCTATGATACCTGATAATTTTGAGGCAATTGTTAATTTCTTAGAACAAGGGGTATTCCATGTGCATTACCAAGAAAGAGACAAGAATTAATTTTTCATGAGAGTTTTACCATATACTATTATAAATGGGATCCTTTATCATTTGAGGAAGGATGAAGTAATACAAAGGGTAGTTCTAGAACATAAATTCCCATAGCTCTTACAAGAAGCACACTAAGGAATAATAGGAGGTCATTTTACTAGAGAACCTATTGTACAAAAAATGTTACAGAGTGGATTATGGTGGTTGAACCTTTTTCAAGATGCACATAGAGTATCATAGTATTGTGACATATGCCAACAAATGGGTAAACCACACAAGAAGGATGAAATGCCTTTGAAGCATTTGTTAGTTGAACAACCTTTTAAACAATGGGCATCAATTTTGTAGGATTAATCAATCCTTTGAGTAAACATAGCAAATAATGGTATATTATCACTATGATAGATTACTTTACCAAATGGGTTAAAGTTGTTATGAAACCCAACTGTGGGACTAAGGACATAACAAAGTTCCTTTATAGTAATATTATCACATGGTTTAGATGCCCCATCAATCTCATTAGTGACTAAAGAACACACTTCCTGAATAATACTATCAAATCTCCTACTAAAGAATTCATGATTTCCCATCATGAAAGTACTGCATACCATCCACATGCTAATGGATAAGATAATGCTTTTAATAAAGTGTTGGGAAAGATGTTGATAAAGATTTGTGATGTGAAGATCACATTCATTTAATTATTTAGGCCTATCGAACACATTATAAGAGGGATGTAGGTTTTAATCCATTTTCATTGGTCTATGGGATTAAAATAATAATGTTTATGGAATACTTGGTATCTAGTATGTGCATTGTAATGATTATGAGACTAGGGGATAATGAGTCTATCGTAAATATTCTTCTTAAATTGAATAAGATGGATGAGTATCGACACAAATCATCTTAGACATAGGAAATTCCTAAGTAAAGCTACAATTCATGGCATAATAGGAACCTATGCCATAAGGAATTTCATAAAGGTCAACTAGTTTTGTTATATAATAGTTACTTCAAAGCATTCCTAGGCAAATTATGGACCAGGGAGAAAGGGTCTTATGTTATACACAAAATATCATAGCAAGTAACATTTCTTTGAGAAATCTCTAGGGAATAATTTTACCAGGATGGGTGAATGGATATAGGCTTAAGCCCTGCTACCAATAGTCTTAATTTATCCCTTTCTACCAAATGAGTGGGAGTTGAATAACACTGAGTATATTAGGATTCCCTATTTTTGCATGTTTTCTTGTTTATTTATTTTTGAGTGTGTGTGTGTGTGAGTTTGTAAATGATCTCTTTACCAAGATTTTAGAACCATGATCAAAAGTATAGTGTCTACCAGCCATGCATAGACTAATTTAGGTGTGTCATTGTTAATGTTAGTAAGAGCAAAAGAAAGTAACTAAGTCTAAGAAATGTACAATTAATTCACATCAACCAAGATCTCAGTTGAATAATGGTCATCCCCAAACAATTAATGCTAGATCCAAGGTTTGTTGATCTAATCTTCAAAAAATCAAGGACCAATCAATGTCATCAATTTGTACTCTAGTATGGATAATAAATAATATAATGGTGTATCTCGATGCATGTGTCAATGACTAATTACCTCAATTATTAGATCAAATAATATTTACCACATTAGCCTTCAGATTGATATTGAATGGATAGTTTAGTGTCACATTTACACAAAAACCAATAGGCACAAAATCTATTAGGGCACAAGGTTGTGAACTAAGTCTACCTTTCATTATTTCAAAAAATTTACAAGCTCAAGTTTCAGAGCCAAGTTATATTCTATTACACAAAAAGTAAAATTTTTTTCAATTTTATTACTTAGATATCATGAATCATTCACATCTCATCAAAAACTTCACATCTACTTAGAAGGAAGAAATGGGAATTAACCTTACACTTTGATAGATAAAATACATTGATCTAAATCCATTTCATTATCTTTGAGTGGTAGAATAGAAAATATTTCAACTAGATCTAGTCAATGATATACAACCACTTACATTTCTAGCCCTACATCGATTCCACAACATAGATGTTGAGCACCTACTTGGCATGCCCACCTTTAGTAATTTGAGGGAGATTGTGAAAATCTTGCTTGGATGCTACAATAATGACAACATTTATATTTGCCCTGACACCACTATAGTCATCAACACCAAATCAATGGTCTGAGCTTTAGACATGTTTAAATAGGGTTATTTTATTGTTCCCTACAAGATTATAATGCCTCCTATCCTACAAGAGGTTAGAAACTTATATGTTTTAGGGTACATAATAATCATAATTTAAGCAATCCAAGATGAAATAGTGCACATCTTAATCGATTTCATCATATGGATATTCTAGTAGACCACCAAATTTGTAAATAAAATTCCTAAAGGTGTGGTTAACATTGCACATCACATGATCCAACTCAATGATCAGCTCAATTGGACATAATATTTTTCATAGGAGTTGCTTAAAAATGTTTACAAGTAAACCTTTCAATACTAATTTATCATGCTTCTACTCTATTTCACCCAATGGAATTCTCTTAAATGAGAGGTGTATCCAACACCAACTACTAGCCAATGAAGTAATTTTTTAACTTGATTTTGACAACTAAGCATGATGACCTAGTTCATGAGGGAAAATTCAAAACATGGTGGGAGGAGTGTTTTTATATATTTTTTACACATCCATACATGTCATTAGATGTCATGCAATACCTGGGATAACATGTTATTGTCACTTTGCTCTCAAAATGTGTTTTCATTCACACTCATGCATTGCCTAGGTCACCATTTAGACCCCTACCATATTTTTTTACCATGGCCATGGTGCACGCCAAAGTTACCAAATAAAAAGCATATATATCTAGGCATGAGACACCCCTCTAAGCCATACAACCTAGCACAATAGTCCCTATAGTGAAAAAATAACCAAAATATAGAACCTTGTAGTAGTATAAAGGAAAGTGTAAGCTCTCCATAAAATGACCATGTCACCTCCATTAAATCGCAAGATAAAGAACACCACAACCTCATTAAATGACCCTAAGGTATCCTAGATCATAAGCTCCTATGACCTACCTTAGATGGGAAATGACAATTAGGAGGTCTATCAGGCAATGGTCATGGATATGGCAGATGACTTTTATGAAAAGGAAGAGGAGAAGGAGTTATTCTTCTAAAAGGTAGTGTTCATGGTTCAAGTGTGTAAGAAGGTCCCTCCAAGTATTTAGGTGGAACTAATTTCATACCCTCTATATATTAGTGTTGACACTATGCATGAAGTTGTAGAATAAATGTATATAATGGCCCAACTCTTTGAGCATCAACCCTCTACCACATTCACAACTACCGACATCTTTGTGCCACTATCAAAAAATCCACAAGAGTCTCTAGTGCACATACCCAAAACTTGATGAGAGACTAGGGTTTTTCCTACCTTATAAGAATGTATATTTGGTAGGACAACCATGGTGTAAGAAGTGTAGCCTTATTCTTCTTTGACTTCACCACCACCCAAACATAAGATGGTTATTTTAGGGTGAAAGAAAGCATCTATCTATAGCTATATGGTTCAGTCAAGTGATTTACCACCTTCAGACTAAGCCCTAGAGGTTGAAGAGTTCATGTTATATCAGCCTACAATTGAAGAACAACAAGCTTCATAGGATAAAGTAACTCATGCAACTGAATGATGAGCTCATCAAGAATAAAATAATCACTAGAAGGAGCTATCCTAATAATATTAAGTTCAGCACACATGTCATCAAGCTAAAAAAGCTAAAGTCATGTAAAATGCCCAGGATGTAGAGGTTAAATGAAAAAAGGCTATCAAGGAGGTAAATTAGGCATAATAAGTTGATGTATCAAGTAGGCATAAGAGGTGAATTAAAATAAGATGGATAAAGAGTAGAGGAATAACGAGGCTACACTCCCTGCTAAATAAATGGCAAAAGAAGATAAGCAAAAATAAGATGTAGTGGTACAGATAAAGAAGGCTTTGGAGGATGCCACTATCACATAGTATCAAGCTAATAGAACTGTGAAGAAGAAGAAATAAGATGAAGATGAAGATTAAGCCTTGCAAAAATATTAGGCTCAATTGTAGGGACAAAAAATAAATGTAGATAAGCTACAGAATGACTTAGTGGCATAAGGTCGGGATAAGGCCAAACAAGACAAGGTTGTTACACTAGAGGAATATAAAAAGGAAGAAGATCATGTGTATAAGTTATAGTAGGAAGAATAGGAGAAAAATAAAGTTGTAAAGGAAGATCTCAATATGAAAGCAATGGAAGAATCCAAGAGAAAATAGGATGAAGATGATATGCAAAAAGTGAAGACTGTAGAAGATATTATGATGTAGAAACAAGTCCCTATCCAATAACTAAGTGGATAAGAGTAGTCGGGGAAGAATAAGATACATCTATAGTTGTAATAGGTGAGAAGCAATTGACATTGCCATTAGGAAGAGTCTATCTATAGGATGTTTTAATTGTGGGTGCTTGGTGCACCACCTTCTCACTTCCACTTATGACCATATCATGACTCGATCCTTCAGCTACAATGGAAACATTTTCAACATTCCCACTCCAATAGGAATCATCATTAGATGTTTCAATATTACCATTTAAGAAGTAGTTAGAGGGTGTTACGGCATTCTAGGAGTCCATTACATAGAAGGATGCCTCTCTAGAGTAGAAGGTTAATCAATCTAAGGCTAAAATTATTGAGTTGAAGGCTTGACTACACAAATATATAAATCTTATCCAGGACACTTGTCCCAATGGTGACTCAATAAATTGGGGACTAAGTAATGTCTAACTAGCATAGACTCAAGACACTTATCTCTAAGTTAACAAAGTACTGGTGTACCATATAGAAACTCCATGTAGTGGGAACATTGGGTCAAGATATTAAGGTTAATGCTACCACACTCATCACTCTATTAGAGGAATATCAAGGAATGTTTGATTTTATCATACTTCAAGCTCAATAGGTCACATGTAACTTGATAGATTAGAAGCAGTAATTTGATACCTCCTTAGTTAGTTTTAATATAGACTTTATAAAGACTTCCACCACTAAAGAAACCATAGAAAGTCATTCTAAAATTAGGGAGAAGAAGGATGAAACACTATAAGAATCACTCAATGTTAGGTATATTATATGCCAAAACCTTCTATATTGGTAGAGTTAGCTTTTATGTAGTTCCTTTTCTATCCTCCAAGCTCAATGGTACACAAATAATATAGAGCAACTGAGTGGAGAGATTCAGACAAGGGTTTTGAACACCAATGTAGCCTTGATCATAATTGATTATGCATACCTCAATCATATCATTATATTTCATGTTCCATTACACACCCTATTGTAGTTGTTATAAGAAGTGATGTTGGACTGGAATGCATACAAAATGGATCTAACTCCTTTCACTAGTGGAGTTGCCCATATTTTCAATACACCTACATATAAGCCACCTTCAGAGCTCTAGTAGATCATTACATGGTGAAAGGTTGCTCAGTCTTAGTCCAAATAATCTTCTATTCAAACATCATGTGCATCCACCATCAAGTTAAGTACCACACACAGTACAAATTTTGAAAATTTTGTATAAAATTTTGTATTGGAGGTGACTTAGTAAGATAAGTGGGGCCAAGTTAGTTGAAAACCCATAAAGGGTAGCCACCTAGTTACACCAACCTATTGAAAACCCAAAAAGGGTGGTATTTTGGTATTCTACTTAGTTAAAAACCTAAAAAGGTGGCTAATTAGTGTCCAAGAGGTGAAAAATAGAAATGGCACCTTGAGCAATTATTGTGAATCTTATTAGTCTAATCATTTATTTAGCCTCTATTCACTTATGAATTCTTATATATCCTATGATGTTCTCTTGGGATGAGATAACCTTTTAATTTTAAGAAAGTATTGGTAGAATAACATGGATTGTAAATTTGTGCAAGATATTTGTCTAATATTCATGAATTATGCACTCATTTTGTCATTGTATAAGTCTATTTTGTCATGTATTCATGACTTGTAATAGGATATAATATGAAAATACTCCACTTTTGGTGCCAACTAGAAAAGAAGATAAATAGTCATAGACTGGAAATGTCTATAAATACTTATGTTTTAAGAAGAAGAGGGTTTTGATTTTAAAAAGATATGAATAGAGATTATTTGGTTATGGTTACTTGTGTGATTTATTATTATGTTCCTTGCATGTATTCTCATGTGTAATTTTTAGGTTACTTTCTATCTAAACCTATTTTAAATGCATTATTTCAGTCTATGTAATGTTGGTTATTCCTAATTCCTCAATAATGTAGGATAATTAATGCTTCTTATGTTTATGTCATATAAATTCCTATCTTTATATAATAAATTATTTTATGCACACAAAGTATATCATAGCTATCCTCATACTTAGCATATTCTAATGCTTTAGGAACCTCTACTAATAGATAAATATCTTGATCACATGTGACTTAGTATGTGGCTATATGATTGATTTCCTAGTGTCATTAATATGCTTTAGTATAAACATGTTACATGGAATTTTGGATTGATCTAGGTTGCACCCCTAGTACATTACCCATGGATACAAATCACTAAGGTTGCTATTAGAGTTAGAGAAAGGTTAAGACTAATAGATTATAAAAATTTTCCTTGACCAATGATGGATGTGGATCTTATGGTTATATTAATAGTAGGTTATGATTTAAGGTTCACAAAAACATACATGCAGTGGTGGAATACTTCCCAATGGGTTATGTTATTTCTAGTTATGGTAAGTGGTCCTAATATTGTGCCCCTACACATGGTGGATGGTATGAAGATGGAGGAGATATAGATGGATCAAGAGCACCACTTTAAACATACCCTTTGCCCCTACCTCCACTAGAAGATATTGATGTGGATGCCATTATTACCATAACTTCTACTACTATTGTGTCTAAGCATGAGTATTTGAATGATTTTTTGTATGTTGTTTTATTTTATTAATTTTATTCTTATGTTTTTTTTTAATTGTACCTATGTAATTAGTATTTTAGGTGAATCATAGTGGTCTATTATGGTATATGGGTCCATTTGTACTTTAACATGGAATGTGCATTATGTTATAGTTGGTAACAGTTTAATTGAGTGGGTTTACCATACTTTTTGTGATCATGCATCATTATTTTATCCTTGAGCCATTACATTTACTTCACATATAATAGTCATCAAAGAGAGAGAGAGATGATTTGTAGGTAGAGTTTGACATATGGCTTGTGCCTACTCATGATTTCTATCTATCAATGGCTTTACTTGAACAATATTTTACATTACATCCCAAGCATACACATATTATGGTTTGGATAAAAATTATTGATAGGCATATATGATGATATAGGTCATGATCTCATTCGTTAGGAGCACCAGCATCAGATAGTGCTTTAACTTCATAGGCTATAGGTATAATCATTACTGATAGTTTAGATGATGAGGTTGATCCCATCATTCAATAAATTTTGTTTTACTATAAAAATATTTTTTTATATATTTATGATATCTTTGTGCATGTTTTTGTCTTATTCAAAATATTATGTTATATGTATTAGTTTTAGAATTATGAATTTCATATTGTAATTATTTTTAATGGAATTTTAGAAAAATATTATTCATTATATATTATCATTCATGATTGTTAATATCAATAATGCTACTCAAAACCAATTTCCTTAACCATTTGGAAAAATAATATGGTTTACAAATATGCTATTAAACAATTTTAAATGGTTCTAATTATTATAGTTGTATTACTTTGTTAACTTATATTTTCAATTGATATATGGATACTTTATTCATTTTTTCTTTCATGTTTTTTTGAGAGGATATAGATGCACTTTTACCATGTTTTTTGTTAACATCGATAACCATTTCTATTTTATTATCACTTTCATTGAGGTTTCTAATGACCAATGGTTTCTTAGTGTAAATATCTTGGGATAATTCAATCATGGTAGAACATGAACAACAAGGACTTATTCTAGTGTTTAGTTTCTTCAAATGTTGATAGACCATTTGTTCCTTGGTATGAATATATTTGGTTGCCTTATTTTTATAATAAATACTATAAGAAGTGGGAGAGGAATGTTCATTATCTTGTGATCAAATGTGATAACTCATCTATCATCAAGATGTGTAAGATTTTGTCATAAATCATAAAAATAATTATCATAATGTCCATTAATACCATGGTAAGTGAAAAATGATTGACCCTTTATCTTCTCAAACATATGAGGTGGATGATATTAATTTTGAGGAAGAGTAATCATCTTCTTATTAAGTAATGTATGTAATATATCATGTGATCGATCTCTAAAGAGATCAAACTTATGAGGTTTCATCTTAATTTAAGTACATACCTTTGTTATATGTGTGATTATTTTAAACCAATTCTTTTTATTTGTGTAAAACTTTTATTGATTGTTGATTTCTATGAATTTTTTTCTTATGAGAAATAAAAGGTGCTTTCTTATTAACCTTATTGGTAAAAAATATCTTTTGTCATTTTTTTCTCATTTTAGGAGTCACTACTTTTTTATTTTATAGAATATGAATTGGATTCAACCTTTTAAGAATTAATTTGTTGTTTTAATGAAGGTGGTCTTAACTAAATTGTATTTTTACCATCTAGATCACATACATAGTGGTGCACATCCATAAATAGTTTTTTGAAAGATGTGTAAGGATTATGCAATGCTCTTACTCTAAGTGGATAAATAATACTTTTATTAAATATAAATTATATTTATAAATATGAGGGTTGATATATCAAAGAGTGTAAAGCATTCCTGAATTGTATAATGTAATCTCCAGTACACTCATCATGACCTTACTTTAAGCCTTATAAATATTCTATATTTAATATAGGTATTCCATAATTGTGAGAATATGATAATAATATGTCATATAGTCTTTTAAAGGTAGGTAAAAACTAGTAGGAAGACTCTAGATCCAATCCCAAACATCTCATGTTCTTATCATTTAATTTTTTTTAATAATATGCATTAGTCCTTGGCATGGTGGCCAAAAAATAATATGTATTGTGTTAAATGGTTAGAATGGTATTCATAACCATTAAATAAGGTAAGCATAGGCATTAAAAAAACTTTTTTTTATGGATACTTAAATGCAATTCATGTATGACATTTGTATTCAATTATATTAGTATGATGTGATTAAAGTTACAAATTAAGAACATATACTTGTTCTTGGAGGTCTCTTATAGCATGCATCATGGAGAAAATATGGATATTAGGAATATTAGTAGTTTGGAAAGGATTACTCATAGGTTTTAATTTACCATGTACTTGAAACATAGGTATGATGGAATCATCACTACTATCATTACATTTCTAGGATTACTTTCTAAAATACCATCATTGCATAATTTTGAGACATTGCTTGTTCTATCATTATTATCACATGAAGTTTGTAGATAAAGAATAGAAATTACATCATTTTGAATGTCACTAAAAATTTGATGCACAATTTGACTATAATATTATTTTTCATAAGGATTTAAATAAATATTATGCTTATGTAAATTTTTTTTTTGTTTTACATGTTGTTTCTAGGGAGTAAAGAAGAATATTCTACTTTCATATCATTTGCATTATCTAAAGAGATAAAAGGATTATCACATTCTAATTTTGTATCATTTGCATTGTCTAGATATATAAAAAAGAGAATCAAATTGTACTTTTGTATAATTTACATTGTCTAGAGAGAGAAAAGGATAATCACATTCTATGTTTGTATCATTTGCATTGTCTAGAGAGGTAAAAGGAGAATAAAATTATACTTTTGTATCATTTACATTTTATAAAGAGATAAAATGAGAGTCACATTATTTTATTGTATTGTTTGCATTGTTTAGAGATAGAAAATGAGAATCAGATTTTACTTTTGCATCATTTGTTTATATATCATGGGAAGTATTTGTACATGTAAGAGTAGTGTTAACATAACTTTGATTTATGCATTTTTCATTATTCTTAATCTTATAATACTTAATGTGATGAAGTGTAGTAAAAAAAAATGTAAAGATAAGTGAGTTTTATTATCAAATAAAGATTCTTTAGATTTCATCTCATGTAACATGTGATAAATGAGAATATGTGCATTATTATTATGTTCTTTTTGTTATAATGTATGATTAAGAGGAGATTATAAATAAGAATTCAGTGATCTAGGATATTATATTTCAAAAATATTAAATTCATCCTCTTCCTTGCTATATTCCTCTTTATTATTAAAATCATAATCATTGCCTTGAAAATCATATTCCTCGTATACATGATTAGCAATGTGAATTATACATGATCATCATTAGTCTATCCATTAGAGTAATAATAGGGTGTAACATTATGAGAAAATATAAAATGTAAAGGATGGTGATGTTTAACCATAAATTAGATATGGATCCTAATATGGGGTATATTGGGTTAAGAATATAGAAATGAATAAGCACAAGGGTGGTAAACATATCCATAACATGCCAATTAATTTTAAAGCCTAGATAGAACATATACTAAATTTATTATGATAATATATGCTAAAAATATAAATTAAAACTATGCTAGATATTACAATGACACAAGAATAATATACTCATCTAGTCCTAATCCTAATATAGATCTAGATCTAAAACAAGTAGGATGTAAACTAAAATAATATTTTGGAATAGTCACCAAATTCTAGATTAAGTTCATATGTAGACACTAAAACATGTATCATCCTAGGATGCTTATGTATATGATACTATATAGATCAAATATAGGTGTCTAGTAAGTAATACCTACTGAAATTTGATGTGACCACTTGGATGCTTATGGGTTCATCATTGATTTTACTCTAGTGCATTTGGATCTAGATCATGGATTGTCACTCCTTGTCAAATTATCAAACCCTAGTTATTCATCTTCATGATGATCTTGGTAAAAATAGGTTAGTAGGCTCATGGTGTTAGGCTAACCCAAAAAACCCTCTATTAGTGGGTGCTACCTACATAACCATTAATCTAAAGAGGGCATCAAACTGATGTAGTTCTCCCCAAATGTGTTGGATTTTATGAGCACAAGGGTAAAATGTAGAATGTAAGTACAATATTGACCTAGATTATAACATGGAAAATTAGGATCTTGGGTTGCTCCTTTGGTACTTTATTATTTATAGGTGTGTTTTTCTAATAACTATAATGAGAATAGGAGAAAATAGGAAAGTTTTGCTCAATTTAATGCTCTTTGGTGTGAATGCTAAGTGAGTTTATAATGAGTGATCATGCATATACACCACTCATAGAAAGAGAATACATCACATAATAGAACTTAGGATACATTTCATTTGAAAATTATATGACTTTAGGACACTAGACACTTATGTCAAAATAGGACACATGTGTCGACATAGGTGTTTATCTATGATACAAGTGTCTAAGGAGCATAAAAATAAGTGCATGCTCATAAATTATAGATTCATAAGATTAGAAAGTTTCAATCGTTCTAGGTAAGATAGAAGGCCTAGGTCATCAATATAAAATTAATCAAACTAAGAGATTGGACTAGGGGCATAAGAGAGAGTAGATGTGAGATTTGTGGAAGTGAGAAAGGTCTATAACTAAGAATAAAAATTAAGGTATAATTTTTCCATGTGTATAATACTAAAATTATATATAATTCATAAATATCATCTAAATTTTCCCCTTTAATCTAGTATTCAAATTTCTAGTTTAAAGGAAAGGAATGTGTACGTAGGTGTGTATAACACACATTGCCATTGTGTGAGCCCAACTTGAGTGATTTACTAGTGATTTACATGTAAATAATAACATTTTATAGTATATAATCAGTACATATAGTCTTAAATTTAAATTATTTAAACTGGAAGAGTGAGGTTTAGGAGTACACATGTATATCAATGTAGCCACCTTACTTATTAGAAATTTGATTTGAAAATATGCATCATTATGAACATAGAGATAAGATTAGGACAAATATATATATATCTATAAATTGAATATTTATAAGGATATAGAGAGATATATAGGAGTGAAGATACCCCAAACCCTAGAAAAAAGATGGATTTACACTAAGCAGTTGAGACTAGCTCAACCGTGCAACACAATCATACTTATAACCTGGTGAGTGTGAGTGAATAATGTCAACTCACACTATAAAATTGGTGAGGTTAAATGATATAATAAATTCCAACCTAAAAATTTTGAAATATTTAGTGATTTAATCACCTCAAAAATACCAAAAATTGAAATGACTATTGTAGTAGATTGGTTTAATATAATCTGCAAAAGTCCAACTAGGTGGGTGGTGATAGTAAGTATAAGTATTTTAAATCTAAAATTGAATTATATTTTATGATAAAACATGCACATTACATATAATATTCACATTATATATGTCTCTTTCTTAAATTATGTATAATAATGGTATCAATTTATATAATTCTACCAAAAATGTGTATCTGAATCATATCTATGAATCTGGCCAATCTGGTAACTATGTAAGTATGGAGAACATGTTTCTAGAACATGCCCCCACTATATATTTATCCATAAATCCCTTTCAAACCCTTCAATTTCACTTTTATTTTATAATGGATATTGAATAATGGATTTAAATAAATTATCAAAACTGATTTAAAGTGTTTGAAAATTGGATTAAAATTGAATATGAATATCTATATATTCATTCCTTCCAATTACACCTTCAAATGATCATTATGCATTTAATTGATTTATTTTAAGTGTTTTGTTTGATTAAAACTTTCATCCACATTTTAATAATTGAATCAAATCTTTGAAAAGAATGGATTGTAAACAATTGAAACACAAACACCAGAATTGTTAATGGAGTTCACCCGATTGGGGCTACGTCTTTGGGTCCTACTCAATGGTAGAACCAATCAATTGTGGATTAAAATTTTATTTATACATTACCTTATCCCTAGTAGGTATTATCAATCTATAAATAAATGTTTTGATGCCACTAGCTCTGGCTCTAGTAATTGGCTCTGGCTCCTCTTGGCTCTCGACTCTAGCTCTCAGCTCTTGCTCTTAGCTATTGGATCTTAGGTCTTGGCTCTGATGAAAAATTTAAAACTTTTGAATGAAATTAATTGAACCTTTTACCCATTTATATAATTTTTATGGGTACACTTTTTCTGAATGGGATGATTATCCACAATCTTATGTTAATAAATTTCATAATTATCCCATACCTAATTTTTATGGGATTTTAAATTATCCATCACATTTAAAAATATGGGGTGATAATTACTCCAAAATAAATGATGGAATATTTTTATCTCTAAATATTAAATACTTGGGTCAAATCATATTTTCACGTCACTTTATTTCCACATAATCAAGTTTGACCATAACTTTGACTGGTCATAACTTGCACATACGAACTCCATTTTTTAAATCGTAAAATGTGACAGAAAGCTTATGATGAGATATACATCAAGGAAATAGCTTTTAAATATTCCATGATGGTAAATTTTTATAGTTTTACCATATTTTACCACCTATTTACTATCTTTGATTGTAACTTTTACTTGTTACATAAGGAGCATACGAGCTCTATTTTCAAAGTTCTAGATACCATTAAAAAGGTCTCAATAAACCCTATGTGATGGTGTGAGTTTAGATATACTTAAATATATTTTAAAAATTAAACTCTAGATAAATCCTCCCCACTAAGAGGGCTTTTGGTCCACCAAAATTTGGTGTCTACTAAAATGCCAGTCAGTTCTGAATAATTCCAATCAGTCTTCATCATTCTTCTCAGGTTATAAAACATCACCTAGAATGATTGGAACAATGGATTTATCACACCTTCCATAAATCCTTTATTTCCTCATGACCATAAATATCCTCTACATAGAAATATGATTTATAATGCAATGACTTCTTTTGTTGCATGGCTTCTCAAGAGCCTCTACACAGATAAGCCTAGTGATCTTTTATGTTGCATGACATTGCTCTGCTAAGGTAATGCTTTCCCATTAAAAAATGTAATTTTTATTCTCCCTATTTGTTTTAACATTATCAAAAGGACATAAAACTATTTTTCATACAATAATCGATATCATATCATCACTTTTACAAATTTCCCTTCATGGGGTCTTACAATGTAACATATATGTTACAAACAGGGCCCTTCTTAGGGTCTTTTACAAATGTGCATACTTTAATTACACATATATTTAAAATATGTATTCAAATGAAAATGGATATCAAACTTGATCTAAAACAACAATGTATAACTGAGTGCTACTTACCTTAGAAGCACTTCACATGTTGATTCATGCCTCTTGTCTTCCTTTCGAAAGAAACTCTTCAGTGATGTGTAACATGTCTTTCCACTATTATTATACCCCAAATATTATTTAGATATTTTTTTCAATTTTCAATCTTATTTTATCCTCTTTACCATCTTTCCAAATTCTAAAAGAAAAGGTAAGCACAAAAATGCCAATCTAAATATGAGAACATAAAATAATAAATGATACAACTGTTAATAATGGGTTGTTCACAATATGCTTCTCATCTGGATTGCTACTCCATTTTTCACTCTAAAGGAGTGATCTACCTCCACACTTTCTCAAATAAATGAGGTTATTTCCTTTCATGTGTATTTAACAATGGGAACCAAATAAAGTGCTTTGAAGGTGACTTTAAGCATGATAAATAAGACTTAGCTTTGCAAAAAAATTATCCATATCTTACTGATCCAATTTATTGGATGCTCCACTTTGGGATGCTCCTTCTTGATAGAATATTATTTGGATAGGTGATATTCTTCATGGGTTGCCTCCTGGATTGTTGGTACTTTACCAACTCTTTCATCTACTACCTCTTTTTTCATGGGTGCTTGCAAAACTTTCTTCTTACGAGTATCTAAATGAAGTTGTGGATGAAGTTTCCATCACTTTTCAACCCAATGACCACTCATATTATAATTAGTGCATTTTTTTATACAATAAATCCCTCTTTCCATTCTCCATATTTTGTCTTGGATAGTGGTCTTTACAACATGTCTCCTTCTTGAGGGATATAACCTTTCTTTCTAAGGATTTTCTCTTCCAACACATGGCCATACAATGCTTCATTAATCCAAAAAATGTACATGGAAATTTATACCAAAAATTCTATGTACCAAGACCATTCTTCTCATAATCAAATAAGACATTGGAATACGTATGCTTGGCATACTTTTTAGGGCTATCATGTTTACAAGCATGATGAGGAGAAATTGTTTTACCTTCTTCATTAGGATTTTCATCTCTCAATGGAGATGCCTTGCATTTCTTCTAGATGTTTTTTCCATAATTAAAGGGTTGTGACTTTCTAGATTTTAGCTTATAAACTTCTCCATCTCTTTGAATGGGTTGAATTGGTAGTGTCTTGGGCTCATCTCTTGAAGATTTTCTTGCTTCAGCTATTTTGGATCATTCTCCAACTTCTCTATTACCACTAACAAATCCCAAACCTACATATTGAGGTCTATCCTCAACCTATATGGGATTAGTAATTCCTTAGCCATTTATACCAAGGCCCTTTCCATCAAAACCCATCTTGATTAGAAACTTAGAGCCAATACCACAAGTATGCTTCTCAAATTCCCCAAAAGAAGAATATTGATGGGAAGAAAAGGAATAACATGGTGAATTACTTACAGTATAAACTTATATTTGGGTTTGTGCATCTGTGGTGAGGATGGTCTCATAGACTTTGCTTTCTCCTCCATTTATTCACCATTTTTTGACTATGCCAATAAATTCTCCTTGGCTTGCAACTCAATTTTAAAATCCTAGATGATCCTTGAGATAAACTCCCCTTGAGATATCATTTTATCTTACAAATCTTGATTTTTATATTTTAAGGACTTTAGCATCCTTCTCAACTCAAAATTTTCCATCTAAATCTGATAGTTGAAGCCTTCAATCTCCTCTAGTCATTCTCTCTTCAAATCTTTACCCATGGTTTCCTACTCCTAAAAATAACTTGTATCTCCAATAACTGCACACTTTACTAGAATATTAAAAAAGTTTAAATGTCTACACAAATTGAATGAAACCAATTGAAACTAAAATCAAACTAAACACAACTGATATAAAATCCACACAATTAGATGTTATCCTAACACACTAAATGCTTTGATACCAAAATTGATTTGTGAACCCCTTTTGAACCCTTCAAGTTCACTTTTGGTTTATAATGGATACTAAATAATGACTTTAAATAAATGATCAAAACTAATATAAAGTGTTTAAAAATTGGATTAAAACTAAATATGAATATCTATGTATTCATTCCTTCCAATTACTCCTTCAAATGATCATTAACCATTTAATTGATTTTTGTAAAGTGTTGTTTTTGATTAAAAATTGAATCCACATTTGAATAATTGAATCAAATCTATGGAAAGAATGTAATGTCAAACAATTGAAACATAAACACCAGAATTGTTAATGGAGTTCACCCCATCTAGGCTACATCTCTGGGTCCTACTCAAAGGTGAAATTGATTGATTATTGATACAGAATTTCTTCATACATCACCTTATCCCTAGTAGCGATTCTTGATCTATAAATAATTTTTTTATGTCACTATCTCTAGCTCTAGAAACTATCTTTGGCTCTTAGCTCTTAGCTCTTGGCTCTTAGCTCTTGGATCTTAGCTCTGGCTCTTGGCTTTGGCTCTCAGTTCTTAGCTCTCAGCTCTTATTCTTAGCTCTTAGCTCTCAACTCTAATGAGAGATTTGAAACTTTTGATTGAAATTAATTGAACCACTAACCCCTTTATATACTTGTTATGGGTCCACTTTTTCCTATTGGGATGATTATCCACAATCTTATTTTAATAAATTTCATAATTATCCCATACCCAATTTTTATGGGATTTTAAATTATCCATCACATTTTAAAATAGAAGGTGATAATTATTCCACAATATATGATGTAATATTTTTATTCCCAAATATTAAAGACTTGGGTTGAATCATATTGCCACATCACTTTATTTCCACATCATCAAGTTTGACCATAACTTTGACTGGTCATAACTTGCACATACATACTCCATTTTTTGAATCGTACAATGTGAAATAAATATTACAATGATATCTACATAATGGAACTAGATTTGAAATATTATATGATGGTCAATTTTTATAGTTTGACTAGATTTGACCACCTATTGACTAGCTTTGATTGGAACTTTGACTGGATACACAAGGAGCATACAAGATTTATTTTCAAAGTTCCACATACCATTAGAAATGTCTCAATGGGCCCTACATGATGGTGCAAGTTTTAGTCTACTTAAAGATATTTTTTGAATTGATTTTTGGATCATATATGGATAAATCTAAAAATTGATATAAGTTCAAATGTGGAGGACATGTTCCAAACATTCCCCCACTATAATATGGGTAAGTTTCATACTAAAAAAGTGTGGAAAACATTTTTATAAAATATACCCCCACTAGATCTGAAACTATGAGTATGTGAAAGCCATGTCTCTATGACATGCCCCTACTGATATATGAAATTATGAATGTGTATAATCCATGCTTCTATAACATTCCCCTACTGATATTCCCCATTTGAGGTGAGGAAAGATAGAAAATTTTAGTAACCTCATATTAAAAGGATAAGATAACCATATAATTATGAATGAACCCTATAGCTTATAGAATGACATGTCTATGTAAATGTAATTTTAAAGCACCATAATGTGATCACATCAAGGCCTAAGATAGATGATAAATATCATGGTAATGTTAATATCTTAATATTAAAATCTCAATAAGCAACCATGAACACAAATTAGAGCACTCTAAAACAAGTCAAAGGATAATTGTCCAAAGAGACCGAAAATAAGGGGCATGTTCAAATGTCACATAATTGAATGGACATGACTTAATTAAATTTCAAAAAAAAAAGAATGACATATTCAAATTTCCATACAATAATCAATAACATATCAAATGTCAAAGAAGAAAACAAAGGCACAAGGGATGCAAACAATATATCATATTCAAATGTTCAACAAATAAGACAATATCAACACAAGATACTCAAGGAAGTGCATAAATGAAAGCATAAAAAACTAGAATAAACATATCATAATAGCCCATGGATCCAATTTGTTAGCAAAAAACATCAACTACATAGCATATCAAGTATATTTTAGAATATATAGGCATGGATAAAGGCATGTGTAAGTATATATTATCTAAAAATGATAATTTAATGTGACCATAACATGATATAACCTATAATTATAATGATCAAAGAAGTTGGATGCCTTCAATGTCCTAGTGACATGAGAATATGGAAGGTCTAACATCCATAAGTGTATAATATCATGTATATGTGTATGCCTTTATCACACTCAAAAAGAAGTATGAAACACATGTGTATGTAAAAGTATTTGATATGTTATCCATCAACATGGAGCTAACACATAGATGCCAAGGACCCAATATAATATGTATATGTAAAAAATATTTTTGTACTTTTAAATTTTTTTTGGTATTTTTAGAATATATGAAGAGAATACCCTATGATCTCATCCAATGGATACTCATAAGTATCTCCCCAGTTAGTACCTAGTGTAATAAACTAGTGGTAATTTTGAGGAGCATACATAAGTGCAATATTTATCATTGTATTATATTTGATGCTTTATGTATGTATAATTCAACTATGTGGTTGTGAATAAATACTAGGATTAATAAGGGTTTATGGAACCCATCATTGAGTGCTATGAGGTTTATTTCGAATAATAGTGACAAGATCATGCATAAGTGTTCTATATATGGATATCAATCCTAATATGGGGTAGATAGGGTTAATAATATAAAAATGAATAAGCATAAGGGTGATAAACATATCTATAACAAGCTAATTAATATCAAAACTTAGAACATATACTAAATTTATTATGTTGAGATATTTATTTATTTCTGATGCTAATAAAAATCTGGATCTAGAATAAGTAAAAAGTAAATTGGAGTAATAATATGGAATAGTCACCAAATTCTAGATTAAGTGCCTTTGTATCCATGAACACTTATGTTAGCCTAAGATATTTGCATCAACCCTACTATTTGGATTAGAAATAGGTTTATGGTATAGAATATTTATTAAAACTAGATATAGTCACCTAAATGTTTCTAGTTTCATTAATGTTTTAACTTTGGTGCATTTGGATCTAGGTTATGGATACTCATTCCTTGTCAAAAGTTTAAAACCTAGTTCATCTTCTTAGTGACCTTGGTAAAAATGGGTTAGTGGGATCATAGTATCAAGCTAAACCCAAATACCTCTCTACTAGTGGGTGTTTTCTTCATAGCCACTACTCTGAAGAGGTCATCATTCTGATGTAGTTATCCCCTAATGTGTTTACTTGTGTGTGCACAAGGGTGGAATATGTGGAAAGTAATTATGATAGTGACCTAGATTGTAACATGGAAAATTAGGATCTTAGGCTAATACTTTGGTACTTTAGACCTATAAGTGTGTTATTACTATTATTTATATGAGAATATGATAAAATAGGAAAGATTTGATTAATTGAATGTTCTTTGAATGTCCTTTGGTATGAATACTAGGTAAGTTTAAAATGAAGAGTTATCATGCATATATATCAATCCTATCAGAAGAATATATTATATAACACAACTTAGGTTTAACATCATAATATGTTTCATTTACAAATTAGATGACTTCAGGGTATTAGACACTTTCATTGAAATAGGACACTTGTGTTGATGTAGGGCTCTATTTGGGACATAAGTGTCCAAAGATTATGGAAATAGGTATATGCTTAGAACTTTTAGATGCATAAGATAAGTAGGTTTCAATCATTCTAGGAAATATAAAAGGAATGGGTCATCAACATAATATTGGTCATAGTAAGAGATAGGATAATGGGTACAAGAGAGAGTATATGGGAGACTTGCAGAAGTGGGAAAAGTCTATAACTAAGAGGAACAACTAAAGTTTGACTTTTTTAAGGGTAAAATATTGAGGTGATTTATAATTTATAAATATCATCTGCATGGTAATATTTGGTTCCTTAGTATAGATAGACATTTTGAAGTTACTAAAGCCTAGGATGGCAAGAAAAGGAAGATAATATTTATCCTTAAAACACCCTCCTACATAGATAGATAAATAACTTAGAAGGAAGAAGATTATTAATACTCAAATAAAATACACACATTCACCAATATGTTTTTATCTAAAATTATATTAATTTATTAATACACTTGAATTATATATAAACCAATAGAATAAAAAAATAACTTTAGATTGGTAAAATATGCATAAAATATAGATTTACAACTATGATTCAAACATGCAAATTCAAATATAGTAATAAACAAACAAAAAGGTATAGAAAAAAACTTAATTTAATTACCACACTTCCCTAATCTACACAAGCCTTTTTTTTATGATGATGTTTAAAATAGAATATATTTTTCTCATTTCTAAAACTGACTATTATTTTTATTATAGTTAATATTGATTGTTTGTAGACAAAATCAAATGTTGATCTAGACTTGTAGCAACCTATTTTAACCTAATGGGTGAAATATTATGATTTATTCTATAACATTTCACCTACATCAATGATGCCCTTTAATTCCTTCTTAGTTCACTCAACATGCATACATGCACCTAAAATATCAAACCCTATTTTCTTGGATAAACACTTGAGACATCAAAAAGGGAGGGGGGGAGGGGGGAGGAGGGATCAAGCTAAAGAGATTGAGTTTGACTAACATTTGCTAATCCTTATTGATCAACCAAGTGTTGGACTAAATTTACACTTCTTTTAAGAGGGTTTAAAATTGAATTGATTTATCTCACTAATGTGTATGTGTGTAATGGTGAATGCAAGTCTAAATGTTCATTATCTTATTTACCCTTGGCACAAGCATGCAAAATACAATTTTAAACTTCAATACTTTATATGTATCTCTAATAGTTTAATATAATAAATATTAAATTTTTATATCTTTTTTAATGTAAGAATGTATGTCCTAAATGTCTCTTAGAAACTATGTATATATAATAATAGTTTTGAGTTTTAATTAAATCCCTTATGGAGCACTAAAACAAACCAAAAAGAAAATATAGTGAACCAAAGTAATGACTATAAAATAAAATGTTCCTAAAGAAGGAATTCAAAATATAAATTATCAAGATATAATTAAATGGTTCAATGTCGATGATCTATATTGAATGTAACAATCAAAATTGACCTAGGAAAATAATAACCTCAAAATGATAAAAGAGAACTAGAGATATTTATTTTTAAAGCATGACCCAAGTGACATGGATGGGAAAATGGGACTAAAAAATCATAATAAATCAACAACTAAAACATAAATCATAAAAGACACTTATCTATACTTAATTATTATCTAGAGACCTAGATAACTAAAGTGGCTAAAAGACATTTTAAAACAAGGCTTGTGCCAAATTTTGGTGTATACAGTAAACAACTACTATCATCCAAAAAAAATCCACTCTCTTGATAATAATGTAATAATAAACATCTCATGTCTAAAATAACATAAATATCATGTCACAACATGTTGTTTATATTTAAAAAAATCTAATAAAACTATCATTATGAAAATTTTGGCTTCACACCCCTCATTTGATGAAAAATTACTCCTATAATCCATTAAAAGAGGTGCGGATATTGGAACCTAAAATGTGTTGCATCCTCCAAAGTATTAATTATCTCATCATATTAATCCCATTGGACCCTAACCTACTTCTCAGCCTTAAATTTGTAATGTCATGTATGGGACCTAAATTCAAGATCCTATCTATCTCTACCTATATTTTCATCAATATAAAACATGGGTAATTTCAGGTATATAGTGGCACAAAAAAACATAGAACACATAATAAACATGTGATAAGATAAATGGTAGGGATATATGATAATTTATAGGTATGATGGTCTCTAAGATCTGACATGGCATGATAAATTCCCACTTCAAACATTTTCCATAATAGATAGTGCTTTTGTTTGGTCTCGCTCTTAAAAACACCTTGTTACCCACTTTAAAGTGGGGATCATTCATCTTTACATCTAAATACTTATTTTATCTCTCTTTTGCCTCCTCAAGGCATTACCAAATTTGAATAACTTATTTATCTGTGTCTTACAACATGGTAGACCAATGACAATTCTATCTTCAATGCAATCCAAAATCAAATGAGTTATACAATCTCTAACATATAACTCATTTTAGGGCACCATTTTGACGTAAATATGGTAGTTGTTTTTATGATAAAACTCCAAAAGGTACAAGTAATCCTCCCAATCAAACTATTGGATCATGTCATACATGCAAATTATGTCTTATAAAACTTGATTAACTCACTTTTTCCATTAGTATTGGGATAATAAGAAGTACTAAAATTGAGTTGAGTGTCTAATGTTTTATATAGACTGGTCCAAAAGTTAGATGTGTAAATAAAATCTCAATCAAAGATGTTAATATAATCTTGTGGAATCAAACTATGTCATCCAAGAAAACCTTTTTCACTAACATGACATTGTAAGTGGTCTTAATTGGAGAAAAGTGAGCTACCTTTGTCAAATTATCCATCATCATCCTGATTATGTTATGATGATAAGATGATGAAGGTGGTCTGCTAATTAATTCCATGAAGATTGTGTTCCATTTCCATTCTAGAATATCATAAGGTATAAAAACCCTATTACATGTTGATTTTTGGCGTTTATCCTCTAAAATTTAAGGAAATGGAATTCAAATTCTACAATTTCATCCTCAAAACTATCCCACTGATGTGTCTTAACTCTATATGCATGTTCTTCACCCCTAGCTGTGCTTGATAAGGATCTTGATGACATTGACAAAATAAAATGACACAAGTCAATGAAATCAAGCACATAAATGTGACCCCTATCATGAAAATACCACATATATCAAGACTAAAACCATCATTATTTCCCTTTAAATCCCTCTCTCTAAGTTTATCATGTGTCACACTTCCCAGTAGAAACTATCTTTAGAAATCTGCTCATAGATTTGGCTTCAAATCAATTTTTAAACTTATCACTATAGAATTTTTGTGTCTCTTAATAATATAATCTACATCCACATCATCCTTTCCCTTAATGTAAAATATAGAATAATATTACTCACATAAAAATTTCATCCAATGCCATAGATAGGCATTAAGGTTAGGATAACTAAAAATGAGTTGTAGGTTCAACTAATTTATCCTTGTAAAAAGTGATGACTAAGAATAAATTATCCCCATATAAAAAAATAATGAACTAAATTTGAACTCAAGTTCATGTGTATGATATCTCATCTCATAGTCCCTAAGTTTTTTATACTCATAGGTAATCACCCTACTTTTCTTCATGAGGATCGATCTTAACACTACATGGGAGGCATCAATAAAAATTAATAACCCCTCAAATGTGTCAATTAATAATAATATAGGTGAACTAGTAATATATTACTTCAACAAATTGAAGGCCTACTCACACTCCTATGTCCATAAAACCTTATTCCCATTTTTTTGAATGAATTGATGGGAATCACAATGTGAGAAAATTTGTTGACAAAGAGACGGTAGTAGCCTGCCAAAACCATGAAACTATGAGCCTATGAGACATTCATGGGTACCACCCACTACATAATAAAAATGATGTTAATGTTTCCTATTGATATCCCATCCCCATAAATAATGTGTTTGAGATACTAGACCTCTAATAGTGAAAAATCACACTTCCCCAAGCTATTATACAAATGTTCTCTTGTAAAGCTTCTAGAACCTAACACAAGTGATCTTCATGTTCCTCATCATTATATTAATAGACAAATATATTTTAAAGTAATATCAACATGAAATGGTATAAAACTATATATAAAATTATATTCATGAGGCTTACAAAGATTTTTGGTTCATTAGTCAACATAACGATTACCACCATAAAATCATGGTACCCATATCACATATAAAATATGGTCTTATGAAGATGTAACTCTAAAATATAGAGATAATGATACCTAGACTTCAAATTTATCTTAAAGAACACTATATCTACATTCATATGGTTAAATAATTCATTGATCATAGGTAATGGGTAATGGGTAATGATTTTTTATCATTACTTATTTCAGCTCTCGATAGTCAACAAAAGTTCAAAGGGATCCATCCTTCTTCTTCATGAAGATAACATGTGCTCCCCAAGGGGAAACACTAGGATGAAAAAATATATTCTCTGAATGTTCCTCTAACTATAACTTTAGCACACAAATATCAGTAGTAGTCATCTAATATGGTTTTTTAGATATCAGATCAACCTTAGGTATCATATATATCTTAAATTTATGTTGGAGAGTTGTCATCATGATATCATGTTGATGTCATTAAGGTGATCAAGTGAGTGGATAAATAGCCTTGATAGTCTAAGTGATAATGACAAAGTGTGAAATGTTCTTGTCTTAGTATTATTGAAGTATGATTGGTTGATCTTCTATTTTGGCATGGTTAGAGATGTTCAGGGATGAGTATGGAATATTGAGCATGTGAAAAAGGTCCCTAAGATTTTTTATAAGATTTAAGTACTTATATGTATGAGTGTATTTAATCTAGTTGATCATTTTTTCCATCCATACATTTTGGGTCTAATGGAAAAAAATCTGAGTAGGCAGTATGATGATGTCACCATTACCACATGGGAATGAGTCAAGAGGAGTTGGTCATATGTTTGTGATTACATTATTTCTTAATTATTATGCACTTGATCTCAAGTCATACAATGAATCATGGTCAAAAATACGAGGATATAAATTTGGCTACTTGGATATAATTCACTATGTTCCCATATTTGTCCAATTTTGTGAAAGGGCTCAAACAAAGCCAAGTAAGCATGTTGATCAGGTCAGCATTCACACAAGTAGAGGTGTCAAGACAACATGATCATATGAGTTTGTTAATTTGTGTTCCTAGTTTATATGTACTAATTTTTAGATCATACAACTAAGCAAAATAAACTATATGTATGTGCAAAGTTGGGCTCCCAAGTAGTTTGACTTTGTTTTCCCATACTTATCCAATTTACAATGTGGTAAGAAGAGCCAAGTAAGCATTTTAATGGTAGTATATCTCACATGTGTAGATGTTTTAGGAGAAGGTGATCATAAGGGTTTATTTAGTTATTTTCCTAGTTTAGTTTTTTTAATTTTTAGATCATTCACCAAAACACATCAACATATATACATGTTCAAAGTTGGCCTCCCAGACAAGTTCTAAGCATAGTTGGCTCTATGACAGATGTTTTTGAGAAGGAATTTTAATGATGATATGTATCACACATGTGAGGGTTTTAAGAGAATTTTTTCACATGGTTGGATTATCCTATGTTATGATATCATATGGTTCAAATTTGAGAACATGAAAGTGAGAGAAGCAAAAGTTATGACTGTACAAAGTTGGCCTTTTAGGCAGATAGCAATAGTCCCCATACTTAGTCATTTTTGCATAAAATTAAAGTTCAGGACCAAAGGGGGATCCAATGGCTCATGAAATTTTATATATTGAAGATATAAAATTTGTATGAATTCAAAGAGGTCAAAGTGTTCACTATTTAATAGATTTAAATATTAGGACCAATTGAAGATCCAACGGTGCACAGGCAATCATACAAGAATGATCTAATGGTGCATGTTGGTCAAGATGGAAAGAAGTGCATGATGTTTAAATAATAAAAAAAGGTAAATGATAAATATAAATATTGATTGGGTGTTTTTACTAATTGATCAAATAGTTTGCATTGCATAATAAAGACCTGGCTGATTCATAGAGATCGACGGTGCATATTGAGTTAACATTACAAGGGTGCATGAGATGAGATCAAAGTGACTGAGGTTTAAAATTTGAGCATTGGTGCCTATGCATTAAAGTTTTAAAAATATTTATAGTGAGATATTGATCTAAATTTTATAGTACACAATATTTGGGTATAGTTTTTGATGTTTAACAGTGACCATTGACATTTAAATATTTCAATTTTACAAAGGGAAAAAATAGTTTTTGGTTTTTGGGCCATATCTTTCGATCTAGATAGAATTTTCTAGTTATATAAAAATAAAAGATTAAGAGGATTACATAACACATATAATGAATCTGATTTTAATATATGGAAGTTTATGCAATCAAAGACATTAAATTTCAAAGTTGACTGTGTGTTTGTGCATGGACTATAAGTGACTCGAGAAGATTGTTCAAGCTTATTTTGATATTGTTTCGATATATCTTGATGAATTGGATATTTGGGAGTATTTTAGACTCCATGATATTTTCTTGTGTTCATAATTAATGTTTGACCATTCGTATATAGTATGAATAAAGCTTAAGATAGTGATTATGTGTTTTGTTCATGGTGACTATGTACATAGAATGTTATTTGAGCAAATTGTGCTTTAGTGGAAGAGTGTTTTTGTGACTATGATCATTTAAGGATGTAAAAGGGATCATGTGGAATGGTTACATTAATTTTTAAGTGGTCCTATGTTATTAATTTGTTTGATGAAGTGCTAAAGGAGTGAATAGGTTCACATGAGACCTATAAGGACTACAAGGGCCTAATTGAAAGGTGTAGTTCCTTAAGGGTGACACATAGATGCTATGGCCAACCTATGAAGATTGATTTTCATCTATGTCTCAATGAGATATTTACCTTAAGGATTAAGGTATGCATAGTGGCCAACCAAGGTAGGTATTATCATATTTGCTCTATAAATAGTGAAACCAAATGTGTTGGTTTTGAGACTTTAGAGTGAGTGACTTGGGAGAGATTTGAAAGAGGCTTATGTGTGAATTGTGGATTGAAGCAGGGGTAGAATACCCTAAGGATTAGTTTAAGATTAGAATATATTGAAGACTATTTTTATAACCTATAGTTCATATTTATATTGGTATAATAGTGATCTTGTAGATTGATTGTGAGTGAAGGTGAAGAGTGATAAGCAGAGGTCCATCATCAGGTGTTGTATACATCAGTTCAAAGGTGGATGTGTTTATATGTGTTATTGTGTTAACTCAACATCTAAGGTGTTTGAATCCTCCTTATAAGTTTAAACTTTCTAAAATTTTGGTTATTGTTGTAGGTCAGCTAGATAGGTGTTGAAGCACCTTGTGGGATTGTAGTCCCACTAAATAGGGATTATAGATCCTTGATCAATTACAATTGGTCTAAATTGGTTTTTTTATTATAAGATATTAGTCTAATTTTAATTTATATTGGGTTTTATTCCCAAAGAGGGTTTCCCACATATGTCATGTGTTATATGATTGATCTTTCATTGTCTCTCTTGCTCATTTTTATGAATGATGTGTATACTTCATGAATGCTTGTGTTACTTGATTAAGTGTTTGTAAAGATAAAAATTGAAGTTGAATTATTTGGGATCAATGATTTACCCCCCCCCCCCCCTCTCAGTGATTTTAACTCTAATAATTGGTATCAAAGTAGATCCTTTGGTAAAGGCTTAACAACTTGAAGGTGATCCAAGGTACAATATGGGTAGTCATCAAGGAGGTTTCTTTACTAATCAAGCACTGATGTTAAATGGATCCAATTATGCTATTTAGAGTTCAAGTATGAGGACATTCATTATGTCCCTAGGTTTTTATGTATGTCAATCTATTATAGATGGTTATGTTACTCCTATTACTCTTCCATCTAGTGTTATAGACAAGAAGTTGTTTCAAAACAATTCCAATGCAATGAATGCTATCACTTGTGTTCTCTCAAACACTAAATACACCAAGGTAATCCATTGTAAATCTATTAAAGTGATATAGGAAAAAATGTAGATCATTTTTTAAGGATATTCAAAGGTCAATATTGTTATCTTATAGACTCACAGAAGGCAATTTGAAAGTCTCAAGATAAATGAAGAAGATTCTATGGCATCCTTTCTCCAAAGAGTTGATGAGACTGTAAACATCATCAGAGGTCTTGGAGAGAATATTGAAGAGGATACTATAGTCCAAAATTTATTAAGGTATCTATGTCTCAATTTTGATCCAAAATTATCTAGTATAGAAGAGAGTCATGATCTTACTCAGTTGAATATATATTAATTGCATGACACCCTTAATTGCATATGAGATGAGAGTAAATGATGATATACCTCCAAAGAAGGAAGATGAATTCAAGATAGAGATTAAGCCTACGAATAAGTTCCAAGGTAATAAATCCAAAGATAATGACATATAATACTAATAAGGATGAATCAATTGTTTTGATTACTAGGAAATTAAACATAGGCTTAGGGAAGTATAATGGTAAACTACTCAAATGTTTCAATTGCAGAGAGATAGGACATTTTTATTGGAAATACCCTCATAAGCATGAGAAAAATAATGATGAAGAGCATGGTGAAGGCCAATTTGAAGATAAGAAGACATACAAGAAGAAAGGATTCAGAAAGTATAACAATAAGAATAAGTCCTTGAAGAACAAGAAGAGTCTCTACACTAAAGAAGATTAAAACTCATAAGATGAGAGTGAGGATAGTGACTCAGAATATGATCATGAAGATGATGGTCATACTGAAGATGAATATTTTTTCATGGCTAAAGAAGGAAGCTGATCACATGAGAAAGTGTCTACTTGGAGTGATTGAGATGATAATGAAGATGAGGTGAAATGTGAGACTGTATTGATTAATTCTCTTAAAGAAAAGAAGATTGAGAAGAAGATCAATAAGAAGATGAAATATAAACTCAAATACGATGAAGAGAAATTTAGTGTGTTTGAGGAAAGATTGGTTGAAGACTCTAGGGAGCATGAAGATGATATCATGTTTCTTAATTCCAAGTTGGAATCTATGTTTGAAAGTCTAATATCAAAACAAGAAGAATGCTCAAGGTATGATTTTGAGATTAAGTCATTGAAATCTAAGTTAGAGAAGAAATATAGTAAGGTGAAGTCATTTATGATATTTGAAAAGAGCTCAAGTGATCTAGATAGTATTCTGAATGGTCAAAAGCATGCTAGTGATAGAATTGGTATTTGATACAAAGAATTAAAAAAAATGTAACTCAAGATAAGATGAAGACTAATGTGAATAAGGACAATCATACTTTGAATACAAATCATCTAACAAGGAATGAAGGTGTTAGCATAATGAATAAAATTTAGATTAGACAATTAAATTCCATGAGGTATGCAAGATTCAATGGTTACTGTTACACATGTAATCAATTTGGTCATAGGGCTAGAGAGTGTAAGAGACCTGTTAGAAGTGAATTTGCATGGGACTATGATGGGGATCATCAGTAAAAATGTATGAATAGAGTTAAGTGTTTTAATTATTATGACATAAGACATTTTGAAAATTTATATACAAATAAGGAAAGGTAAGATATGTTTCTTACAAAAGGTATGGTGTGCTACGATTGTGAATATAGGGGTCACATTGCTAGATTCTAAAAGTAAACACCTACAAGATATAATAGATTTAATCAGGCTCTTAGAGTGCAAGGAAGAAAGCATGTTAAAACATGGAGGCCAAAAGTGATAACTATGAGTCATGATGAGACTTCAGGTCCAAGTAATTTATTTTCTATAGTGGAAAATGCTTTAGAAGTTGAAAAATGCCAAGAGGTCTCATTGTCTACTCATGTTGAGAGTGAAGAGACCAAGATCAAAGAGAAGACTAAGGTGTTGGTTAAAGTTAGTCCATAGGTATCTATGGATCCAATTAAACATCATGTTATTGTTGATCATGGATCATGTAAGGAACATCATTTATTTGTGCCTAATGATGAGGTTCCAAGCTGTAAGGGAGATTCTACAAATGAAAAGGTATGTCATAAATATTTATTGTCTACATGTATTATCAATTCAATCTTAGAAGATAAAGATACCATTTTGGTGATTTATCATATTGCTTCTCTTCAGCCTAAGAAGAAGAATAAAAATTACAAGTATCATATGACGAACGAGGAGAGGGAATATGAGGAGTTTTGGGCAACTCCTAAATTCACATTGTTCTAGGACATTGTGAAGTAGGGTGTCTCTACCTATGCTTCTTAGGAGACATATTTTATTGTGGAGAATAAAGTTTGTGTGCCTGATATGATGATTCAAATCAGAGGAGGTCTTTGTTTAAGGGGGAGCAACAAGTTCATGAGCTTGCTCCAGAGACTAGTGAAGGAACTATTATACAAGGTCAAAATGGGTATATCCATATGGCATAATGAGATTGATGAAATGTAAACAAGAGTTTTATTGTCATAAAGTTATATACATTTATTTTCTATGTGATCCAAGTGATTTTGTGGTCTGAAGGTATGTTTGTGCCAATTAAAGATTTTTTTAGTACTCTCAGTTTTCTTAGTTTTTGGCTTAAGGGCAAGCAGGCCTAAATGGCTTATAGGAAGTATATGCTCCCAAATGTGTGAAGGCTCAAATTTTGGTCCATAAGTGTATGATGGGTGTCTCCATGGGTATAATAAGTTTTATATATGTACATTGACCAGAAGAAGGTTTGTTGACTTTACTTATTTTAAGATTTTAAGGTTTTAGGCTATGCTAGAAAATTAGCTTTCCTTATGATTTGAGATTTGAGGCTTATTAATATGTTTAATGAGACAAATGGGTGGTAAAATAAATATTCATATAGAATTAAAGGATTTTGGTTCCCAAGTTATTCATTTTTTTATCATATTAGAGGCCTAATTGGGTAGTTAGTTTATGAAGTATATTTTAGAGGATGATCTAGCTGTTTAAAATTAGTGTACTTGAGGGGGAATATGAGAGTGATCCATATATAAATTTTAAGGTCTTTAAGATGTGTCTAATAAAAATTATGGGCTCTGTAAGTTCTGGGGAGGGCTACAAGGAAGCTAGCCAGGCCTAATTTAAAGAAGAGTGGTTTTTGATCAGTTTCTTCAAAAGAGAAAGGTTTACTTTTTTTGAGGATATTTATCTAATTTGATATGTGCATATTTAATATTTTTTGAGTGGCATGAAGTTCTGTTGATGATCCTTGTGGTAGCTTGAGAGAGAATGATAAGCATGTGTGTTAGCTTTTCATAGTGTGTGGAAATCTGAAGATACTCAAAAGGTGTAATGGATCAGATATCTTAATGTAAGTCCATCTAAGATGTTTCTTAGTGAGTTCCATCATATTATATTAGTTTTTTTATGTTATTTTTGCATTGGTTGTAGTGCTTAGTTGAAGAGGGTGTTAGCATGAAGCAAGAAGAAGTTGTCAAGGCAAACAAAAGTAGGCTCAATGTAAAAGGGAGTTTGTATAATCTTTTCAAGATGGTCCTCTCATATTAGTGGATTTTTTAGTTCTTTAGGATTATTTGGTGCCCACTTTATCATTGTTTTAAAGGGGGAGAAAGTCCATATTATGGAATTTCTTGAAGAGAGAGAAGGTGAGTTGTATATTATTATATATGATAGTTGTTGACATCAATGATAAAGAGGGAGATTATTGAAGAGTTATCATGATAATGTCATGAAGGTTTTTAGGTGAGTGGATATATATCATTGATATTCTAAGTGATAATTATATAGTGTAAAATATGTTTATCCTAGTATGCTTGAAGTATGATCGGTTGATCTTTTGTTTTGGCATGGTTAGAGATGTTCAGGGATGAGTATGGAATATTGAGAATGTGTAAAATGTCCCTAAAATGTTTTATAATATTTAATTTCTTGTGTGCATGATTTTATTTCATCTGGTTGATCATTATTGTCATCTAGGCATTTTGGGTCTAGTGGCAAAAAATTTGAGTAGGTAGTTTGATGACATCACAATTGCCACATGGGAATAAGTCGAGGGCAGTTGGTCATATGGTTGTGATCACATTAGTCCATATTTATTAAGCACTGAATCTCAAGTAATGAAATGAATTATGGTCAAATATATGAGGATTCAAAGTTAGCTACTTAGACAAAATTCACTATGTTCTCATACTTAGCCAATTTTGCAAAAGGGCTCAAGCAGGGCCAAGCAAGCATGTTGATAAGGTTAGCATTCACATGAGTGGAGGTGTTTAGACAAAATGATCATATGGGTTTGTTAATTTTTATGACTAGTTTATATTCATTAATTATCAGATCATGAGACTAAGCATGACAACAGATATGCATGTGCAAAGTTTGGCTCCCACATAGTTTGACTGTGTTTTCCCATTCTTAGCCAAATTTTCAATGTGGCAAGAAGAGTTGAGTAAGAATTTTGATGGTAACATATCTTGCACATGTGTAAATTTCAAGAGAAGGTGATCATATGGGTTTGTTTATTTATTTTCCTAGTTGATTTTAACTAATTTTAGATCATGCATCGAACCACATCAAAAGATATGCATGTTCAAAGTTGGCCTTCCAAACAAGTTCTAAGCATAGTTAGCTTTGTGATAGAAGTTTTTAAGAAGACATTTAAATGATGATATATGTCACACATATGAGGGTTTCAAGATAATTTTTTCACATGGTTGGATTTTCCTATGTGAGGAGATCTTATGGTCCAAACTTGATAACATACGAGTGAGCGAGGCAAAAGTTATGACTGTGTAAAGTTAGCCTTTCAAGCAGATAGCAATGGTCCCCAAAGTCATTTCTACAAAAATTTAAATTTTAGGACCAAACGGAGATCCAAAAAATCATATAAGTTCATAAGGTGAATATATATGATGTGCAGTAAGTCAAAGAGGGGAAAGTGTTTATTGGTTAATAGAGTTAAATATCAAGACCAAATGAAGATCCAATGGTGTGAGGGTGATCATACAAGAATGATCTAATGGTGCATGTTAAGTGATATGGAAAGAAGTGAATGGTGTTTAACAACTAAGAAAGGGTAAATGATAAATATCAATGGTGAGTGGGTGTTCATACAAATTGATCTAATAGTGCACATTACATAATAAATACTTGACTGGTTTGTAGAGATCGACGGTGCATATTGAGTCAACATTATAAGGGTGCATGAGATGAGGTTAAAGTGATTGAAGTTTAAAATTTGAGAATTGGTGCCTATTAATTAAATTTAAAAAAATATTTATGGTGTGATATTGATCTAAAACTGAGAGGACACAAGATGCGAGTATAGTGTTCAATGTTTAACTGTGACTGTTGATATTTAAATATTTGAATTTTACAAAGGGAAAAACTAGTTTGTGGTTTTTGGACCATATATTTTGATCTAAATATAATCTATTGATATTGTAAAAATAAAATATTAAGAGGACTCCATGGTGCATCTAATGAACCTAATTTTAAGATCTTTAAGTTTATATAATCAAAAAATTTAAGGTTCAAAGTTGAATGTGTGTTCATACATGGACTGTAAGTGACCAAGAAGATTGTTCAAGCTTGTTTTGATATATATATTGATGAATTGGATATTGGGGAGTGTTTTAGACTCCATGAAGTTGATATTTATTAATTATAATGGTTTTACAATTCATATACAATATGAACAAATCTTAATATGGTGATTGTGTGTTTCATTCATGGTGATTATATGCACATAATGTTGTTTACACAAATTATGCTTTAGTAAAAGAGTGTTTATGAAACTATGATCATTCGAGGATGTTAAGGGGATCATGTGTAATGGGTACCAGAATTTGGAAGGGGTCATATGTTATTTTTTTATGTTATAAAGTTATAAATGAGTGAATGGGTTCACATGAGACATACAAGGACTACGAGGGCCTAATTAAAAGGTGTAGTTACATAAGGTTGACCCATAGATGATATGGCTAACCTATGAAGATTTTTTTTTAGCTATGTCTCAATGAGATAGTTTCCTTAAGGATTAATTCATACCTAGTGGCTAACAAAGGTAGTGATTATCATGTTTTCTCTATAAATAGTGAAACCAAATGTGTTAGTTTCAAGACTTTAGAGAGAGAGAGACTTGGGAGAGATTCGAGAGAGGCTTGTGTGTGTGAATTATGGATTGAAGGAGGGGTAGATTTCCTTAAGGATGATTTTAAGATTATAATAGATTAAGGACTATTGTTACAAACTTTAGGTCATTATTCTCTTGGTATAATAGTTCTCTTCTAGATTGAGAGTGAGCGAAGGTGAAGAGTGATAAGAAGAGGTCCATCATCAGGTGTTGTAGACATAAATTCAAATGTGTATGTATTTATAGGTGTTTTTGTGATATATTATCATCTAAGGTGGTTGCAACCTCCTTGTAAGGTGAAACTTGCTAAAAGTCTAGTTATTGTTTAGCTCAGCTAGACAAGTGTTGAAGCACCTTATGGGATTGTAGTCTCACTAAATAGGGATTGTAGTTCCTTAATCAATTACATCTAGTATAAATTAGTTCTTGTTATTATAGGATAGTAGTCTAATTGTAGGTTCTAATGGGTTTTATTCCCCAAGAGGGTTTCCCATGTATATCATGTGTTATATGATTGATCTTGCATTGTCTCTCTTTCTCATTGCTATGAATGATGTGTATGATTCATTAATGCTTGTGGTAACTAATTAAGTTATTATAAATATAAAAATTGAATTTGAATTATTCGGGCTCACTGATTCACCCCCCCCTCTTAGTTATTATACCTCTAGCAATTTAATCATTTTAGGTAGCGAAATCTATTGAAACTCACTTAGAAACACATCATCACTCCAAAAATATGGGATAATCATCTAATGAAGCAACCTCTTTCTCCTCCTCTAACCTATCACTCACTATGATAGAAAACATTTGACATCCCTTCCACATGGTTTGTTTGAGCTTCATTGTAGAAAACATGTGAATATAAAAGGTTCTCTTAACCCTTGAGATAATTATATTCGTCCCAAGGTTATTTACACACTTTATGACCTTATTGTGACACTCTATCTTGGATTTATGAGTAGTGAGTGAATCCAGACCCAAAATAACCACGTAATTCTATATGGTTATCTTGTGTAAGTCAATAGTGGTGGGGAAATCACCCAAAAACATAATGCAACAGATCATGACCTAAAAAACATATTTACCCTAGTGTCCAACTCAACCTCCCATATATCATGTTTTTTAGAAGCCACCATCCTAAAATAGTCCATGACTCAAGGGGATATAAAATAGTCTAAGTATCCATAATAAAATAACATTATAACATATAATCTATTAATCATACATGTGGTCTTAATGGACATCACCTAGTGATCTTCGTAGTGTTTATCCATTATTGTATACATCATATGGTTTTAACCCACATCACCTACTATATACTCAAACATCAAATCCTTCTATCTTGAAATAAATGATAATATTTGAGCATAATCTTGTGCATTATGTTGTGGTGATCCACAAGTATAACATGTGCCCTTAACTTACCATATCCTTGATGGGGCTCCAATAGTCCTCTACCAAATTTTAGTTATAGACCTTGAGGGTCCTACTTGCATACAATATTGAATCCACACTTGTCCAGTCTTATATTTAATAAGATACTTATCCTACCTCATCTCATTACTTTGGCCCTACCACTTTTGACCCTTCTTGAATATCTAATTACTATGGTCGATATGGTTACTTTACTACTATTGGTGAGAGGGTCTATGAGTTGATTGGGTAGGTCTCTAATCTCCACTGGGTACACATTGTGAATCATGTGATCTAGCATCATTTTGGGATAGTAACTTACTCTAAAATCTCTGTAAAACATCTTAGGACTTCCCATGAGTATCCTTTGTAATGTAATCCTTCTCCACCCTAAAAACTAAGGTCTGTGGGTAGAGTATGAATACCAAGATAGGTATATCTATATTCAAGCCTCTAATAAAATGTCTTTGCTACGTAGCCTCATCTATAACACATCTCATATACTATAAGTCCATGAAATGACACTCATATTTTTCTAATGTACCATTCCCATGCCAAAAATTGTGGAACTCATCCACTTTCCTATGTGTAGCAATGTGAAATATAAAAATCTCTAAATTGATCCTAAAATATCTCACAAGTAGTGGTGGTTTTGGTCAACTACAGATTCTTATCTTTGACCTACCACCAAATATTCCTTATGCCTCTTATAAGGTGAGTATCCAAATGGGATTTTTTTGGATCACATTCATACAGGGTGTTTTATCAAAATTTTGAATACATTTGGATATAAATTATAATTAAGCTAAAATAAATTAAAATGTAGCAAATGTTATAAACAACTTGTAACTAGAAAAATGAATTTAAAGTATTGAAATGGAAAAAGCGTGAGTGAAGGAATGAATCTAATGATGAAAAATAATCTAAAAATGAAAAATACAATAATACTTATCTTATTTATTCCCATAAGTTAAATATGTGTTTTTGAAATACATTTAGAAATGATTAGCTTAGATTCATTATGTGTGTGCAACTAACTCATATTCATTATTATTCTCTATGGGTCAATCTTATTCTATATGGAAGAATAGTAATATGATGAAACAATCACTTGTGCGTACTTGAAATATGATTATGATCAGATTTTTTTTACCTTTGGTTGTGTGTGGATGACTTTAAAATGACCTCTTTAAGGTTAAAACCCTACTAGGGTTTTGAATGGATGAAAACCTAAAAAAGGATGAGAACTAAAAATATAGTCTACACCATGTATATGTAATGTGATCATATCCTATAAAATAACATATCCATGTACACAATGTAAAATAGATATGTTTGCAAGATATTTGTAAAGTATATATCTCAACATAGTATAAAAGTTATAAAATTGTACCACTTGTAAAATAATGTAACCTTTGGAAAATATTCCCCCAACATGGCATGGTTGTTGGGTAGAGGAATTTCCAACATCTAAATCCATGAAAAATAGGTGCATGTCTTACATAACACTCATAAATACCATTAAAATTCATGTGTGATAGAAATAAATTATGATATCTATCGACTGTGAGATAAATAACAAATGAAAATGATGTACCACTAGATATCTAATCATTTTCATGTCATGATTTTATAATTTTAAAATATTAAAAATATTTTTATATTTTTTAAATATTTGAATATTTTTACCCTTTTATTTTTGAAATAATAAAAATTTAGAATAGCATATAAACCATGGGTTCAAAAGCTAAAGAAAATGAAATAATCTAAACAATCCACAACTTGTGTCAAGGTAAAGTGTGCACTAATTATGATGGCATGTCTACATATGAATTAGATTCCCTCAAAGTGTATGTAAAATGAGGCTAAAATATGTGGGGTATATAATAAGGATGCAGATGAATGATTTTACATCATCATCTCATCAAATGTACACTTGAAAATGTATGTAATGTGTATGTATTAAGTAATGGAGTACATATAGAAATATTTTTCATGAATAATAGTCTTGTTTAACTGAAACTAAGTTTAGTACCAAAAAATTGGATGTATTAAGGCTTTGTTTGTTTAATTTTTTATGTCCCTATGAAAAATACTACATGTCAATATATAATAGTTCAAGATAGTAACGATAATTGATTTCAATTATTTATATTTTTTGAGATGAAAAATAATGTTTGATCTATTCAAACTATGAAAACAACATGCTAAATAGGAAAAAGTGGAAATATCAAATCACTATTTTGGATTGTTTAGATTGAGAAAGTGAAAAAAAAGAGCTAAGAGGCAAAAAATATTAAAATATCTAAGGGATATAAGATTTATCAAAATGATCACATGCAAAAAAAGTATAGTAATAGATTTATGGATTGAATAAGATATGTAAATTTATTTATTTTTATTATTTGAATGTTTTTAAATTTTTTAGAATATTTGAAATGGAAAATGTGTGCTAACCAATGATCCCCTCAGGAGGAGAATCATAATAAGTATATGTAATAAACTATGTAAATTTTACCTTCTGTGGATGAAAAATGATAGATGTGAATGACTCAAAATTAGAAAAAGCATTAGGCGATATAATGTAACTATATAGATCACTACTTGTGTAATCCCATGTGGGAGAAGTAGCTCTAGAGAATTTAAGATGATTTAAAATCTAATGAGTAGTATATGGTTATTTTAAATGGTATGATATTTTTAGAATAGGTTGGTTTTCATGTATCACCAATTTATAATATGTTGCATTTGATTTTAAATTTTGTGAACTTACCTCCATCTGATATGATGCTTGTTTTTGCATTTATTGATTTTACATTGGTTTTTTTTAGACATTTTCACTTTTATCTAAATAGAAATATTTTTCATAGGTGAAATAATTGTAGATTCACTATAGTGGTGGTGGGGAAGAGGAGGTAACATATATTATATAGGGTACTCATATCTAATTCTTAAAATTATGACCACTTGGTTGTAAAGAATGTACTTTAAGAATATATGTACCATGTAAGGTACAACATGGATGTTGTGTAACCAAAGGCATCCTAATATCATGTCAAATACCCTATTCTATGGTATAAATATAAAATTAGTGGAAAATATAGTAGGACACATCTAAATAGATAACACAATGTGTTCCAAAGTAATTTTTTCCCCATTGAATGTTTTGACACTTTTATATGTTTCATGTATGCCATTTTTTATGTAATCCATTGAATGGAGTAATTTTGATGTACATGCATTCTCACTTGATCCATTATCAACTAATACTCTATGAATGGGTTTTTTTCAATGTATGCTCATACACATATAGTAGTAAATCAGAATCATCATCCACTATCTCACTATCATCAAAATTGATCATAAGATGTGGTTGGCAGGTTTGAATAATTGTACCAAAAATTCTATTTAATGGATGAGAATATGACTCAAAATGTGGGTATAAATTATATATATGATTCACTACTAAATTATGTTTATTTATCTCATGGTTTAGGAATGGCTCACTAAAAATATTTAATTTAGCATTTCCATCCCTTTGAGGCTTAGCTTCCTCTAGAGGAGTGCCTAGCTCAATGACATTGTTTTCAATAAGATATTGAATCTAGTGTTTGAGCTTGAAACATATATTGGTAGACTGTCCTTTGCATACATGTTAATCATAATATTCATCGATATCAAATAATTTACTTTTAGGTCTACTCATGTCAACATTTAGTGGTGGAGGTAGATTAATTAGATTACACTCAAGTTAAAAAATAGGACTTTTATGAGGTGTCTATAGAATTTCCTTCTTAATTAATATGATTAAAAAATAGTGTTTGAAGGTTGAGATATAGGCATTTATTTGATATTTGTATCATTTTTAGCATTTATTAGCTTATCTTTATAAGATGATTTAATTAAAACATGCATTATAGAAGTTGAATTATATGCAAGTGCATACTTGAGCTTGTTCAAAGTGATAAGTTGGAATTTGTTTTTTATTATTCTATGACGAATTTTTTCAAATGATCTAAATTTATTAAAAAATATTGACTCATGTAAAGGCTCTTATAAAAAATTCTTAAAGACATCTTGTAATTCATTATAGAGAAAGATGTTAGTCATTTTGGAAAGCATGGTCTTGTAATGAAGTACATAGTCACTAATAAGCTCATTATTTCCTTGCTTAAATTTATCAAATTGCATATAAGATATATTTTCATCAATTTTGATAACAAAATTCTTGAGAAATTGATTTGATAATGGGTTTAATACTTTGACCAATTAGATAGGTAAATCATAAAACCAATGTATGGCATAATATATTAGGATTCTAGGAAATAACTTAATTTGTAACTTGTCATTAAAATCATAGTCCATACATGCTACATGAAAATATTAAAGGTGTTGTTTTATATCTCCTTTATCTTTGTATAGTGTAAGTTTAAGAGCTTAAAATCATGTAGATATAAGATATAATGCAATATTAGGTGTCAATGGATTCAAAATTAACACTTATGAAGCCATTGGTTGTCTATATTTTGGTATTCCTTACTCCAAATGCAACATTTTAGTATGAAAACTAAAATAGTGTGCACAATGGATTTTCTAGTAAGAAAGGAAGGTGATGTATTATGCATAGTTATCAAGTATTCCATATGGTCATTTAGTTAGACATGGTCAAATATATCATTGTAAACCTTTTGTTTCCACCAAATCCAAAGGTGTAGATGTAATAAAAATGTCAATTGTAGAGGTAAACACATTTTGGTAGGGTTTATAATGCAAAAGAGCGATTGTTGTTGTGCATTGATAGTAGATTTATTTATTTTTGACCACCTTTAGAAGACAAGATAACTTTGATTACTTTTTTTTATATCTTATGGCATTTGATGAAGTCTTACTCAGAATATGGATAAATGTTGGACTTGTTCATGATCTATCCCAATGCATTCATGAGGATGGATTCTATTTAAGACTTCATGATTATCTTGTTCATCATGATGATATTGATTAACTTGCTCATTGTGATTATCTTATATAATATATTTATAAGAATTTTTTTCATCAAAATAAGGGGAATATTATTTGAATTAGGGGAGCCCATTTTAGATTTAGTCAAAGGGATTTTATTATGTTGAATATGATCCCCACTTAACTTATCACTATGCCTTAAAGGAATAATGGAGGTAGGTTTTTTAGATGTCATAGAATAATAACATGGAAAATATATTGTAAATAATAATTGAATATAAAATGGTAGAAAAATAAGGAATTTTTTTTGTATGGAGATTAATAAATTTCTTTGAAATTTAAGGTTAAAAGAAAGTGATTTCAATGTTAGATATCAAATCCAAGATAAAAATAAAATGATTTTAGTGTTGGATATTGAATATAAGTAGAAATATTATTCTTTTAGTGTTAGTTATTAAATCCAAGGTTGAAAGAAAATCCTTTTAGTGGGAGATGTTCAAGAATTTATATAAACTATAATACAAATAATGTAAGCAATGCTTGAATAAAATTTACATGTTCACCAATATGTCTTATCATAATTTTGGATTAATTGGGATATTATCTCTAATTAGAATAAAATGAATAAAAAGGTAAGAAATATTAAAAATAACTTGTAATTAGCAAAGTGAAAGTAAAATACTAAAATAGAAAAAGCAAGAATGAATGAATGAATGAATGAAGATAAGTATGAAAAACACAAGAATCCTTAACTAATTTATACTTGTAGGTTGAATCTACATGATTGAAATATGGTTGTAAATTAATCACTCATATTGATTATGTGTGTGAAACTAAAATAGAAATTTTCATTGTTCTAGGATAGAAATGACTAGAAACATTTGAGATAAATTATCATTAATATCCTTTATGGAATAATCTTGACCTATGTGGGGAAATAAGAATATGATGGAATAGTCACACGTGCTTTCTTTGAATACAAATATGTGAAATTTTGACCTTTAGCTGTGTGGATGACCTAAAAATAACCTCTTCTTGGCTAAAACCCTAATAGGGTTTGTAATGGCTAAAAACCTACTAAATGAAAATATGGTTTTAATAAGATAAAATCACCCCAATCACCTTCAATTATGATTTATCATTTACTACATATAAAATACTCAAATTAGGTAAATCAATGCCACATATATCTCTCCTTTAGAGTGCTTTGTGAAATAGTATTGATTTGTTACATGTATCCACTTAGATATGGCTTGAATACTTGATAATGGTTTACTTGAATCAGATAGATTAGGTTGATGAATTAGATAAGGGTTTATTCAAGTGATTATAATTTAATTTGGAAATAATGGGAAATTTATAATTATTTTCAATAGTATAAGTGTGCCCAAGTAGAGAAATTTCTAAGAAGTCAAATAGGTGGCCTAGATGTGCCTTTATAGCAATCCAAAAGGGTGAAACCTCATGATACCTATAATACAAATATATACCAGCCTATAATGGAGGGTTTAAATTTTAAAAATATCCATTGCATTGTGATGGGTAGGATTGACCCATAAGGTTAGGATCAATTATTGATCCCAACCCATACAGGTTGATTCTGACCTAGGAAGGGTGACATCTAATATCAATAATTTGACATGTTCATAATAATTATTAGAGATAATTTTTACCAATTAAGATTATTTATATAGGTTTAATATAAAAATCTATAATGGATGGACCCATAAAATAACTTAGGATAGAGTGAGGTGGAAAAATAAGACCAATTTAAGTGCTCTAGTCAATGAAGTTAAAAGTGGGTCAAACCTAACATTATTAAGTATTCATGACAAAATTGTATTTTCAACATAGTTTTAATCATCTATAAACACTAGATATACATGCCTCACTAATACAATCCTCATGAATTCCATCAAAATTAAGTGGTTTGGGTCAGATCAAGGATTTTATCAAATCCCATGGTGTTAGCCTATGAATAAGGTCATAACCTAACTTCTCCCAGTGCTCCTCTTTATGATGATAATATATTATTTATCCCTCCACATATGGGTGTGATGTGTTTTAATATTTAATCCTCTCTCTATCTCCCTCTTCTCTTTGATGTGTCAGGTTATGGGTCATTTACATCTCTCCCTTGACTAAAATTTATCTATCCTATGACAGTTGTGGAGATTTCTCCTAAAAAACCTCACATATATATAAATATCTCATATAATATGTTAAGTATATATTAAATTACCTATATCTAGGTCCCAAGGCTCATTAGACCCTATAAAATTAGAGGTAGATCAATAAGACTATCAATATCATGTTGTAGCAACCTATGTCCCATACAAGTCATACTACACATGAAAGGATGAGTATCATATCATAGCATAAAATAAAAAACCCAAAGTTATCATCAATAAAAATCTACCAAGCATTAAAAATTTAAAATTTTGCCTAGATATCTCAACATTGAAACTATGCTCTGATATTAAAATGTTATGCCCAAAATTTCACATGATGGAAACCACACAAAAATAAACCAACTATTTTTTAAAATATACAATGCACATTATATTAAAATACATTTCATAATTTATATCCATATTTATCACACAAGACATTAAATTAATCACAAAACACTAACATGCCTAAATGACATGAGTGGAATTGTGCAAGTGGTCCCATAGTCACTATATGACCATGTTATCCCCACTTACTTTAATCAACCCACATGCTCTCAAATAAGAATAAAAATCTCTAATAATACCTCTTAGGACACATGAACCCAAAGTATATAATGGACACTCAACTAATAATGGGTGGTTTTGAGTAACCATTAGATCAAACAGTGCATCCTAACTCACAATAGGGTTCAAAAGGGACCTTGAACAATTATAGCCAATCACAAGGCTCCTTAAAATGGACCTAAATATAGCTTAAATTGTGATTTCCTTTTAATAAAATTGATTATAAAATGAGGATTACTACTCCTCATATGATCTCTAAAAGAGTTTAAAGTGTCCTTGCTTAGCTCTTTGAGGATGGAACACTCCATCTCATTTGTTGGATCATTTATATTTTGATCATCAGATTCGGTCAAGATGAGGAAACCCTAAAAAATCCTTAAATATGGAAATAAATGTTTCAAATCACTTTTTTAAGTTTATATTTCATATTTTGAAGAAGAAGGTGGTTTTAGAGGATGACTTGTCCATAGCCATCCCTTTTCTCCTTCCTCATCCTTGGATGACTATGATTAATGGAGTTTTCAAGATTTTAACCTTTTTTATTTTTAAAATTTATTGATACAAAGATATTTGGGTTTTCTTTTTATCTACCCATATTATTTAAAATTCTCTAGGTGATTTCAAGCTCCCAAAAGTTTTGAAAAGGCCTTTGGGAGATTCAAGATCCACCATAGTTATTAATAGCCACAAAGTAAGGTTTAAAAAGAAACTAATTTTTTTTTTAAAAGTTTTATGATTTTATTTTTATTTCATGTGTTAGGGGAAAATAAATTAAGGTGGGTTATATTCTAGTTTAATAAATCTCAAGGCTTTCAAGAGCATGAAATCAAATTCAAAAATATCAAAAAAGACCTTTCTTGGAAAAATGACCCATATCTTAAAACACATGAAGTTTCAAGCCCTAATAATCATTACATACAAAAGAGGGAAGAAAATTGAGGAGGGGTCCCTTTTGAGTCTTTCCACCTCTATGTCTCCTAGTTTTCATAGACTGATCAAAAAAAAATTAAGTCAAGGAGGAAATTTTTGGTTTTAATACAAAACATACAATCAAAGACATGGAAAATTACACAGTTCTCAAAAAGAATTACATAAAAATAAAATATTATTATAAAGGATTCCATTATAAATTAAGTGGGTATTATTTAACATTTTTTGTTAGTCCTTAAATAATGTGGTGGGGATTTATCATATGGTTTAAATCACCAAGGTCTTCATGATGGTGCTCACAATCCACTACCAATTTTACTAGTTTTGATCATCACTACCAACCTTACATGTCAGCCCATCAGGGATCAACCACTTTCCACATAATCATATGGGTGATTGTCGGCTTACTTTCTAGATCTTCCCTACATAAAGGGGTTTATGACCTTTTAAGGGGCTTGTCTAACAAATAAATACCCTAAAGGGACCCAAATTTTAATAATTCATAGTGACCAAACAATAAGCCCAAAATTCACAAAATAAAATCTAACATGTTACAAAAATGTAATAATTGATCTAAATTTGATTTGGGCATTTTTTCATATCAATCTACATGTATAAAAATCACACAAATTTTATATAAACTACAAAGGCAACTAGGGAAAATTTAGTAGTTTAAATTAAAAATCATAACAATTAAACTGGAAATAAAAAAATTAAACTGTGAAAGATAGAGAAACTCTAATTAATCTTAGGTTTCATTAAATTTTAAATTGGGTAATATTGTAAATTTTAGAATTTTATAAAAGAGTTTATAATGAAACTAGCCTTTCTTGGGCTTAATGAAATCCATACAAAGCAAGCAATATGAAACAAAAAAATTATTACTTTTTCAAGTAGTATGAAAAATATAAAATGACATTGTTCATACTAATTTTTTAACTTAATTTTCAAAGCACTAAAATGTTTTTTCATTATATTTTCCTTTTATTATTTCAACTAGTGCATCAAACACATGCATCAGCATAGGACAGTTATGTCAATGTTGTTGTCTAGATCAAATGTAGGTATCTAGTATGAAATACCCACTAATACTAGATATTACCACCTAGATGCTTTCGGGTTCTATGTTACTTTCACTATGGTGAATTTAGATCTCATTCATGGAATATTTTTTCTTGTAAAATGATAAAAACCTACCTCTTCATATTCATAGTGATCTTGGAAAAAATGTGTTATAGGTCTCATAGTGTTGAGCTAACCCTAAAGACCCTGTGTTAATGAGTGTTACCTACATAGACACTACTCTAAAGAGGGACTTATACTGATGTATTTCTCCCCTAATGTGTTGGCTTGTGTGTGCACAATGGTGAAATATGTGGAAATCAAGTCCAATAGTGACCTAGCTTGTAACTTGGAAAATATAGATTTTGGGCTGCTCTTTCATTACTTTAGACATGTAGATGTGTTTTCCCTATGAATGATATGGAAATAGGAAAAAATGTAGAATCTTTTGATGAGTTGAGTGCTTGTCAGAATGCTTTTAATAAGTTGACTTGGTCTCTTTAGGTATTTTTTAGGTTTGTTTTGGGTCTCAAATGAATGAGGTTTGATATTATATTTATACCAATCCTCTTGGAGAATATTTCACATTAAAAGAACTTATTCTAACATTTACTATACATTTCATTTGTAAATTGGATGAATTTATGACATTGGATATTTACATTGGGATAGGACACTTGCATTGACATAGGTGTCTAACTGACATATAAGTATCTAGGTAGTTATAAATTAGGTGTAGGTCCAAAACTTGAAGAGGTGAAAGACAAGTAGGTTTATATATTATAGGTAAAATATAAGGTCTGATTCATTAGAATGATATTTAATAGAATAAGAGATAGGTAATGAGCATAGATATATAGTAGATGTGAGACTTGTAAAAGTGAGAAAGGTTTAGAACTAAGAGGAATGGCCAAGGTTTGTTTGCCAAGTGTACAATAATAAGGTGCTATATAATTAATAATTATCATATACATCCCCCCATTTAATCTAGTCATGAAATTTTTAGTTTAAAAGAGAAGCAATGCATACATGGGTGTGTATAACACAACTTGCCTTTGCATAAGCCCAAAATTGAGTTATTTTTTGGTGACTGACCTATAACCAAGATCATGTTATAGTAAATAATTAGTGCATATAATATGAAATTAAAAGTATTAACATTATTATAATTAGTGCATATAATATGAAATTAAAAGTATTAAAGTTATTAAAAATTAAAGAGAGCAAGGTTTAGGAGTACACCTTGGTATCAATGCAACCATTTTACAATTTGGAAATTTAATTTGAAATGTCTCTTTTTGAATCGCTAAAACTAAAATTAGGACAACTATAAATTTGGAAAGTTCATATTTATAAGGAGATAGAGAGAGAGAGAGAGAGAGAGAGAGAGAGAATGTAACATACCCCAAACCTTGGAGAAAAGATGGATTGTGACATGGCAGTTGAGACTAGCTCAACTATGTAACACAATCATACTTATAACTTGGTGAGTGTGAGTGAGCCAAGTCAACTTACACTACAAAACTAGTGAAACTCGATGATACAATCAAGTCCAACCTATAAAATTTGAAATCTTAATTTCTTTTATCACTTAAACCATACCAAAAAATGAACCAATTACTATAGTAGATTGGCTCAATACAGTTTGTAAAAGTCCAACCTAGTGGGTGATGATAGTTTGTAGAGGTGTTTTAAATTTAAAATTAATTTAGATTTTAAAATATTAGGTACACATTGCATAAAATATGAACCTTATATATCTCTCATACTAAATTCACATATAAAAATGGTACCAATGTATAAAATTATACCACAAATGTGTATTTAAATCATATAACTATATAATTTGTCCAATTTTACAATTTTAAACAAGAGTGGAGGGAATTTTACCATAACATGCCCCAATTATATGTGAAGAAACTATGAAAATTTATATAAGTGCCAATGTATAGGACATGTTTGTAAAACATGCCCCCTATAATCTATAGATGTTTAATACTGAGTACGTGTGGAGAACATATTTCAAAAACATGCCCCCACTAAATTTGAAATAATGAAAATTTGGAGGCCATGACTCAATGGCATGCCCCCCCATTTGAGGTGATGGAAGATATAAATGGTTATTTATCTCATCTCAAAATGATAAAATAACCATATAACTATGAATGAACCATGTAACATTTAGAAGGAAGATGTCTAGGTAAATGTAACACTGAAGCACCATAATGTGATAACATCAAGGCCTAAGATGTATGATAAATATCATGGAAATGTCGAGATAGTAACAATACAAAATCAATAGGCAACTAAGCACAAATATAAAATCACTCAAAATAAATTCATAATATAATGGTCTAAGGAGACCACAAATAAGGGGCACATTCAAATGTCACACAAGCAAATGGGTGTGACTTAGTCAAATGCCCAAAAAATAAGGAATCGCATATTCAAATGTTAAAGAATCAAATAAATTCATAGGGTCCACAAATAATGGAGCATATTCAAATGCTCAAATAAATAAGACAATAGCAAGGTAAGGAAATTAGGAAAGTGCATATATGAAAGTATAAGCAACCAAAATAAACATAACATACTAGCCCATGGATCAAATTTGTTAGAAAAAAATTTCAAGTACATAACATATCAAGTACATTATAAAAATATTTAATCATGAATAAATGCATGTGTAAGTACATAAGCTCAAACATGATAATTTTAAGTGACCATATAATGATATAACCTAGATGTATCATGATCATAGAGGTAGATACCCCCAACACCCTAGTGACATGAGAAGAAAGAAGGACCAACATCCACAAGTGCATGAATAATGTATCTATGTATGTTTATATCACACTTAAATATAAGAATGAAACACATGTATGTATAAATAATTGATATGATATCCATCAACATGGAACTAATAACATAGATGCGAAGGAGGAAATAACATAAGTGCATGCCAAAAAAGTTTTAATTTTTTTGGTATTTTTTTTACAATATTTTTGAAGAGTTATAATTGAGGAAGTCCTCATCATCAAAAGGTGTATGACCACTAGGAAAATTTTCAAGATTTGTTTATAGAGATGCATTGACACCTCTTTGATGTTTCTATCTATTGGTTTACCTAAATTCAATGGCGTAGGAAAATAATCATACCCATCACGTTGTATGCAAATCTATATATCCATATCAAGAAATTTAATATACATACTTGTATCTAGCCTAGCATTTCACTCAACTATTCAATGTTGTCTAAGCTTTAATTCTAAATGTGGTTCCTAATCTAATATCCATATGGCCATGGTTACTACATGTGGACCACAAGTGATAAGTAATCAAATGTATCCTTGAGATTAATGCATCAATGGAGTATATTAGTTCATCTATAGCATGTCTAAACTATTCGATAAATTTAGTGCCACAAGTTATATCCCACTTGTTCTTATCAAACTAGAGATGGTATCCCATCAATATTATCAATAATAGTTAAATATTCATACTTTGGTAGCTTTGAAAGATGGTTATCTTTTGAAAGATAAGAATGATTTTACCTTTTACGGATTTTGAAGATAACTTATATGTCTCCATCACCCTTATATTTATGAATTATTTTATTTAATGCCTCACATTGATTGGTATTATGGACAATGATCTTATGATAGTTAGAATATGGTACTCTCTATGTAAGTAAAAGCCTACTACCTAATTTGTGTCTAGTAGAATCTACATAGATCATTATATGTTCAAGTTACATAGATAATATGGTATCTAAAGTATCTTATTGTGCCATGATCTATAAATTCTATAGTGAAGCCTTTTGAGAAAAATCCACATTTTTCACATGATGTACCTACATTTTACCCCTATAAGGTTGACTCAATGTTTTTAACCAAGAGGTATGTACGAAGAAACAATCATTTACATGTTCATCTACTATTTCTATTTTCCCCTTATCTAGATTATATTTTGTATCTTATAAAAATGAACTTAGATTATATGTACCAAGACCTTTATGTTAGAATAGGTTATTTGAAAGGTGATCAAATGGATCAAATATTATTTTTCACATTTTCTCATTTGTCATATCATGAGTAGTATCATCCTCACTATGATAGTAATTCAAAACATTGCCATTTATTTGTTCAGTATTAACCAATAAAAGAAACTCAAATGATAGGGGATCTAATGGTTTTATTATCACCTTTGGTAATGGTTCTTTTTATGTATGTACATCTATGTGTACCTTAGTATTGAGTGCCTTATTTACATCTGGAGATAAAGAAGCCATTTTAATTGACTCACTTATTTCATACATGTGTATATGCTCAAAAGGAATGCATTGTTTATGTGGTAATAGTGAAATAATGTCCTCTATTTTGAAATGTATCATTTTACAAAATTTTAAAGGTTTGTCACTTGTAAGTATTATCAATATGTTTTCATCGTGTATTAATTTTACATGTCAATGTAGTGTAGAAGGGATATATTCCATTTGATGTATCCATGGTCTATCCAAAATCATACTATAATCTAATGATTGATACATCACTTGAAAAGTATTTGGAACCATATTTTTCCCTAATGTCACATCTAATGTGATTTGGCCAACTAGAGGCCTATGTAAATTATCAAACCCTTTTATATGCATTACTAATTTTTGAAGAAGATTGGTGTTAATTATGATAGTGCTTAGGAAATTCCTATTGTAAATATTTAGGCCTTATTAATTATCAATGAGTACCCTTTTGGTGACCTTATTTTTCATAGTCACTTGCATGAATAAAAGCAAATCTTGGTCAATAATCTCTTTGGATCTTAAATTTATTAGATCAAAGGTAATGAGTTTTGAATTATTCTTGATATCTTACATGATATTCATAAAATAAATAGGTTCAATTTCACTTAAAAATTGGGTCTTATGCAATGTTTCATATAGGATATCCTTATATATAGTAGATTGCTTTAAAAGTTCAAGGATGGAGATCTTAGCATGTATATTACTAAAGTTTTCAATAAGGTCATAACCCTTATATTTGATCACAAGTTTAGGTTTAGGAGGCACCTATTACATATTAACTAGTGGTGGATTAGGTTGAACACCCTTTCATCTTTGAGTAGTAACATCATTGACTATAGAATTCAATATAAGATGTGGGTGTATAATGGGTGAAAGATGGTAGCTGGCACTTGAATAAGACGTAGGTAGAATAATTGGTTGAGAAAATGCATGTTGACATCTAAATATTAGATTTATAATATTAAAAAGGGAATTTTGAAGAGATATCAAGTGTTGTATCTGCTTAAAAAGCTCTCTCATTATGTTTATGGATTTACTTAATAGATTTGAGTTGTGATAGTAAACTAAAGTAATTATTATAAATTATAACCCCAAATGAGTGATAGATGCATCCATATTACACATATTTATAGAAAAGGAAAAACTTGATTTTCAAACTATAAATATTTTTAAATTAGAAAATTAGGAATTAGGAATAGAAAAATAGGAAAACCCTAGATCAACCTAGGGTTTGGAGACCAAAGTTTAGGCTCACAAAATGTTTAACTCTAAATTAGATATGGATCCTAATGGGATAGATTGGGTTAAGAATATATAATTGGATAAGAATAAGGGTGATAAACATATCTATAGAAATCTAATTAATTATAAAACTTATATAGAATATATACTAAATTTATTATAATGAGATATGTTAAATATAGGGAAACACAACTATGTTAGATATTGAAATGATAATGAAAAAAAGATACTTATCTAGTTATGATGATAATATAGATATAGATATATAATAGATAGGAATAAAAATAGAATAATATTTTATAATAGTCACTAAATTCTAGATTTATTACCTTTATGGCTTCATATACATGCATTATTTTAGGATGGTTGCATTGATGTCACTAACAAGATCAGATGCATATGTCTAGTATAGAATATCTATTGAAACTAGATGCAACCACCTAGATGATTTTGGGTTTTGTATCACCTTCACTATAGTGCATTCAAATCTAGGTTATGGACTATCATTCCTTGTCAAATGATAAAACCTTAGCTCTTAAACTTCATAGTGACCTTGGAAAAAATGGGTTAGTGGGATCATGGTTTCGATCTAACTCAAAATACCCATATGCCAATGAGTTTTACTAACATATAAAATAATTTTAAGAGGGCATAATATTAATTTAACTCTCCCCTAATGTTTTGGCTTTTGTGTGTACAAGGGTGCAATATGTGGAAAGTGAGTACAATAGTGACCTATAGCTTGTAACTTGGAAAATATATCTCTTGGGTTATTCTTTCTATACTTCAAAATTTTATATGTGTTTTCATTATGAATAATATGTAAATAGGATAAAATATGGAAGCCTTTGATCACTTGAGTGCTTGATATAATGCTTTTGATAAGTTACATTGGTCTCTTTAGGTATTTTCTAGGTTTGTGTTAGGTCTCAAATGAATGAGGATTGATCTTATATTTATACCATTCTTCTTGGATAATATCTCACATTAAATCACTTAGGTTTAACTTTAGAATATGTTTCATTTGTAAATTATATGACTTTATGGCACTAGACACTTTCATTGGGATAGGACACTTGCATCAACATAGGCATCTGACTAGGATGTAAGTGTTTATGTAGTTAAAAAATAGGTGTAATTCCATAAGTCATATAGGTCTAATATATGTAGGTTTAAAATATTTTGGCAAGATATAAGGCCTATTTCATTAAAATGATACTACTTAGACTAAGAAATAAGTAATGAGCATAGAGAGATAGCATATGTGAGACTTGTGGAAGCAGGTAAGGTATAAAACCAAGAGGAACAACTAAGGTATGTATTTTCCAAGTTTACAAGATTAAGGTGTTATATAATTCATAAATATCATCTACCCTTCCTTTTTTAAATACTATGAAAACTATAAAATGACATTGTTCATACCAATTTTCCAACTTAATTTTTGAATCACAAAAATGTTCTTTTATTACATTTTTATTTTATTATTTCAAGTATTAAATAAAATTTACTTTCTTATCCTTCACAATGGTTACCAATTTGATACTACATACAAATGGATTTAAATAAACCAATAATCATGCGCACAAACATTTATATTTATAAAATCTTGAGAGGAAAGATAATCTGCAAGAAATCTCCTAAATGCACCCACAAGGCCAAACCAAGGAGAGGCTCAACTCTCATCCTTTACAATCATAAATTGGATGACCTAGGCACCCCTAAGCATAGGAATCCCATATTAAATCATATATGACACTAATTTACAATATAAGGAAATATAAACAAGGAAAGAGGTCGGTAATGGCAATGTGACAAGCTCAACTAAAATGTACAACTATGAATTTCAACTAACAACTTTTGTATAGTAAGAGGATTCCACATTCACCCCAAACCAAAACCCACATAACATGAATACAATAACTCTCATATTAAATTATATAGTACACACATGGAAGCCACAATAGTCTAAATACTTATCAATACTCCACACTCACCCATTGTGGATGAGAATTTCTACTTTCCACACTATGGTGTTCGATAAGGATGACTTTGGAGTGCCCCAATGGCCCAAACTATTATTCTTTCTATGGGAAGATATTAGAAGAATAATTTTTTCCATTTTTTAAAACCCCATTCATTGGATCTTCATAGGAGGACTCATAACTTAATTTTCTTAACCAAACCTTACTTATGAAGGAACATACAATGTAGAAAATCTAAGCCCATCTACGAAGCATAATGATATAATTTAAATCACAAAATGGGTTGTAAAAATAGATAATAATAATGGATGTATTTTTCACCTCCAATAAAAAAGAGGTAATTATAAAACCCACATAGTGGCCATAGGCACAACCATGGAAAATAAAAAGAAAAGAGGGTAAGATAAATGACCTTACATTCTCTTGAAAGCATAAGGTAATAAGGGGAGAAATATTTATCTTTAAAATAGTAGAAAAAAACTACATGGGTGAAATATAAGCCTACCTTAGCTCCACCACTTTACTTTACATAAATTATATTTTCTACAAGTGTTTTAAGTAAGCTAAATCCTTCCCAAGCCATATTCGCTTCCTCCTTTTCTAATCTCCTTTTTCCTTCCTCAAGCTTTCCTCAACTCTCTAATTTGAAAATGAATCAAAAATTTATTTCAAGGAAGAATTTCTTTGATATTATATATAAAAAACTCAAACCTAATGGTCAATGGGAAGGTGATAATTTCCCCTTCCCATTCCCTTGCTCTTCTCAAAAAAAAAATTGTAGCATTAACTCACCGTACATACTCATGTGGGAAAGCAAGGATTGCCCATACACATTAATGTTTTCACTTACCCATGCCATAAATGGGTACATGGGATTTCCTATAACTTATTCAACACTTTATAAAATAATTAGCCCATCCCTTGGTCAAAATAGGTCTTAAATACAAGTACAACCACCTCTAAAACACCCTTTCATCAACTTGCAATCATGGGTCTAAATTCCCAAAAAATGTTTTGGATAAGGAACCACTTAAGTGTTTTACTTATTTAAATTTATTTTTTTATTTAAATTTAAGGTGAATCATAAGGAATTTTTAAAATATAATGAATAGTGTCAAGGGGGTGTGAATATTGCTAGTAGGTTCAAAAAGGGTTAAAACTCAAGACTAGGTTAAAAGCTAACACTATGATTGAATTTTTAATTTAAGGGAGTAATGAATCCACTAAAAAACTAATACCAATGCTGCACTTATGCTTTTCATAGTCATCATTCCCTTTCTTTACCTCCCTTATCACTTGTACATCATTTCATAACTAAAATTTCACTACCTAGGTATCTAAAGCTAGTGAATGTAAACATCTCAGGAACTATCTAACAATACAAAATGTAGATGTGAAACATCCAAATATAAAAATTTAAATAATACAAATGAGGTAATCATAATATGTTAACATCCATATATATGTAATCTCAAACACATGATAAAGCAATGTTAGCTTAATTAATATAATAATGTAGTATGCATCTCAATAATCAAATTGAAACCATCCATATCTACCATATAAATAGTACTCATGTAAGTAAATAATATCATCAATAAGATAAAATTTGATGTCTCAGTAATAATTTAACAATAAACATATTGTGTCTCAAATAATATAAGGATCATGATCAATAAACCAGATAAACAGTTTGTGAAATGGATACTAAAATATCACAATCCCTTAGTTAAATAGAATTGGTGGTGCATAAAATTTGGGATTGAGTGAAATTAATCAAATAACTTTTAAAAATCATTCCTACATATAAAAACTTCTGATTCTATGTCATTTACAACTTCCCATTTAGTTCTAGTATTTTATCCATTCATTTGCAACTAAATTAAACAAAACACAAAATTTAAATGAAAGGGAAAGTGACACCAAAAGTGATAATGGAGTTAACCCATAATTTGGGATACATCTCTAAGATTTTAGTTAATGGCAATCCAATCCATAAAAATTATGTAAATATACATTTTTGAACTTACATCAAAAGTGGATTTAAGAAACCTTAATTGTGATTCTAAAATGGAATTTAGAACTCTGATTCATTCAGTAAACATCTTTCCTCTATCTATATCATATGTTCATCCTTCTCCATACATTCAATCAATTCTCCATTTGAGTGTATCCGTAAACTCTTAAATAAGAATAACATTAATTAGGAGTGCCTCTATATTTTTGTCCAGACCTTCAACCTTTGTAACCCTACAACTGTTTATATCCCTCTAGGTTATGAAACAATTAGAGGTAATAGAAAAATAATATAGTATACATATTTCCCTTGTCTACCACTTAGAAGGAAATAAATAGAATCTATCAATACCATCTTGGTCTGGTGTTCATGTTACATCCCTTCCTTTTTGAAATCTAAACAAATAAAAGGAAACATAGTCTCATTATCTAAGAACCACTTCTTGAAACATATGGCTCTACATATATACTTTTGGGGCTTGAGGGATTTACATAATAGAAAAATATATTTATTTTCTTGGGTCATGCTATCTTCCCTAATTAAACATATAAGATAATTGTATCTATTTGAAACTATACAAATAACACACACAAATATATATATATATATATATATATATATATATATATATATATATATATATATATATAAGACCAAATAAGCTTGATGTGAATAAAAAAACACATACTCAGTTATGAAATACAATTATACAGTTACCTCTTATGTGTACACCTTCCATGCCATATGAAATAGAATATAATTTAATAACCCCAATTCGAGTCTCTTGTGTTTATTTTCCATTTAGGATCTATGTTAAAACTATACCTATAATATATATCTTATATCCTAGCAAACCCTTTATCAAAATGATGGATATTTAATATAGGATCTATATCCTTTATTATGCAGCCTTGATTCCATATAGATCAAGTTTTTTCTTTGCTCTAGTCTACATTCTATGAGATAACCTTTACTCATGGCCCAGCCTTGCACAAAACCTATTTCACTAAGAGTTCTAAACTATGAGCTCCCCTAGTAGTGGTAAGACCATACTATCTCTAGGGTTTCATTTTTGGTCTATGTGTCTCTAGCTAATCATGACTTCACCGTGATCACTCTAGCTATGAACTTTTAATTTGTGAGTTCTTAATACTCAGTGAGCTCACTACTTATATTCCAATGGTGAGTGCATTATTCTAGAATGCAAATCAGAAGTAACTAGTCAATGCCATTATGAAACCATATTAAGAGTGGGATCATGTAAAATAATGATTCTATCAAGCTAGCTTGAGCCATAAAAATATAAGGATGTAATGAACCATACTACTAGAGTAAGCATGGAGTCATGATAATATAAACAACATCAATTGGTCTCAGGCTTGCATCCCTACCTAATCACATCTTCCATGACTCAATTTATTTTTCCCTTTATTGACATGCTACTCGACCTCCTTCCTCATACCCATATTCTAGTCCATATTTTTGGGCTCATGCGTTCTCTAAAGCTTTTTGGACTTCATGAATGGCCATTGCCTTCTTGGCATTATAAATTTTGCTAAAATGTCATGGATCCCACTGATGGATATCAAGCTAGGAATAAAAATTGAGACCCTTTTGACCTTTAGGACTATATAAATACATATATATCCATCCCTCAAAATCTATCCATTGAACAAATAAAAATATTTCTTTCAAAGACTCAATATTGCCAATATGTAGTTACTCCCCTTAGCCTTCACCTTTTACCTAATTGGCAACCTCATTTTGTTTTTGGAAAAATATAATAGGATTTGAGGTCAATCCCATTCCACCTCTATCAACTCCTCATTATCCCACATTTATGGGGTGTATATATTACCAAAGATTTAAATAGCCTTATCAACCATTTATTACTCATGTCTTTGGCCACACATAGCATCCTTTTGTTGCATTAACACCTTGAAGCTAAGTTTGGACTTTAAGTTGGTAATATAGTTTGGAACCTTTAACTTAACCACTCAAAGGTTGGTGAGTTGTCATATAACTCAGGTTGATTTGGCATCTAATTTGGGTTGAATTTTGAGTAGGGTTGCTATCTTGTAGAAATAGTAAGAATGTGGTGGTAGGCCACGTGGTAGCCTAAGGACCTACCATGTGGGCCTCTAAACATTTCTCATCATGGCAGTAGAGTCCTCCTCTATCATAAAAGTGGGATCCACTAGATATTGTCTTTGTAACCAGCCTTTTTAAATTTATAATGGAAATTGTGACCTTATTCCTCTGTATCAAACCTCCCCACAAAGAGGCTTTTATCCTCAAAAGTACTAAAAATCCAACTGAACCTATTATGACTTTTTGTATCATACCAACAAATAGAACTCTATAAAAGGTCACAGTCCAACTAAAATTTCATCTTGTAAACTAAAATTACAACCTATATATAAGAGTAAAAATAAACTCTATATCCATTCTGCCAAATGACCTATTACCCAAAATAATCATAATATTTAGCAGTTTCTCTCAACCCTATACTACATGAAGGTTAAGGTATTGTCCTTATTATCACACAAGGGAAATCATTATGCTACATACACCTAAGGATTTACAAATGAATTTCATAGATTTATACTTACATTTTACAAATATTTCCCATCTATGGGTCTTTTTAAAGTACACCTACATGATATGACTAAAAACATGCATTTGTGTATAGAAATTTTGTAATACAAAAATTTCCCATATTACTATGGGACTTAGATGTATAAAATGTAAGTATAAGAACATGAAACAAATTTTTCTATCCTAAGGTAACTAATACACAATACTTGAAAGCATTATCAAGGGAACTATAAACAAAATAATCAACTATTGTGTCCCTCAAATTTTTCCCTGTACCTATCAAACTCCAATGTTAACATGGAGAATTTCCATAATAAGATCTTCTTTAAAACTCAAAAATCTATAAGTGATTGTAAACAAATATCATTTAAAATTTATAAGAACCCAATTATTCTAAACTTGTCTCAAGGTTTCCTTCACCATTTGACTACTCACTAATTCATAACTCCACAACTCATCCAACTGAGTTAGTTTCCCCAATAAGTCTATTACAATGGAAAACTAAAAAAGGATATAAAAAATATAAATCCTTACAAACATAACTTATCAAAATTTCCTTCCCAGATTTAATAAGTAGTAATTTCTCTACAATAGTGCTGGAAGTGATAGCTAAGCATACTATTTTGTTATATAGTTATGCTTTATCAACTATCTAAATAAACCATTAACCAATAAGGGATGTTCCCTCTACATGGTTTTCATGTCTAAATAGCAAGTGGTTTCATCTTTCCAAATCTATTTTACCAAGAGTTAGATGATCCTTAAATTTTAAAAGACTTCCAAAAATAATTCCAAATAAAGACATATTTTACTCCCAATGCAACATTACACAAAGGATTCAACCAAAAATGTGCAAACATAGTTACATTTGATAATAATTTATACCTCTAAAGAAAAATATGAAATGCACCTATTGAGTATTGGATAGTACATGTTGGTGTCTTAAACAACTTCCTGTAACTCTCAACAAAGATGTGAACATACCAATCTATAAACTTGTTTAAAAACTCAAAATGCAAAAACTTGTCCAATATTGAACATCACTTTTTTGCCATTTCCATATCTTACCATGAAACTAGTATTTCACTTATTCCTATAATCAAGGACATAGGCATCCATAATATGATTATTAATCCAAAATAATAAGGATGCATAACTGGCTAGCTAGACCAAAATATTGTGTCAATACCAATATGAAATCAAATTATAACCATACCTCAATATGCCCTCTATGTAAGAGTGGTAATCAAACTGAAACTAATTCCTCTTGGAGATGCATTATTGAAAATGCCTTGCATTTTACCTAAATGCTTCCTAAAGAAGAAAGGCTATTCCTTTCACAAAACCATCTAACACATCAAGTGTCAAAGTGTTGTGTTCTTAATTTTTATTGATCCTATAGGGCTAGTGGTTCTAGAATCTTAGCTATCAAAATATTGTCTTCTTCTAACAAATTGGAACACCTTTCAATTTCCCTTTACACTAGCCTCCTTGCATGGTCAACTCAAATAGAATAATCAAAACCAAAACCTACTATTAAAAAATTAAAATAGAAGTATATCACAACTGAAGCAAGGTCATGTAATCACTTGCTCCGATACCAAGTTTGATCCATAAACTAGACAAATAGTTTGTGAAATGGATACTAAAATATCTCAATTCCTTAGTTAAATAGAATTGGTGAAGAAAATTTGGGATTGAGTGAAACTAATCAGATAACTTTTAAAACTCATTCCTTCATATAAAAACTTTTGATTATGTATCATTTACAACTTCCTATTTAGTTTTAATATTATATCCAGTCATTTGTAACTAAATTAAAAAAACACACACATAATTAAAATGAAAGGGAAAGTGACACTAGAATTGATAACAAAGTTCACCCATAATTTGGGCTACATCTATGGGATTATAGTTAATTGTAATACAATCTATAAAAATGATGTAAATGTACATTTTTCAACTTACATCATAAGTGGATTTAAGGAACCTGAATTATGATGCTGAAATGGACTTTAAGACTCTAATTCATTTATCAAACATCTTTCCTCTATTTGTAGCATCTTTTCATCCTTATTTGTACATTCAAGCAATTCTTCATTTAAGTGTATCTATAAACTCTTAAATGGGCATAACATTAATTAGGAGTGCCTCTATATTTTTATTCAGACCTGTAACCCCTATAACTTTACAATGATTTATATCCCTCTAGGTTAATAAATAATTGGAGGTAATAGAAAATCAATACAGTATACATATTTCCTCTATCAACCACTTAGAAAGAAATAAATAGCCTTTATCAATATTGTTTCGATCTAGTGTTCATGTTGCATCCCTTCCTTATTAAAAGCTAAATAATAAGAAGGAAATATATTCTCATCCGAGAACCATTACCTAAAATATAAAGCTCTATGTATATACTTTTGAGGCTCGAAGGCTTTATATAATAGAATAATATATTTATTTTCCTATTAAAAAACACAAACTCTCGTATAAACTATAATTATCTATTTACCTCTTACGCGTACATCTTCCATGCCATACAAAATAAAAGATAATGTAATAACCCCAATTGGAGTCTATTGTGTTTATTTTCCATTTAGGATGTGTTAAAATTATATCTTGTAACACACACACACACACACACACACACACACACACACACACACACACACACACACACACACACACACACACACACATATATATATGTATGTATGTATGTGTGTGTGTGTGTGTGTGTGTGTGTGTGTGTGTGTGTGTGTGTGTGTGTGTGTGTGTGTGTGTGTGTGTGTGTGTGTGTGTGTGTGTGTGTGTGTGTGTGTGTGTGTTATCTCTCTCTCTCTCTCTGTGTGTGTGTGTGTGTGTGTGTGTGTGTGTGTGTGTGTGTGTGTGTGTGTGTGTGTGTGTGTGTGTGTGTGTGTGTGTGTGTGTGTGTGTGTGTGTGTGTGTGTGTGTGTGTGTGTGTGTTTGTGTGTGTGTATCTATATATATATATTGTATGTGTATATATATATCTGTGTGTGTGTGTGTGTCTATATATATATATATATATATATATATATATATATATATATATATATATATATATATATATATATATATATATATCTTACATCATGGAAAGACCTTTATCAAAATGATGGATAATTAATAAAGACTCAGGATCCTTCATTATACATCCTTGACTCCATATAGATGAAGATTTTTATCCACTCTGATCTGCATTATAAGAGATAGCCTTTACTCATGGCCTAGCCTTGCACAAAACCCATTTCACTATGAGTTCTAAAATGCAATCTCCCTTAGCAATAATAAGACCATACTACTTCTAGGGTTTCATTTTTGATTTATGTGTCTCTATTTGAGCATGCCTTTGCCATGATCATTCTAGCTATGAACTTTCAATTTGTGAGTTTTTAATACTCAGTGAGCTCAATACCCATATTCTAATAATGAGTGCATTATTATAGAATGCAAATCAAAAGAAACCAATTAACACCATTATGAAACCATATTAAGATCAAGATCATGTAAAATAATGATTCTATCAAGCTAGTTTAGGCCATACAAATATAAGGATGCAAGGAATCATACTGCTAGAAGAATCATCAATCCATGATAATAGAAATAACATCGATGGATCTCAGACTTGCATCCCTACCCAATCATATCTTCCATGACTTAATTTATTTTTCCTTTCATTGACTTGTTTCTCAACCTTCTTTCTTAGGCCCATATTTTGGTCCATATTATTGGGCTCGTGCATTCTCTAAATCTTATTGGACTTCATGAATAGATATGGCCTTCCTAGCCTTATAAATTCTACTAAAAGGTTATGGATCCCTCTGATGGCTATCAAGCCAAGAATATAAATCGATCCCCCTTTGACCTTTGGAATTTTATAACTACTTATACAACCATCCCTCAAAATATATCCACTAAAATAAAAATGTTCCTTTCAAAGGCATAAGATTGCCAATATGTAGTTATCCCCCTCAGCCTATACCTTTTGCCCAATTGGTGAGCTCATTTTATTTTGGGAAAAATGGAATAAGATCTGAGGTCGATCCCATTTCACCTTTGTCTCCTCCTCATTATCCCATATTCATGGGGTGTATAAACTACTAAGGCTTCAAATAGCCTTATCAACCATTTATTACTTTAGTCATGCATAGAATAATTTTATTATGTTGACACCTTGAAGCTAAGTTTGGAATTTAAGTTGGTAATATGGTTTGTAAGCTTCAACTTAACCACTTGTAGGTTGGCAAGCTATCATATAACTTAGGTTGAGTTAGCATTTAAGTTGGGTGAATGGAAAGTTAGGTTACATGGTGATTTGGGTTACCACTTGAGTTAGGTTGTATGGTGAGTTGGGTTGCATCATGAGTTAGGTTGATAGCTTGGAGAAATAGAAATAATGTGGTGGTAGGCCATGTGATGTCCTGAGGATGCACCATCTGGGCCTTTAAACATTCCTCATCATGGTGGTAGAGTCCCCTTCCATCATAAAAGTGGACTCCACTAGCTACGGTCTCCATAACTAGCCTTTTTAAAATTCTAATGAAAATGGTGACCTTAGTCTTCCAAATTAGAGCATGTCAAAACATGACATGTTTACAATAAAAAATTCCAGTAAAACTAACATTGTGAAAATTAGGGCCTCATAATAGAATATTTATAGACACTATAAGAAGTATATCAGTATGCACTAAGAGAATAATAAAATTTGGTACATGGATAAGGTACTATGAGAGCTAAAGTAAACATTGGAATTAACAAAGAATAATCAACACAAAAAAGTGATGGAGATATAATTACTACACAAGATTCATAAGTTAGGTTAGGATCATCCTCTAAAAGAGGTGGTAGGTTAAGAGGTGGAAAGTTCAACATAGCATAATTTCGATGTGGGGTGGTAAGACACTATGCATATAAGTGCCCTCTTGCACATGTTGATGGTAGAAAGAGAGGAATAAGTGTTTTTAAAGTATTACAAATAGAAGAAGAAACTATGGAACATCATGCATAAGAACCTGAGAAAGGAAAATGTTTATTGACATCAAGGAGTGTCTTAAAGGTAAAATAGAATATTTTTTAAACCAAGTATAAGGCAAAAGGTAAATGCTATATGGTCATGGTAGATAGTGAGAGCATAGATAATTTAGTATCCAAATAAATGGTGAGGAAATTGGGTTCGGTATGAAAGACACATCCAAATCTATACAACGTAGCATGGTTAATGGAAGGTAGATATGGCATTGTGTATGGGTAATGTTAAGTGGAGATTAATACTGGTAGCTACATAGACAAGTTTTTTTTTGATGTGCTAGAGATGGATGCATATCATGTTTTTTTGGGGACATTGTGGTAGTATGACCATAATATATTATATGATGGAAGAGAAAATACACTGAGTGAGGAAGGATAGGGATCAAAGCATAATAGTGTGCCTCACTTTTTGGCATAAAGTAGACATATAAACTTTTAATCTCTCCTTAAAATATCATATGTTTGGATTATTGGTATTAATAAAACAATTTTTTTTTTAATTATATATACAAAGATGTAGTGCATACACATTTTTCCAAAAAAAAAAAAATTATTAAGTAATTTTTAGTATTCATTTTTTGTTTTTTTCCAATTCACCTAGTGGGACACAATATTATTCTTTGACCCAAAAACTAGTTCATCTCATAAATACACTAAAGGTGGATAATAGAGAAGATACACACAAAATTAATTAGGCCATGCATAGTATCAAGGATCACATACATGTATAATAGGAGGTAGAATATGTGAAGATGCATAATAGTGCCATGAACAGGAACAAAATGATAATGAAAAGGTAAGAGTAATACCATGTAGAGGAAGGTCAATGAGATTGCAATAAAAAAATGTAGGATTTTTGTAGTGGGTAATTTTGTGGTAGATGAGTGTAAGATTGGATTGCACATTGCAGATAGAGGAGGTCAACATAGGGGGAGTGGAAGCTATCACAATAGTGAAATGAATGGATTTTAGTGAATGGGGTTAGTTTTTTACCTAGTTTATTGACCATGCTAACTAGAAAGAAGAAGTTATTCCACATGGAATAAGAGAGTGCTAAGGCATTTGATAAAGGATAAAAGGGTGGTTCTATCACCTAGATCTACTATGTGAGCATCATGCTCACAAATTTTACTTAGCCAAGTTGTATGATGTAGGAGAACCTAGTTTCATGTGCAATATTGATTCAACCAAAACTATGTTAGTTTAGGAAAATTGGCAAAGTGTTATTTTTCATCATCTTTGAGTGCACACATGTTTAATATTTTTAATGTTTCACATGTCTATTTTTATTTGAAATTGTAATTTTTTGTCATTTTAATAAGATTATGAATCTTTGTGCAAGAAGTGGTTGGTATTTTTCACAAGTGAAACAATGTAGTGATATGCAAAGTACTTTCAAAAGTCTACCATCTTCTATAACACCATATATTTCATTTGGCTCACCACATAGGTTGGTTTTATTTCATTGAAGCAATAATGTTGGTGAAAGTTATTGGAGGAGTTAGTTATTCACCATGTAAGTACTATGATGTTTTTCATGTAATTTGGAGATATTACATTAATGTGCAGTAATGGTATTGATAGTTAAATTATAAACATCATGGAAAATGGGGTTTTTAACACATTTGTTGATTGTGAAGTCTTGTGACTTAGCCTTTCAAAGTTTCAACTTTTGTATAACTTGTCTAGTGCACACCTTGTTTTGGGTGCATATATTCTTGTGACATGTTATGGGAAATATCTATTGCATTTTTTTCCTTGAATCATGGGAAGATACTAGTGATTTATTTAATATTTCATGTCATGTAGTATGTCATAATGAGTTAAGTTATAATGTGCTATGGTGTTTTGGAATTTTATTAGACATTTAATATTTCTAGCACACTGAGGTGTATTGATAACGTTAGTGGTTTGTTTGAGAAATTAACACAAATTAGGTGTATTGTGTATTTATATAAACACATCACATACATTTAAAAATTCATTTGATTCTAGATTGAAAAAATTAATCTAACTTGTATTTTAGTAATACAATTATATCTTTACATAGATTCGGGAAGGACTAATGGGATTGATTCATTTGAAACCACACTGCAGTGTTGGATTATTATATGTAGTCTTAAAGGCATTTTTGAGGTTTTTCGTGTTTAGGTTGAACTTTGTATCATTATAAATCAATCAAATATATTTGTGTAGAACATGAATCCAAATAAGGTTAGATCATTCTTGGTGACTTGAAATCAAAAATATCTTGAAGAACATAATATTCTAAGCCTATCCACTAGGATTGAGCAAGGTCAAATAAGAACTGAATCAAGTAGAAATTAAATAAACATGTTATACCTTACGTGGAGACTCCTTTACTTTCTAGTATAAAGAGTTGTGTGCTCAGTTTGTAGACTAGAGATATTTAGCAATGTCAACTCCATGCATGGGAAGTATTTCCCCTTGTATACACTTGACTTGTATTGACAATGGCATGAGAATTGTGAAGCTCTAGTATTATTCTCTCATAGTAAGTTTAGTTCAAGATACCTTGCTTTGAGTGATGGCCTTTAGATTGGGAAAAAAATTGATGTATAATTGGTCATGGTAAAAGAGTGTGAAGACCCTTTCATTTATATAATTTTACTTTGAATACGAGTCATTGATCTAGGATCAAAATCAATGATGGAGAGGGAGTAATCAAACTCCTGATTGCACACATGGAGTGTGTAAGAAACTCCATTTAAGAACTTTTTAGAGTGTAGAAGGAATTTTTGAATAAAATTACAATGATTGGTCCTCTTATATTGTGTCATTGGCCATATAATAAAGGTGTGTGTAAGAGGTTTTGTAAGAGTTTTAAGAGTGTGTGTAGTTTAAAGGTACAATCACTGAGAGGGGTGGGGGGGAGGGGTGAATTAATTATCTCAAATAATCCAACCTCAATTTTAATCCTTTCAAACTCTTACTCAATTACCACAAGCATTTTATGAAGCATACATATCATTCATAGCAATGAATAACAGAGACAATGCAAGATCAAACACATAACACATGACATATATGAGAAACCCTCTTGGGGGAGAAAATCTACTCAAACCTACAATTGGACTATTATCCTATAATAATAAGAACCAATTTATACCAAAAACAACTGATCAAGGAATTAACATCCCTTATTTTAGCAAGACTACAATCCCACAAGAAGCTTTTACACCTGTCTAGCTAAACTACCATAACAACTAAACCTTTAGCAAGTTTCACCTTACAAGGAGGCTGCAACCCCCTTAGATGTTGAGTATCCATAACACCTATGAATAGAACATATCCTAAAACATTGATTACCTACCAATATGATGGAGATACAAAGTATATCTGCTCTTTTCAACTCTGCACACTTAATGCATCTAAAGCCACCTTTTCGGTCACCCTAGACCTCTTTGTTCATCCTTAGTCTACTAGAGAACTATTCTGACATCATAAACATGACCCATAATTCATACACATAGTCCTCAATATTATTTACTCATCAACTTATCTACTAAGCACATTCCCTCTCATTTGCTCCATAACTCTCACATACACACTCCTCTCTCAAGTCTAGAAACCATCACATTTGGTTTCACTATTTATAGATCATTCATGATCATCACCAACTTGGTTAGCTAATAGGCATGACTTAACCCTTAATTCATTTATCAAATTAAGACACAATTCAATACCATCTACATAGGTTATCCATAGAACCCATGGGTCACACTTAAGCAGCTACACCTTTCAATTAGGCCCTCGTAGCCCTTATAGGTCTCATAGAGACCTATTCACCCATTTAGCACTTCATTGAGAAAAAAAATAACATAGGACCACTTTCAATTGCATAGGTCCACTCCACATGTTCAACATTCTTAAATGAACATAGTCATCTCTATTTACCTCTGCTTATGCTCAATTAACTCAAATAACGACCTTATACATAATAAAACCATGATCAAACACATGGTCAACTTATTAAGCATTGTTTATACTAATTATAGATTGATCACTCCTCAAAAATCCATACAATTGATCCTCATGGAGTATAAAACACTCTCTAATATCTAATTCATCATGAAACATCAAAACAGTATCAACACAAGCTCAATTATCCTTATTGAGTCACTTACAGTCCATGTATGAGAACATAATCAACTTTGAACCTTTATAACTTTGAATACACACACTTTCAAATCTTCAAATCTATATTTCCATATGCATCTTGGAGTCCTCTACAATTTTTATTATTACACCATGAGCAAATTTGAAATAACCTTGATAAATTCTTTTAACTACTAAATCATTGAATGCTCACATGCAAGTGTTGATCACTAACATGCAATAGGAAAAAACTAACATGAAAAGCTCAAAATAAACATGCAATGATTAATACCAAACATGCAACCACTGAACACTAACATGCAACCCTTAGAACTGACATGCAACCCACCAAGCTAACAAGATCACAACTCTATGGTCTAAAATATCCCTTTCTAAAATTGATTTGATTCTCCTGAGTTGTTGGTTATGAGTTTTGGTTCTTGTTTGAATGTTTTGGAACAATTAATGATGACCCAATTTCATGCAAAGAAAATAAAATAAATATAGGCAAATTATGACTTCATTTCTTCATATGATGATCAAATATAATGAAAATCAGAATTGACTAGAGATCTGATCTGATTTATTGTAGTACAAATAATGATCATAAACATTCTATTTATCATTCTATTTTATTACATAAGCATACTCAAATGCTGAAGATGGTTTAGGCTTCAATGGATTGGATTTGTAAGATGAAATAAGGCCTCCAAAGGCTGAAAATAATGAACTTTAGTTGTACATCTGATAACACCTTCAAACCCTAGTGAGATCACAAATATAATTAGCAAATAACCTCTAATAATCTATTAAATTTCAAATCTAGTCACACAATTATAATTATAGGGTGGAATTACCAATTGGGTGTGAGGGTTTTCACCCTCCACCAATTCTAAATGAGGGTTTCCATCCTCTATGGAAAATATGGGTAGACACAAGCTCTCCAATGAATTTTAGAATCTTGATTGATTTTTTTTTTAAAAAAAAACTCTTTCTATTTTCCCCTTTTATAAAAATCTTTTCCCACTTGAAAACTCTAAAAGTAATTTAAAATTACTATTTAATTTCTATTTTCCAATTGACCCTCAAAAAGCAATTAATAATTACTTTTTATTTTATTTTTCACTTGGCCTTTTAATTAATACATGCTTTATGTCCCCATTCCCTCTTAGAAGACTCCCCTTTAGCCTACGAGAATGAAAATAGGATATGGCTCTTCTCCATTTGTGTTAAATCAAGAAAGGGGACATTACAGTCCATCCTTCCCAAAATTGCTTACCCACAAGCAATTGTAAATTAGGATACTCTAGAATTTCATCACCCTCCCAAGTGGCATCCTCTATTGGTAAATCCTTCCATCGTACCAGATATTCTGGAATAACCTTATTCCTCAACACCTTCTCTCTAACATTCAAGTTATCCTGAGGAATTAAGATTAGTTTACCTTCATCATCTAAAAGAGGTAACTCAGGGGATGGAATAACATGCTGCCCAAGTGCTTTCTTGAGGCATGACACATGGAAAATAGTGTGAATATTGCTATCCATTGGTATTTCAGTCTCATAAGCAACTTCACCAATTCATTTAGTGACTCTATAAGGCCCATAGAAGCATGGTTTGAGCTTCTCAGCTCCACTCTTCTTGATGGAGAATTGTTTATAGATCTTTAACCTCAAGATATCCAAGTCACCCACCTCAAAGCTTATCTTTGTACAATGTTTATCTGTATAAATATTTTGCTAGTTTTATGCATGTAAGATGTTCTTTGTAAGGATGACCAATATATCTTAGCTTTATGCAACTAGATATTGTACCCTTGGTACTCTACTATTAGTAATCAATAAATCCACCAATGAAAGAGCCTCATATCCATAAAGGGATTTAAATGGAGACATACCAATAGACATATGGTATGTGGTGTTGTAGCAATGCTCCCCCAAGTGAATCCATTTAACCCAAGATGTTTCCTTCCTTGAAACATAGTTCCTCAAATATCCCTCAAGCCATTTATTTACAATCTCTATTTATCCATCAGTTTGAGGATGATAACTGGTGCTTGGTGTTAATTTAGTGCCTGTTAGGTGGAACAATTCCTACTAAAATAAACTGAGGAACCAGCTATCCCTATCACTTAAAATTTTTTTAGGCAACCCATGCAATCTAAATACTTCTCTAAAAAATAAATCAGCAACCTAAAAAGCCTTAAATTTAGTAAGAATAGCAAAGAAATGTGCAAATTTGGTAAGCCTATCCACCATAACAAAGATACTATTTTTACCTTGTACTTTGGGAAATCCTGTAATGAAATCTAGTGATATGATTTCCCATTTCTGATTTGGAATGGGTAAAGGCTGCAATAAACTAGTTGAAAACACATGTTCTATTTTATTTTGTTGCCATGCCAAACACTCCCTGATATACTGTAGCACTTCCCCTTTGATACCTTTCCAATAAAATATATCTCTTATCTATTTATAAGTTTTGAAGTACCTTGGATGACCAGCCAAGGGTGTGTCATGGGTTACCTTCAAAACTTGTCCTTTCATTTTAGATTCAGATACCAAAAAGATTCTATCCTTGTAAAATATGAGATCATCAACTACCTTGTACCTATCATCTTGGATTTTGCCTTCAATAACATCATTATTAAAACCATTCTTGGCATATTCTGCTATAATAAGCTCTTTCCATTTACCAAAAATAATAAACATAGAACATAAGAAAGGCTTCCTTGACAAAGCATCAACAACTATAGTGTTTTGACCTTTAACATACTCAATGTCAAAGTTATAAGATTGAAGCTTACTTACCCATTTTTGTTTCATGTCATTCAAGTCTTTCTAGTTGAGGAAGAACCTCAAATTATTGTGATCAGTCTTAACCACAAATCTACCACAAACTAAGTACTGTTAGAATTTGGCTAATGCATGCATGATTGCTAATATTTCCTTGTCATAGATGGATAATCCACATTTTGTATCTTTCAAATTCTAAATTTTAAATGCATTGGATGCCCTTTTTGCATCAAAATAGCCCCTATTCACTCCCCTAAAGCATCACACTCTAAAAAAAATGAATAGATAAATATAGGACAAGAATTATGGGGCAAGAACTCATTACCTTCTTAAGCTTCTCAAACATGTCAAGGGTTGTTTTAGACCATTTGAAGGCTCTCTTCTTGGTCAATTCAGTCAATGGGATAGTAATCTATGAGAATCCTTTCACAAACCTTCTTTAGTAATTGCATAGCCCCAAGAAGCCCCTCAATTGTGATATAGTAGTGGGTACTGGCCAATTTATACTTCCCTAAATCTTTTCTTGATCAACATGTACTCCTTGGACACTAATGATGTGTACCAAATATAAAATTTCAATCATTCTAAATTCACATTTAGATTCTTTTGTATAAATTGACTGATGTTCTAGAATTCCCAACATTGTAACCAAGTGTTGCATGTGTTCTTCCCAAGTCCAACTATATACTAGAATGTCATCAAAGAATACCAAAACAAATTTCCTTAATTGATCCCTGAATACATGGTTCAAGTCAATTTTGGAGAATTAAACCACTTCATGAAATTCATCTAATAGCTCATCGATCCTAAGAATTTGATACCTATTTTTAATAGTCTTCTATTCAATGCTCAATCATCTATACACATCCTCATAGTTCCATCCTTCTTCTAAACCAAAATAACTGAAGAAGTAAAAGGACTAGAACTTGGCCTAATATGCCCCATATTTAGTAATTCCTTGATTTCCTTTTCAATGTCTTATTTTAAAGCAAGTGGTTGGTGGTAAGGTGTGATCATCACAATATTATACCATGTTTCCAACTCTATTATATGCTAAAATCCTCTATTAGGTGGCAGCCCCATACGTAAGTCACTAAAAACATTACCATGGCTGTCCAAAATAGACTGTCTATCAACATGGTAAGATCTTTTTTCCTCAGTAGTGGATGAATTACTTACAAAACAATGTGTGGCCCACTTTATGTTCCCCTTATGAAAAGTTCTCTCTAGGCTTCTAGCTTAAACTATACTAGGTGTTCCATTAGACATACCATGAATAATGACCTCTTTACCTTCTGGTTGGAATTTTAGCTCTATAGTGTTATAATTGTGTGAATTCTCCAAGAGAATAGATCCATTACACACCTAAAACTAGATTTGTCTCACCTATGTTAACCACATAGAAATAATCCTATATTTTATGATTACCAATAGAAATATCCAAACCTTTCACCCTCTTGGTGCATGGTATAGAAAACCCATAAACTACAATTACATCAAATCCCTAAAAGTCTTCAGTGGGTAACTTCTTATATTTTACCAATATTTCATCTATGAAGTTGTGGGTTTCCCCACTAGCAATTAACATTGTGACCTTGTGACCTTTTAACACACCATAAACTCTGAATGGATGATATTATGGTGCACCTCAAAGTATGGCAAGGGTGTTATTTTCAGTAGACTCCTCAACTATAGTTTCCTCTTTTGTTTCAACTTCATTTGAATTCATTTGTTCCTCTATTTCCACTTCATCATCATAAATAAACTCAATGTAATGAATTTTTCCTTTTGGGAGGCACCTATGCCCAACTTCCCATGGTTCCTTACATGTGAAGCACAACTTCTTTATCCTCAATTCATTTCTTGTTTCAATTTCCTTGATGTTTTTAGGAGATTCTTGTTGTGCACCTTGTTGAAATGGCCTCCTTTGATATCCCAAAGTAGAGGTTTTTGATTGTTCCATATTGTTTGGCCTTCACTGCCCAAAAGGAACTATTTTTGGTGGTCCATATGACAATTGCTTGAGTTGTCCTGTGGGCTGGAATTTTCCTTTAAAATCTAAAAATTCAAGTTTTAAGGATCTCTTAATTTCATCCTACAATGATAAAGGTTCAAAGGCCTTCATTAATCCCTTGAGATGCTCAACCAACCCTTTAACAAATAGTACTACTAACCTTCTCTCTATGACATCTAGTACCATGAATACTAACGTCTGAAAATCAGCAATGTAATTATCTACATTACCTTCCTATTTCAGTTGTGTAAGTCCCTAAAATGCACCTCTGGATCCATTTTGTCAAAGTGCTCAATAAGAAAATTGTTGAATTCCTTAATAGTGATGATGGATGCATGCCCCTAGGTTACCATACCATGGTACCACCATTCATATGCTACACCCTCAAGGTGGAGTGAAGAAAATTTGATGGCCTCATCCTCAAGCATAGGATATAAAGAGAATTAGGTGTCTAATTTTTGTATCCAATCCCTATTTGTAGACTTGTTAGATCCATCAAAAATTGGAAGGTAAAATTTTCCCAACCTCTATTAAATATCCCTCTGTGGTCTTTCTTATTAGAAATGTCTTCCACCCCTAGGATTCCTCCTTTCCAAGTCATAAAAATTCCTGAAAGAAAGGGATTACCATACCTCATATGGAATCTCATCATATCTTGCATGTAAAGAGAGATAATCATTACCTATAGGCTGCTACACTTACTCCACCTCATTAAGAATTTATTCATCCCTCTATAAGAAAGTAGCATGAAATTTTTTTGGAAGAGGAACCCTCGATGTCTTAGTGTAATTAGATGTGCTTTCCTCTGCTTTCTTTTCTTTTCCTTTGCCCATACCTATCTGTTAGATAGCTTGATCTATTTCCACCATGAATTGCTTCAAATCCATCTCCATAGATCCAATGGTCTTTTCCATGTCCTTTTGACTCCATCTAATTATTTCCCATATGTAGCTCATCTCATCTATAGGAGTTGGTCTCTCACCTTTATCGCCCATTATATCTCTTTCGATCTCTAGTGACTGAAAACTTTTTTTCTATATGGTTATATCTTAATTCTCTTTCACTAATACCACTGGCACTCATGTAATATCACAATAATGTGAACTTTCCCATAGGCTAGTAGGAATTCCACTCTGATACCATTGAAATAATCCTAACAAATTCTTTCAACTACTATGTCACTGAACACTCACATGCAAGTGCTGATCACTAACATGCAACAAGAAAAAACTAACATGCAAATCTCAAAATCAACATGAAATGATTGATACCACACATGAAACCACTGAACACTGACATACAACCATTAGAACTGACATGCAACCCATCAAGCTAGCAAGATCACAACTCTGTGGTCTGAAATACCCCTTTTTAAAATTGATTTGATTCTCTAGAGTTGTTGGTTATGATTTTTGGTTCTTGTTTTAATGTTTTGGAATAATTAATGATGACCCAATTACATGCAAAGAAAATTCAATAAAGATAGGCAAACTATGACTTCATTTCTTCATATGATGATCAAATATAATGAAAATTATAATTGAATAGAGATCTGATCTGATTTATTATAGTACCAATAATGATCATAAGCATTCAATTTATAACTCTATTTCATTACATAAGCATACCTAAATGTTGAATATGGATTAGGATTTAATGGCTTGGATTTGTAAGATGAAATAAGGCCTCCAAAAGCTGACAATGATGAACTTTGGTCGTATATCTAATAACACCTTCAAACCCTAGTGAGATGACAAATATAATCAACAAATAACCTCAAATCTATTGAATTTCAAATCTGGTCACACAATTGTAATTCCAGGGTGGAATACCACTTGGGTGTGAGGGGTTTCATCCTCCACTAGTTCCAAATGAGAGTTTCCATCCTCTATGGAAAATATTAGTAGCCTTAAGCTCTCTGATGAATTTTAGAATCTTGATTGATTAAAAAAAATCTTCTATTTGCCCCTTTTATAAAAAGGGGCTCCCACTTGAAAACCCTAAAAGTAATTTAAAATTATTTGTTAATTTCTATTTTCCAATTGACCCTCAAAAAGTAATTAATAATTATTTTTTATTTTATTTTTCACTTGGCCTTTTAATTAATACATGCTTTATGGCCCCATTCACTCTTAGAACACTCTCCTTTAGCCTATGGGAATGAAAATAGGCTAAAGGTCTTCTCCATTTGCATTAACTCGAGAAAGGGGACATTACAAAATAGTACCTATATCCAAAAAAAATATCCAAAATACAAATCACTAGTTTTTCTTTTGTTAAATACAAATATTTGAATTCAAATAGTCATAGTTAAACTTTGATCACAAAGCTATCATCTTATGTCCTCGCTTCTTACATTAATCATGCACCATCAATCTTATTGTAAGGAACTCTATCTTTATCTTTTATCTCTCATCATTGGATCTTCATCTTCACTATTTGACTTAATTCACTCCATAGATCTCCTATACGTAGCTCGATATTTATCTATGTTAAACATTTGACACCTTGAAATCATCTCGCTTAATATGCACCATTGATTTGTATATGTATAAACATCTACTCACTATTGGATCTTAGAATAAAATCAATCTTGATCTTTTCTTGACATTAAACTTCAAACACTTGTCCTTATCTCATTACATCCTGACACCTTAGAATGAACATGTTCTATTGATCCTTTTGTAAGGAGCTTGATCTTTACTCAATTTAAGCAACAAATATTTTGACCCATTTGACTTACTATGCATTGTAGATCTAGATGTCTGAACTCCCTTGAACCGTTGGATCTCCATCTAGTCTTAATCTTTAACATCATGCAAAAATTACTATGGGGACCATTTCTTATCTACTTAGAAGGCCAACTTTGGACCTCAATAAGTTTTGCTACACTTAGATGCATGATCTAAAATTTGGACCATATGATATCCTCACATAAGATATTTCAACCATATATCAATCTACTCCTAAAAAATTTACATGTGTAAGATATAATGCCATTAATCTGCTCACTCAATTTTTTTCTACCATAGAGCTAACTATGTCAAAAACTACCTAGAAGGCCAATTTTGCACATGCAAGATTTTGATGCACTTCATCGCATGACCTAAAATTTAGTGAAAATCAACTAGGCAAAAAACTTAACAAACCCATATGATAAATTTATCTTGACACCTTCACATGTGAAAAATATAACACAATCAAAATGCCTACTCAACTTTTCTTACCACATTGCAAATTTGGCTAAGTATGGGAAAATATTGTCAAATTGTCTAGGATCCCAACTTTGCACTTGCATAACTTATGTTGAGATTCATCTCATGAATTTAAATTTAAAACATATAAAATAATAAAAAATATGATCACAACCATATGACCAACTCCCCTTGACTCATCCACACGTGGCAATTATGACATCAACAAATTTCCTACTTAGATTTTTTGTTACTAAACCTAAAATGTCTAGATGAAAAAAATGATCATCCAGATGAAATACACTCATGCACACAAGTAATAAAATCATATAAAAAATTTTAGGGACATATTTCATAACCTCAAATCATCATATTCATCCTTGATCATCTCTAACCATTCCAAAATAGAATATCAACCAAGCATACTTTAAGCATACTAGGACAAGCACATTTCATACTTTGTTATTATCACTTAGACTATCAAGGAAATTCATCCAATCAATTGGGAACCTCCATTAAATCACCATGAAATAATTTAAAACTCTCCAACACTATCCCCCTTTGTCATTGATGTCAACACCCATCATAAAAATAATATACAACTCACCTTCCTTCTGTTTCTTCACACTCTCTCACAATAGGAATCTTCTCCCCCTTTGACACAATGACAAAGTGGGAACCAAATAATCCTAAGGAATTTAAATTACAATAAAAACTATATTACAACCTTATAAATATGATACAAACTCCCCCTTAACTTGAGCCTACCTCTTTTTTCCTTGACAACTTCCTCTTCCTCCATGCCAACACTCTCTTCAACCAAGCACTACAACCAATGAAGAAAGAAAACACAAAATATTGAAATCTAATATAACTCACCAAGATACATCTTATATGGACTCTCCCTAATATTTTTGAGCTATTTCACCTCTTAATCATCTTCAAATGTCAACACACCATGAAGAATCACCACACAGGCTTACTAGTCTTCTCTCTCAAAACACCTCAAGGACCACCCAAAAAAATTCATGCCACTCAAAAAATAGGAAAAACTATCTAAACCAAATTGATAACTCTCTTTAAAATAATCATGCCTTTCTCTTTTATAAAAACTAAAAAAAATCACTCTTCTTCTTACAAGGCATGTCTAGTCTCCTTGTAACCCTACTTGGAACTTGCAGAGTTGACAACTTTCAGTAGACACACTATCAAGACCTGAAACTTAATATATATATATATATATATATATATATATATATATATATATATATATATATATATATATATAACTCTCATACTACCCCTTAGTCACACCAATTACCATCACCTATCTCATCTTTTGAAACATACTTCCTTCACAAACCTACTAGCCAATTAAGCTTTCATTTTGATAAAAGCATGAATAATTTAAAAACCATGAACCTTAAAATCTTTGTGAAGATTTATTTGACAACCCATTTGACCCATTCAACTTATTAATAACCATTAAACCTCAATTCATAAGGCAAGCCACTTTTCTAGCAGAGCTCAAAACCTTAGAATCTTACAAACAAACAAGGTTAACACAACCTTCTAGTCAATGCACACTCATAAATACTCTTTCACTCCTATAGATAGCCATCACACACTTTTAGACCAAGATTTTATCTTCCACACCTTTGGGAACCCATAAATTTTATAACCCATTTTAGGTTTGCTTACCCTTTAACAAAAACTAAGAAAATTGAGAGTACTCAAAAGTCTCCAATTTGACTTTAACATATGTTCAGACTATAAAACCACTTAGAGAATGATTAATAAGGTCAATAGACCTTTATATTAAAAAATATCATCTTTACAAATCACAAATCCTCTTTTGCCACTTGAAAACACCCATTCTAACCTTGTACTATAGCTCCTTCACAAACCTTTAGAGCAAGCTCATGAACTTGTTGTCTCCCCTTAACAAATGACATTCTAAGATCAACACAAGTCTGTGTATAGATTGGCATTATGATATTTAGCACACAAACTTGCTTCTCCACAATAAAGTTGTCTCCTAAGAAGCATGGGTAGAGACATCCTACTTCACAATGTCATAGAATAAGGTGAAACCAGGAGTTGCCCACAACTTCTCATATTCATTTTCCTTCTTGGTCATTTGATACTTATAGTTCTTCTTCTTTTTCTTAGGATTAATATAAGTAACATTCCCATCTACTACAATATTCTCCTTTTCTTCTAATATTGAATTGACAATACATAGAGACAACATAGATTCATGACATACCTTTTCATCTAAAGAATCCACCTTACAGTTAGGAACCTCATCACTAGGCATAGACAATTGATGACATGATACATGATCAACAATGGTATGATATTCAATTGAATCCATAAATATCTTAGAACTAGCATCAACTAGTACCTTGGTCTTCTTCTTGGACTTGGTCTCTTTATTTACAATATGAGTAGACAATGAGAGCCCTTAGTATTCTTCAACTTCTAAATCATTCTCCACTATAGTAAACATATTACTTGGACTTAAAGACTCATCATGACTCACACTTACCACCTTTGGCTTCCACTAGTTAACTTGCCTTGTACCTTGCACTTTTAGAGCCTAATTGAACTTATTTTAACTTAATGGTCTTTGATTGCAGAACATAGCAATGTGACCAATCTTTTCACAATTGTAGCAAATAATAATCCTTGATGGAAACTCATCTTATCTTACCTTATTTGGATATTGTAGATTAAAATTTTACTCTACGTTGCATTCAAATTTTTAGTCGAGCGATGTAGTTTTGGTTCTCGTATACCTTGGTCATAGCAGCAGAGTTGGGGCAGAGTGCGGGTTCTCTTTTCTGTCTAAGTGTCGAAGTGCAGCAGAGGCTGCCAAGTGTCAATTTTTGAATGTGGGTCCCCTTCTTACTCCTCTTTTGTTTCTTTCATTCCATTTTGCCTAAATGTTTGAATTTGAGCAGAAGCTGCCAAATGTCACTTTCTAAGACTCGAAGCTTGCCAGATGGCATCTTATGAGCTCCTATTTGTAACTTTATAGAGAACCATGGATCGTGCCACGTACCTAGAAGTAGCTAAGTAGAATGCACCACATGTCAGTAGCACATCTCATATCAGCCCCACATTTTGTTCTATTTTTTAGCAAAGACTTTCAACAGGCTAAGTAGCAGAAGAAGCAGAAAGTGCCAGGTGGCAGTTGCAGAGGCCCTAAACTACCTTTTAAAGAAGCAACAGAAGTCACCACGTGTCAACATTTGAGAGACTTTGGTTCAACACCTAGGTCCAATACTTTGGTTCAAAGTAAAAAGGCATCATTTCATTTTGACTAAGTGCCATAAAGCAACGGATGCTGCCAATTGTCACTCTCTGAGCCCCTTCTTACTCCATCCCCAGAGAAAATGGAAGGTGCCACATACCCCTAGTAGGAGAAGCAAAATATGCGACATATCTTCCCAAGAGTAGTGGAAGTCACCACGTGTCAACTTCTGATAGACCATCTTTGAGTTTCATTGTTGAATAAAGATTGTGGTGAGCCTCGGGTGTTACTTCAAGAGTCTACAGAAACTCTCAAGTGTCACCACCCATAAGAGTCTGATATGTGTCTCAAGTGATACTACAGAACAGCCAAAGAGAAGCAGAGAGAGTCGTGTGTATTCAATGAATCTGATGGAGAGTGACAAGTGTCATTTTTTGGTGCCTTCTAAGTAATAGGAGGATTTTTAATAAATTGACTAAGTGTCCTCTCTCGTTTCAACATAATAGAGTGTTCCGTGTATCTATTGCCACAAAGTGAAATGGAGGGAAAATCAGTTGGAGTTAATTTGAGTAGATGAAACAGTTCATTAGGTAGATTTTTAGCACCTCCAAAGCATTGAAGGCACCGTCTGTTTGTCCCCCATGAGTGAAGGATGGAGAAGCATTGCATGGGAAAGGGGATGATGGAAGGAGTGATCTAAGGCTATAAAAGAAGAAGAATTGTAAAATCAAGAGGGGGGAATTTCTATAGTTTTAGACTTTGGAGAATTTTGACCAGTAATATCATTTACTCTTGTCTTAATTTTCTTGAATTGTAAAGTTGATAGAACTGTGCATGTTTTTGTGCCTTTTATGTGGTTGAATGAATTAAGAAGGTTGAGCTCCATGCCTTGGTTGGTGTTATCTGTGTCATTTGCGAAGTAGTCTATAGTATAGATTTTTTGTAGCTGTGATTAGAAATGTCATTTGCTTTTGTCTCATTTTCTTGAGTTGGAAGGTTTACATAATTTTACGTGACTTCTATGCCTCTTATGTGATCAAAAAATCCTATTAAGAAGATTGAACATTATGCCTTTGTTGACATTCTCTATGTCTCAGCGAAAGAACTCCCTATTGTGAGCCTCTATTTTTATTATTTCAATCTTTTACATTGATCATGCACTTGTCTACTCTTAAATGTATTAAATCCTATAATAGTTTCACTATGCTTAGGTTAGGATTAGGATTACACTTAGGTGCATCACCATAGTTAGGTTTCAATTCCTACATTTTGTGTTTCTATTTAATCTCCTATCCCTTTTCCCCAACACCCAATGCCAAAGAAGAGACCAGCTTCTCTAAAATTTAGAGGTTGTTTCAAGCTGGATTATCCCACAGCTTGAAACTTCCCATTGTTGATTGATTAAGATTAAGCATAATTTTAAACCATCGACAATTTTTGGCATGCCTGGTGGGACCAGTCTTGAAGTTTCTTTCAAGACCGCATGAACTAGAGAGCTACGAGGAGTCAGAGCTGTGGACCAGTCACCAGATCGCAATCTACTACAAATCCATGTATTATTTTGTCACCTCTGGTAATTAGTCCAAAAATAAGATCTAACCAGTTTGTACCAGTACCGAACATGGGAGCCCCGATAACCCCAATAAATTATGCAAGCTGGAACATTGATAGCCCCTTAATCTTCCTGACACCACTAGCTGTTTGGGATCCTATCCCGTAAATGCTCTAAAATATCTACCCAAATTTAGTGGGCAAGACTCAAAAACACTCATGGAACATCTTCAGGATGTATCAGATGTCTATGCCATACATGGTGTCATAGAGAAAAATGTGGCCCTAAGGTTGTTAGCAACCTCATTTAAAGGGAATGCCTTAGAATGGTATCGATCTTTGACCCCAAATACCATATCCACATGGGACCAACTCAAAGATCAATTATTTGAAAGGTTTTTATAGAAAGGTGATAAGTCTTCTTTATTACAACAGATGATCACCATTCAGAGGGGGCCATAAGAGGACATGACCGACTTCGACACTAGATTTCAGAAAACTTGGGACAGAATCCCTATTGTAGCTAAACCACCACCTAGTATGGCCATAGTGTTTTATCTAAAATCTTTGAATCCATATATATCTTTTATGATTCAGTCATTGGGAGGACACACTTTGCCAACAGCTTATGACCTTGCGATCAAATTTGAGAATCATTTAATTGATGCTAGGAAGTTACCTCCAAGGCCTCCCATGCTTGTATTCCCAAAAATTACCTTGCCCCTACCTCAAGAGGTTCCTAAGGTTATAAGCCTACCTGTGTCTATGTATACTTACCCTCCACCATCTGCGAAGCAACCGATCCCTACTCAGTCATCTGAGATGGATGATATTAAGAATATGCTAAGGACATTCTCCAATGAGCTGATTAATATAAAGTGGCTGCAAAATACTTTCCATAAGCCTCCTTATCAAGGCTATCAAGGGAATAGGTTTTCATCTCAACCAAACCAATATCAAGGCCCTCCAAGGCAAACCAACCATCAACTAGCAAATCAATTAGTTGCAGTTTCCACACCCTCACAGACCCTTCTTCCCAACTCATAAATAGGGAGATGGTTCCAAGTCAAAATAATTATGTGGATGATACTAATGCCTGGTGTTTCCCTTGCAATGATGCTCACACACCCAGAGATTGTCCTAGGGGTAATCTATAACAAAGGGTGGCTAAGTAGAGAAGAATGGATGGTCAGTTTGCTAGTACCAATAATAATTAAGCCTACTAGTCTCCTAGCATGTAGAATTTAGTTCTAGTGGCTCAAATGCGAGGAATGTTCTTGCAACAAGAGGAAGAAATCCCCTAAACATGCTTTTTTCTCATGGGTTGAGGATGAAAAAGTATTTTTCTTAAACGAAACATCCACCTCCCAGAGGCCAGTAGTGCAATTTGATTATTACACTAGATCAAAGAGGAGGATGGTAGAACAGCCTGAGATTGTAAGTGGTCAAGTCAAGAATAACCCTCCATCACAGGGACAAAGGACCATTGCTGTTAGACAAGAAGTGTCTCAACCAGTACAAGATCAAGGGATCCCTATCCAGATTCAAGAAAAAATGAGGTATCCCTATTACCAAAAAACTTAGTCTCTGGGACCGATCAATGTAGTGGACCAATTAAAGAGGACTCCAGCACAAGTATCTATATGGGATATCTTGGATATTCTTGAGCAAAAGACACTACTACAAGAAGCTCTACAAGGGCAAGCAGTGCCCAAAGGTGTTGTTACTAAGGAAGGACCTATTGAAAAGGAAAAACTCAAAGACACAGTTCCTCCAACGATGATAGCCTTCGTGAACAATGTAGCACAAGTAAGTAAATGCAAGCCAGAGCCTTTCTATTTAACTATGATAGTTGGAAAGAAACTCTTGCATAATGCATTGGTATATTTGGGAGTGAGTAAAATTGTGATGACCAAGAAAATAGCTGATGCTTTGAAAATAAATTATGAACCCCTTGCAAAAGGAGTTATGCAGCTAGATGGCAAAACAATGTAAACCATAGGGAGAATTAAACAACTCCCCTTGTAGTTATAAACATGTCCCAACATAATTGTCAACTAGGATATAGTTGTCATAGATATACCTCTCATCTTTGGTTTATGTTTATCTAGAGACTTTACAACAAAAATAGGAGGATATATGTCTCTTGACTAATCCCACCTCATCCTGAGAACCAGATACAGTTCAAAGATGAAAATTCTATCTGAACCACTGTCCAAAGACCACATCACCAATGAACCAACAACAAGATTAGAAGTAAATCATGCCATGTTGAATAAAGAAGAAAGAAATTTTGTCAAAGAACTAGGCGACTGGACTGAGCATGATCAAGAAGAAGAAAATAGCTAGTTGTTGGATATGATGCATAGTGACCCATATGGGACTATGACTCTACTTGTTTGGGCACGTATGTCATTTTTGATGCGGATCAAGAAATCCCAAATGTTATAAGGGAGGAGGTACCTAGTGCTCAAGATTCAAAGCTCTGGACTTTGAATTTTGATGGGGCTAGAAGTAAACATGGTGCTGGAGCAGGAATTTGTCTTACTACTCCAAATGGTGACAAAAATTTAAGAGCTATCCGATTCCAATTTGCTTGCACTAAAAATGATGAAGAATATGAATCTTTAGTACATGGGCTCCTGCTAGCCAAGAAAAAGGGGATAAAGAACCTAAAAGTAAAAGGAGATTCAGAATTAGTAGTAAAGCAAATTAGGGAAAAGGCAGCAGCCAAGAATGTGAGAATGAGATCCTACAGGCATAGGATTTGGGATTTGATAGAAGATTTTGAAGATTTTAATATTGAGATAATCCCTAGAAGTAAAATCTCTGAGGCTGATAGGATGGCTCAGATTGGCTCACAGTTTAACCCAATAACTAGCCTATTGGTTAACAATGAGTCAGTAAAAGTTATAGTGAGACCGACCATCCCAAACAATGATGAAAATTGAAAAGTGTTTGAAAATGATGCTCAAGTGGTCTCTTTCTTAAAATAATCAGATGAGTTTGATGATCAGTTGCAAACTAAAATTGAAGAGGCATATGGTGATCAGATTATTCAATTAAGGACAAATAAGCTCCCCAAAGGATCGATCACCTTAGAAAACTTGTTTGACTTAGAGGATGTAAGTCAGGAAAAGAAAAGGTTTCATGTGGATAAAGCAAACTATTCTAAAGTAGAGGTGAGTGATGGGAAGAGGCTAATAGTTGGGAATTTTGCAACTCAAGAAGAGAAGGAAAGACTAATTGAGTTATGCCAGAGATATGATAGAGTCATAACTTGAAGATATGAAGACCTTCATGGATATAATAGAGACATTATCCAGCACACAATAGAACTGAATGAGGGATCCAAGCCCATAAAATAGAAACAAAGGCCAGTAAATCTAAGGATTGAGCCTCCAATGGTAGATGAGTTGCAAAAAAATTTTGATTCAAAAATAATATTCCCAATCAAGCACTCAACCTGGGTATCAAATCTAGTCCCAGTTAGGAAAAAGAATGGAGATGTAAGACTGTGTGTAGATTTTAGAGATCTAAATAGAGCATCCCTAAAAGACCACTATCCCTTGCCCTCCATGGAAAAAATTCTACAAACTATGGTTGGATCAGAGAGATTTTCTTTACTTGATGGTTTCTCTGGATACAACTAGATTTGGCTAGCTGAGGAAGACCAGTACAAAACTGCTTTCACTACTAAATGGGGGACATTTGCTTACGTGAAGATGCCATTTAGATTATCAAATACAAGAGCCACCTTTCAAAAATCCATGGATATAGCCTTTGGTGAAATTATAAATAAGGTCATCCTGGTCTATCTGGACGACCTCACTATTTTCTTAAAAAATGTTGATGATCATTTTGATCATTTAGAATTTGTCTTCAAGAGATGTCAGGATTTTGGGATATCATTGAATCCCAAGAAATGTATTTTTGTTGTACCTTAGGGTAAACTATTGGGGCACATAGTATCTAAGGAATGATTTTCTATAGATCTTGAGAGAATCATAGATATAATAGACCTACCTCTTCTAGCCAATAAAAGGGCAGTCCAGTCCTTTTTAGGGAAGATCAATTTTGTCAGTAAATTCATATTTGATTTTGTAGGTTTAGTTAGACCAATGAAACTCTTGCTAAAAAAGGACCTAGTCTTTGAGTGGACTACAGAAGGAAAGCAAGCTTTTCAAGAGGTCAAGAGGCTATCTCAGTAGCCCCAGTGCTCAAAAATCTAGATTTTTTGAAGCCCTTCATAATGTATGTCTATGGAGGAGAGTCAAGTATTGCTACTATTTTGATGCAAAAGGATGATAGGCTGGGAGGGGAACACCCAATAGCCTTTTTGTCAAGGACTCTCAAGGATTATGAGACTAGGTATAATTTTGTAGAAAGACAAGCCTATGCCATGGTAAAAGCCCTCAAGAAATTCAGGCATCTGGTATTTGGGAACCAAATTCTGATACTTGTGGCTCACCCAAGTGTCAGAGAGTACATCATGGAGGGTGAGATTACTGAGAAAAGAGCCAATTGGATCACTAATATCCTTGAATATGATGTGAAGGTCAGACCCACCAAGCTAGTTAGAGGTAGGGGTCTATGCCAATATATGACCCAAGAACTGGAAAAGATGTTTCCTGAGGAAGCAGATTTAGAAGGAGAGACAAAGACCGTGCTAAAATTACAAGAGGTTGATTAGGAATCCTAGGTCACAAGTAGGATTCAATTTATGAAAAATGGGATTTATCTGAGAGAACTCCCTCAAAACAAGAGGAGATATTATAGGATACAGTGAGTTCATTTTGTTTTAATTGAACAAATCCTTTTCAAAAGAAATTCTGATGGAAAATTGTTAAGATGTGTAGAACAGGCAGAAGCTAAGAGGATACTACATGAAATGCATCATGGAGCATCAAGGGGCATTTTTCTATAAAGACCACAGCCATAAAGATAAGTGAGGCAAGATATTTTTGGCTTACTTTATTTGTAGATTGTTATCAGCTGGTTAGAAAATGTCAATCCTGCCAGTATTATATGGGGATGAGGAGGAACACAGCCATGCCATTGAGTCCTATAGTTGTGGAGGAACTTTTTGCTCAATGGGGTCTTGACTTCATTGGAATGATAAATCTAGTGTCCGGCATGGGTCATAAATGGATATTAACTACCACAGACTATTTCACCAGATGGACCAAGGCAGTCCCACTTAAGGAAGCAACAGAGAATGTGATCCTATATTTTCTACAGGGTATCACTACTCACTTTGGGGTCCCTCACACCATCATATCAGATAATGCTAAAGCATTCTTGGGGTCTAAAGTATCTAAATTTGCCTTGATACATGGAATATATTTGAAAACTTCATCTAACTATTACCCTCAAGGTAATGGTCTAGCAGAATCAGCCAACAAGAACCTGATAAGACTCATCAAAAGAGTAGGGGATGATCATCACAAAGAGTGGCATAAAGTGTTTAATCTAGCACTACGGGCTAATAGAATCATGCCTAAGCAGGTGATCAAAATGTCTCCATATTAATTGGTATATGGAAAGTCTACCATGATTCCCCTAAGCTTGGAAATCCCTGCTCTTCAGCTAATCAAACAAATTGAGATTGAAGAAAATGGCCCCATGCAGGTCAGACTCATAGAACTTTTGGAAGTTTAGGAAAAGAGGGATATAGCCCATGATTCATTGATCAAGCATCAGGAAATGGTTAAGAATTGTTTTGATAAAAGGACTTCAAACCCTAATTTTGAAGTGGGCTCAATTGTTTTGAAATGGGATGCAAGGGCCACCAAGCTGGGTCAGCATACCAAATTTGAAGTGCTATGGACTGGTCTGTATAGAATTCATGCAAGCAAGCAGAAGAATTCTTTTGAGCTAGAGTCAATGGAAGGGGAACCTGAAGAGATTCCTATAAATGGAATCTATTTAAAACTTTTTAATTGACTTGGGTCTCTCATGTATTATAGTTAAGTAGTTTCCCTTTCTTGCATTGTTTTTCCATTGTTTTCCCACTTTACTTTTGAATAAGTGTTTTAAACATATGTCGACGGCTCTTTTGAAGTTGTAATTTTCTCAATTTTGATCTAGCGAGAGGTGGAGTTTTCTTTTTGAGCAGGCTCAAAAGTCTTGAGGGTCGCCAGTAACTGTAGAGTAAAATTTTACTCTACGTTGCATTCAAATTTTTAGTCGAGTGCTATAGTTTTGGTTCCCATATACCTTGGTCGTAGCAGCAAAGTTTGGGTAGAGCATGCGTTCTCTTTTCTGTCTAAGTGTTGAAGTGTAGTGGAGGCTACCAAGTGTCAGTTTTTGAGTGCGGGTCCCCTTCTTACTTCTCTTTTTTTTCTTTCATTCCATTTTGCCTAAATGTTTGAATTTGAGCAGAAGTTGCCAAATGTCACTTTTTGAGACTCGAAGCTTGCTAGCTGGCATCCTCTAAGCTCATATTTGTAACTTTCTAGAGAATTGTAGATCGTGCCACGTACCTAAAAGTAGCTAAGCGAAATACACCACATGTCAGTAGTCATGTCTCATATCAGCCCTACATTTCATTCTATTTTTTGGCAAAGACTTTCAATAGGCTAGGTAGTAGAAGAAGTGGAAAGTGCTAGGTGGTAGTTGTGGAGGCCCTAAACTACCTTTTAAAGAAGCAGCAGAAGTCACCATGTGTCAACATCTAAGAGACTTTGGTTCAACGCCTGGGTCCAATACTTTGGCTCAAAGTAGAAAGGTGTAATTTCATTTTGCCTAAGTGCCATAAAGTAGTTGATGCTACCAAGTGTCACTCTTTGAGCCCCTTTTTACTCCATCCCCAGAGAAAATGGAAGGTGCCATATACCCCTAGTAGGAGAAGTAGAAGATGCCACGTATCTTCCCAAGAGCAGTGGAAGTCACCATGCATCAATTTCTGATAAATAGTCTTCTAGTTTCATTGCTAAATAAAGATTATGGTGGGCCTCGGGTGTTACTTCAAGATTCTGTGGAAACTACCAAGTGTCACCACCCGTAAGAGTCTGATATGTGTCTCGAGTGATACTACAGAATAGCCAAAGAGAAGTAGAGAGAGCTGCGTGTATTCGATGAATCTGATAGAGAGCAACAAGTGTCATTTTTTTGTGCCTTCTAATTAATAGGAGGATTTTCAATAAATTGACTAAGTGTCCTCTCCCATTTCAACATAATAGTGTTCTGTGTATCTATTACTGTAAAGCGAAATGGAGGGAAAATTAGCTGGAGTTAATTCAAGTAGATGGAATAGTTCATCGGGTAGATTTTTAGAGCCCCCAAAGCATTGAAGGCATCATCTATTTGTCCCCCATGAGTGAAGGTAGAGAAGCATTGCGTGGGAAAGGGAATGATGGAAGGAGTGATCCGAAGCTATAAAAGAAGAAGAATTATAAAATCAAGAGGGGGGAATTTCTATAGTTTTAGACTTTAGAGAATTTTGACCAGTAATATCATTTACTCTTGTCTTAATTTTCTTGAATTGTAAATTTGATATAACTATGCATGTTTCTATGCCTTTTATGTGGCTAAATGAATTAAGAAGGTTGCGCTCCATGCCTTGGTTGGTGTTATCTGTGTCATTTGCGAAGTAGTCTATACTGTAGATTTTTTGTAGCTGTGATTAGAAACATCATTTGATTTTATCTCATTTTATTGAGTTGGAAGGTTTACATAACTATACATGACTTTTGGGCCTCTTATGTGATCAAAAAATTGTATTAAGAAGATTGAACACTATGCCTTTGTTGACATTCTCTATGTCTCAGTGAAAGAAATCCCTATTGTGAGCCTCTATTTTTGTTATTTCAATATTTTACATTGGTCATGCACTTGTCTACTCTTAAATGTAATTGAATCCTATAATAGTTTCACTATGCTCAGGTTAGGATTAGGATTACACTCAGGCGCATCACCATAGTTAGATTTCAATTCCTACATTTTGCATTTTGGTTTAATCTCCTATCCCTTTTCCCCAACACCCAATGCAAAAGAAGAGACCAGCTTCTCTAAAATCTGGAGGTTGTTTCAAGCTGCATTATCCCACAGCTTGAAACTTCCCATTGTTGATTGATTAAGATCAAGTGTAATTTTAAACCATCAACAGATATAAACTTGCAATGTGTCTTATGTCATGATAAATTAAACAACCTCTTCTTTTTGAAGAGGACTCACCTTGTCTAACCTTATGTGTATAATGGTTTACAAAGTGTCCACATCAAGATATTTGAATCACTTAACTTTGTTCACACCATTTGACTAATGACCCCCATCATAGTTTCATATTAACTCATTTTTAACAGGTATCTTGCATTCTATATCTCTATTCCCAAACTGATTACATGTGTAATAGTAACCATTGAAACTTGCATACCTCATGGCATTTGGTTATCTAATCTAATTTAACTTTAGTCTTCCAACACCTTCATTACCTATCTGATGATTTGTCTTCAAAGTCAGATTTTTCTTGTTCACATTAGTCTTCATATTGTCTTGAGTTGTCTTCTCTAGTTTTTATTTATATCCAAGACTAGTTATATCACTTGCATGCTTTTGATCATTCAGAATATTGTCTAGATCACTTGAGCTCTTTCAAATATCACAAATGACTTCACCTTACTATATGTCTTCTCTAACTCAGATTTCAAAGACTCATTTTCAAAAACATGCCTTGAACATTCATCTTCTTTAGCTTTCAGGCATGTAGATAGGATTCCAATTGACAACTAAGATGCTTGACTATATCTTCATGCTCCTTGGTGTCTTCATTCATTATTTCTTCATACACATTGAATTTCTCCTCATAGTCCTTAATTTATGACTTCATCTTCTTGTTAATATTTTTCTCAATGTTTAGATCTTCAAGGGCATTCATCAATTCAGTCTCATAGTCCACCTCATCTTCATCATCATCTAAATCACTTCAAGTAGACTCCTTTTAATGTGAACAATTTCCCTCTTCAGCCATGAATAGGGATTCACCTTCAAAAGGACCATCATCTTCATGATCACACTCTAAGTCACTGTCTTCACTCTCATCTGATGAGTTATAGTCTTTATTGGTGTAAAGGCTCTTCTTGTTCTTGAATGACTTCTTGTTGTTGTTAAACTTTCTCAATCCTTTCTTTCTGTATGTCTTCTTGTCTTCATCTTAGTCTTCACCATGTTCTCCATCATCATACTTATGAGGGTACTTTATATAAAAATACCCTATCTCTCCACAATTGAAGCATTTAAAGGGTATTTTACCCTTATACTTGCCTGAACCTATCTTCAATTTCCTTGTAAACAAAGCAAATAATTCATCCTCATCAATGTCAAATATGTCATCCTCTTTGGGTTTCATACCTTGGAACTTCTTTGGCTTCATTTATATCTTGAATGTTTCTTCCTTCTTTGGTGGTAGATCATCATTTACTCTCATCTCATAGGTAGTAATGGTGTCATGAAATTAATCCATCTTCAACTGAGTAAGATCATGACTTTATTCTATAGTAGATACTTTTGGATCAAACTTGAGAGATAGAAACCTTAATACCTTTTGAAATATAGTAGCCTCTTCAAGGTTCTCTCCAAGACCTATGATAATATTCATAATCTCATCAACTCTCTACAGAAAGGATGCCATAGAATCTTCCTCTTTCATTTTAATACTCTCAAATTATCTTTAGTAAGTCTACAACTTTTCCAACTTAACCTTTGAATCTCCTTCATGAATGATTGTAATTTGTCCCATGTCTCTTTAGCATATTTAAAATGGATTACCTTGGTGAACTTAGTTTCTATAAGACCATAGGTAATGGAATTCATTGCCTTACAAATATTCTCAAATATCTTCTTATTTGTAACACTAGATGGAGGAGTAGTAGGAGCAACATAACCATCCACAACATATTTCCATACATTAAACCCTAGGGACATAATGTATGTCCTTATCCTTGCACTCCAAAAATCATAATTAGATCTATTGAACATCAGTTCTTTCATAGTATAGAAACCTCCTTACAATTGATGACTACCCATATTGTACCTTAGATCACCTTCAAGCTATCAAACCTTTACCAAAGGACCTACTCTGATACCAATTAATAGAGGTAAAATCATTAATAGAGAGGGGGTGAATTAGTGAGTCTAAATAATAAAAATTCATTATCAATCCTTTCAAACTCTTAATCAGTTACCAAAGGCATTTCATGAATTATGCATATCATTCATAGCAATGAACAAGAAAGACAATGCAAGATCAAGCACATAACACATGCCATATGTGAGAAAACCCTCTTGGGGGAGAAAACCCACTATAACCTATAATTAGACTACTATCATATAATAACAAGAACCAATTTAGACTACCAGTAACTAATCAAGGAACTACCATCCCTTATTTTAATGAGACTGCAATCTCAAAACGAGCTACTACACCTATCTAGCTGAGTTGCCACAACAACTAGACCTTTAGCAAGTTTCACCTTGTAAGGAGGCTACAACCCCCTTAAATGTTGAGAATCCACAACAACACCTATGAACAAAAAATCTTATTTAACACTTATTTCTTTCCAATCTAATGGAGATACAAAGTATATCACCTCTCTTTAACTCTACACACTCAATGCATCTAAAACCACCTTTTTGGGTCACCCTAGACCTCTTCACTCATCCTTAATCTACAAGAGCACTATTTTGACATCAAAAACATGACCCAAAAGTCATACACAAAGTATTAAATATACTCTTCTCATCAACTTATCTACTAGGCACTTTCCCTCTCCTTCACTCCATAACTCTCACATACACACTCCTCTCTCAAGTCTAGAAACCATCACATTTGGTTTAACTATTGATAGAGAATTTATGATCATCACCATCTTGGTCAGACAATAAGCATTCCTTAACCATTAAGTAATATATCACATAAAAACACATCTCAATACCATCCACATTAGTTAGCCATAACACTCATGGGTCACTCTTAAGTAGCTACACCTTTCAAATAGGGATTTGTAACCCTTATAGGTCTCCTAGAGACATATTCACCCATTTAACACTTTATCAAGCAAAAAAAAGAACATATTACCACTTTAAATTACATAGGTCCACTCCACATAACCCCTTCAACATTCTCAAATGAACACAATCATCTCTATTCACCTTTGCTTATGCTCAATCAACTCAAATAATGACCTTGTACATAGGAACACCATGATCAAACATAATGTCAACTTCTTAAGCATTGTTCATACTCAATATATATTTATCACACCTCAAAAATCATAAACTCATGGATTCTAAAACACTCTCCAATAGCCAAGTCATCATAAAACATTGAAACAACATCAACACAAGCTCAATTATCCTTCTTGTGTCACTTACAGTCCATGCATGAAAACACAATAAATTTTGAAACTTTATAACTTTGATTGTACACACTTTCAAATCTTCAAATATATATTTCTAGATGCATCTTATAGTCCTCTAAAAGTTCACTTTTTACACCATGATAAAATTCTACCTGTATCAAAAGTTATATCCAAAATATAGAGCACTAGTTTTTCCTTTATTAAATTCAAATATTTGAATTCAAACAGTCATAATTAAACTTTGGTCATAGAGATATCATTTTGTGTCTTCATTCCTTAGATTTATCACACACCATTGATCCTATTATACAAACTTGATCTTTACCTTTCATTACTCATCGTTGGATATTCATCTTGACTATTTGAATTAATGTGATCCATAGATCTCCTATACATAGCTAGATATTTATCTATGTTAAACATTGGACACCTTGGAATCATCTCACTCAATACGTACTATTAATCTATAAATGTACGAACATACTCTCACCATTATATCTTAGAAGAAGATTGATCTTTATCTTTGCTTGGCATTAAACTTCAAACACTTATCCTCATCTTGTTGCATCCAAAAACCTTGGAATGAACATGCTCCATTGATCCTTTTGTAAGGATTGCAATCTTTACTCAGTTTACGCATCAAACACTTTGACCCATTTGACTTACTACACACCGTAGATCTAGATGTATGAACTCTTATGAATCATTGGATCTCTATCTAGTCCTGATCTTTAACATCGTGCAAAAATGACTAAGTTAGGGGACCATTGTTTATCTACCTAGAAGGCCAAGTTTGGACCATAATAAATTTTACTGTGATTAGATACATGATCTAAAATTTAGACCATATGATATCCTTACATAGGAAAATCTAACCATATATCAATCTACTCTTAAAACCTTTACATGTGTAAGATATAATGCCATTAATCTTCTCACTCAGATTTTTTCTACCACAGAGCCAACTATGTTAATAACTACCTAGAAGGCCAATTTTTCATATGCATATCTTTTAATGCACTTCATTACATGACTTGAAATTTATCACAAATCAACTAGGCACAAAAATGAATAAACCCATATGATCATTTTCTCTTGACACATTCACACATGTGAAATATAACATCATCAAAATGCCTACTTAGCTTTTCTTGCCACACTATAAATTTGGCTAAGTATTGGAAAATACTATCAAACTACATGGGAGCCCAACTTTTCACTTGTGTATCTTATGTTGTGCTTCATCACACGACCTAAAATTTAGCATATAAAAACTAGGCATAAATGTGATCACAATCATATGACTAACTCCCCCTGACTCATCCACATATATAAATTATGATGTCATCAAACTGCTTAATCATATTTTCTACCACCATATGACCAACTCCCCTTGACTCATCCACATATGGTAATTATGATATCAACAAACTATCTAATCAAATTTTCTACCACTAGACCCAAAATGTTTAGATGAAAACAATGATCAACTAGATGAAATTCACTCTTGCACACAAGCACTCAAAGCATAGAAAACATCTTAGGTATATATTTCATCCTCAAATCATCCCTAACCATGAAAAAATAGAATATCAAACAAGCATACTAGGACAAACACATTGCACACTTTATCATTATTACTCAGACTATTAAGGCACTTCATCCACTCACTTGGACACCTCTATGAAATCAACATGACATCATTGAAAAATCTCTAACATGTAGGTGGTCATGTAAGAAACCACATTGGCCACACTCCACTCCATTACATTGACTTGCCTTTGTGATGTCACTAACGTGAGGTAATAATACATTTTGTGCATTTAGAAAATAGATCATTCCAAATCCATGGAATTATCCATTAGAAAAAGATTAGATTGGTTGAGTAGGATTAATACTTAATTAAAATAATTGTGGCCTTTTATAATGTTCTTTTAACAATCAAATATCAATCAATTATCTTATAATAACACTTGTAAAAGACCAATTTGATTTGGGATGTTGATGTCAAATTAAATGTTTTGATATGATGCATCACCCCAATCAAGGATGTGTCATTGTAATTTTAAATTAAATCAATAATTGTGGGAGTAATTGACTTAATTGATCATTTCTGACTAGACATGTGTGCTATTACAAAAATTCATTCTAATTACAATTTTAACATGGATTAATACTTAGAAAAAGATTAGATTGATTGAGTAGGATTAATACTCAATTAGAAGAATTGTGGTCTTTTGTAATGTTATTTTAACAATCAAATATCCATTTAATTATCTTTTAATAACACTTGCAAAAGACCAATTTGATTTGGGATGCTCATGTCAAATTAAATGTTGTGATATGATGCATCACCCCAATCAGGGATGTGTCATTGTAACTTTGAATTAAATCAATAATTATGTGAGTAATTAACTTAATTGATAATTTCTAACAAGATTTGTGTGTTATTACAAAAATTCATTCCAATTATAATTTTGACATGGAAGTGATGAAAATAAAGTGTATATTTTGCCCATATTTGAGAAGGCATTATGAGATAGATGACTAATATCTTTTTCAAGAATGAAAAATTTATTAAGTTGAACATTTAGATGAATAAATAATTAGTGACCCATGATGCCCCTCAAGAGGATATGCAAGGATGAAATAAATAGATGGGCTCTTGAAAAAGATATGAATAAGTAAGAAGAAGATCGAAATTAACTAGTGGATGAGATTAATCCAAATGAGCTGATGTTTGTATGCTTTGATTTAAAATGTTGAAGAATAATAAAATTGAATTGGCCCTAAGGCAGGGGGAAGTGGGAAAGATGCATCCCAAAATAAGTGGTACACTTCACTTACCCCAAATAGGGTGAAAGTTATGAGCTTAGAATTAGAAGAAAGGATGAATGATGGTATTTCCCCAAAGATGGGGAGGTAGTTGACTAATGGTTTTCCATATTAGGAAAGATTTGATCATTGACCAAATTGATTTGCCCTAGCAAGGTGGATTTGATCATTGATTGGTCTGAATTGTTTGCCCCAATAGGGTGAATTTGATCATTGATTGAATTGATAATTAGGCAATTGATTGATTAGTTATCAATTATAGGTCAAGTATTTAACCTGATGCACAAACTAATGATGAGATGAACAATGCAAATGTACGTGCAATGGTATAGTGATTGTTCAAAGAGTGAAGAAGCCATAAAAAATAGGTACATGAGAATGCTCAAAGGTAATGAAATAAATGACTAGAAGAACACAATAGTGATTTAATAATGATGTGATTGGATTAGAAGAATATGGATGTTAATAATAATGAAACAAGGATGGCCAAGCTGACCTCAAAAATTAGTTGGTACTAAACATTTCCTAAATAATCCATAGGGACCTCATGCCAATGTAGTTCTCCCAAAAATCAGGAGAAAATAAAATGAATAAAAAGAATGTGACTTTTTGTATACGCTCAGATATATTATGATTAGTATATAAATTAGCCATCTTGGTTAGTTGATTGCATTGGATTGGTAGATAAGGATATTTTGTTGTGATGTTGTCTTTTAGATTTACAATACTTGATTTTTTTGATGTATCACATGACGATATTCACCATGATATAAGACATCATGATGGCCTAGCTAGAATGTGCATATGGACTAACCCTCAGTCCAATATACAATTGATGACAACACACCAATGATAAAATCCATGATGACAATGTTGATAATGTCAATGATTGGAATCAAGTAAAACTGCATGACAAGAATAACCATGTTGATGACTGTGTTGGCATAATGAACTGAGTTGAGGAAACATTAATAAAAACAAGTAAACAAATAAACACACACACACACACACACACACACACACACACACACACACACACAAATAAAAGCAACATAAAACATCTTGTTATTTAACCAAGTTAAAATCCACATGTGAAGGCTCAATGATATTGATAATTGGATGGTAGACCCAAGCAAGGATACATGCAAAGGGATGAAATGGGAATAAAACATCCTGACAACTAATTTACTCACTTGAATTTGACTAAACAGAGTGAAACTATGAGATTGGATTGGATTGATCTGATTGGCCTTGCCCTAGAGAGGGCAAATTTGGGAAGGACACATCCCAACAATGTTGGCTAAATTGATTGAATTAAGGATCATGACTAGATCTAGGTCAAGACAAATGGTTTTTAGAAATTATCAGTTTTATATCTCTCATGGAGATTGTGATCCTTTTTAAATATTTAGGATTTTGTGATTTTATATCTATCGTGGAGATTGTGAATCTTTTCTAATGTTTAGGTCTTTTGGACATTTCAATGTTTTTGGGTTTTTGGCAAATCAACTCATTGGAGGATTATGAGATGTAAAATGCAAACTAGTTTGTTGGATTTAGTTTTTGGATTAAATCAGTAATTATATGAATAATTGGTTTAATTAATAATTTCTAACTAGATTATACGTAATTGCGAAAAGTCATTCCAATTATAATTTTGACATAAAAGTGATGAAAATGAAGTTTCTACAATTTATGGATATGTTTTTCAAGAATGAAATTTAAGTTGTGTTATGTGAATTTATATTGTGTAACTATGAGTTACATGGTAGAAGGCATCTCTCATTTGAGACCTCTAATTATGATTGCATCAATTTATAATGTTAAAAATATATATTTAAAAAATATCATAATGCAAGAAATATTTCTCATATTTTTGTTTCAATTTCTTATAAATATTTTAATATAAATTAAATACACATGAGAAATATTTCTATACCTTTTACCATGAATGCTTAATACATAAACAAAGCAAAAAAAAATAAAAAATGCCTTAATGCAATATGTCTATTTATCTTTTACATTGCAATGATCTATATTTAATGTTCTTTATCTTATTTCCATCAATATTCATGCATTCTTCAATAAAAGTCAATAAAATTTATGTGTGCATATGCACAACATAACACCATGAGTATATAATAAATTGTAACTTCCACATGGTAATTTCAATTTAATGGTTACCAAAATAATAGATAAAGACATTTAATTAAATATACACAACAAAGCGCATCAAACAAAAAACGCATTTGACATAAATAAATACTTTTCAACAATGTATGAAATACACTATATAATAAATTCAATTATTATAAACCATATAATAAAAAATTTACAATTCTTTTTACATTTCTTTTAGGTATTATGTTTACATTGTATTGAGCTTTAGATTAGACCATTTTCACATTAAGAAAGTTATTTCCAACATTCAATTAAACCATCTCAAAATCCTTTTAAACCACTTTTAAATTAAATTAATTTTTTAATGATAAAATCAAATTTACATACATATTTTCAAACATACATAATTTTCTTATTACTTTTTTCTTTTTAATATTTTTTATATCATATATTAAACTAAATATTAACATTACTTAATTTTATGTTTTCTTAAACTACATGAATAAAATGCTTTGCACTTACAACTACTATGTATAACTACTTCTAAACTATCATTCTTTTCACCGTATTCTTAAAAATTAAAAATTGCTGACCCCATCCAACTTAAATCACCAACGGTCAATAATGTAAATAACTAGTTTTTCAATTAAACTTTTTAACTTTTGAACGGCTCTTTGTAGAGTCAAACTTGTTAACTTAGAAAACTATTGTCGTTAATGATTTTATACATTTTAAAAAGTAATCTTCTCCCATTTGTAGGGTTTGTAATATTTTAGCCGCCGACCGCCGGAATCTCAATTAAGGTAAATGAATACCTTTCCAACAAAGTACATTCTTCAGTCGTTGAAAACGATTTAAAATTAGGACGGCCAGTGGCAGTGGGTGGCACGGCCGCGGGCCCACCGCACCGAAAACTCCTCCACATCACATTCTTAACTTTCCGTTATTCTTCTTCCATGCGCCCGCACGCAAACCTCGCTTATTGGCTCCGACATCCTCACAGAATTCATTGAAGCGTAAAATAACCCCGTCAAATGAAACGTCGCCGTGACGTTTCCATGACGTCACCCGAAAGAGCTCTCGCTCCTTTTCGATTCTTGAAGTTGTACGAACAGACTCCTCTCAATACGGCCCAATTTATTGCTTAACCAAACAACTTAAATAATATTTTAGTGATAATAAACGGTCAACGTTCGCGGACGTTACATCCCTCGGCGTTTGTAATTAACTGCCGTCAGCTTAGAAATGACCTTTGGCCTTTGCCAACCACTTAGTCTTTAAAGTTAATGATTATCAGTGATTTCCTTACATCACAAGTTTTCCTTTGATTCCACGCCCTCCGCCCTTTCAACTTCATATTCGATTACTTGGATTGGAATGGCATATCGTTGAAGATTATGATGACGACTACACAAATATTTTTTAATATAGAAAAAGATAAAAATGACAATGAACTCTATATTGGTATTATGATGATAACTACACAAATAATTTTTTATATTTAAAAAAGGATAAAAATGACAGTATATTGTAGATTGGTATGACTATGACAATTACATAAATAATTTTTAATATAGAAAAAATAAAAATGATAATAAATGAGGTCCGTAAGTGAATTTCGCTGAATGGATGTTCCTCAGTGTTTAACATTAATCCGTGTAAAAGTAAGATTTTAATAAGGAAAAGAAAAAGACAATACAATGTAAATTGAGTATCATTTGTATTTCTAATAAACTGAACCCTTCAATTCTACAATTAATATGTATATAAAAAAATAATAATACTAATTATTTAATTATATTTTATTATTTAAATATAATTAAAAAAATTGTCTTATTTGTATATTCTATTTAAGTTTTACAAAATAATTTAAGTACTTTAAAATTTATTATTATTATAATAATATTACATAATACACTTGTGTATAAATAGATAACCTAATATTTTAAGTGAATTTAATAATGAAAATTTATGTTTTTAATAAGAAAGTGATGTATTTTACAGGGATTAATCTTTTATGTAATTATTCATTTCATTTTTATGATTACAAAAATAAAATAATCCGAACATAATTTTTAAGTGGATTTAATAGTGAAAGTTTATGGTTTTTTTAATAGAAAAATGATGTATTTTACAAGGATTCATGTTTTATATAATTATTCATGTTATTTCTATGATTCAAAATTTGAATAATAATAATAATAATAAGAAACTATATTATTTAATAATTTTATCTTTTAGATTATAGTGCAAAAATTAAGTGAATATATTTATTTAAAAATAATCAAGATTTAAATATAATAACAAGGTCTCAATGATGATATGGCGTATAACAAAAATGATCTTTTTTTAGTCAATAAAAAATTATGTAATAATTTTTTATTTAAGAAGATATATATTCAATTCAAATAATTTAAACAAAAATAAAATTATTTATTTGAATAATTAATAATCATAAAACTATCTTTAAGTGGTTTGAAGCTTACTAATGATTATAATTATATATATTTTATTATATGCTTATAGAAATTTAGATTTGGAATAAAAAATAAAATATATATTTTTTAAATAATTCAAACAAAAGTGAAGTTATGTATTTAAATAGTTAGTAATTTTAAGATTTATTAACAGAAAACATAATCTATAACATTGAAATCATATTAAATAAATTAAAATAAAATTAATTGTTATAATATTAAAATTAAAAATATTAAATTTCCTTTTTTTACATTTCAATTAAATCAAATAAGTTTTTAATTGAATGTGATTTTCTAAAATATTATTTATTATAGATATATAAGTTGATTAAGCTACAACATGATATATTATAGACCATGGTCAACAAACAATCATATATATTATAATTAAATCTTAGAATGAAGATTTTGAAAAAAAATAAAATTTGAAAAATAATCAAAATATTAGAACGTCTATGATTAAATAAAACTTTTAAATGGAAAAAATTCTAAAATTAAATATTAAAACTACAAATTTATTAAAATAAAATAAAAAGATGTTATTATGAATATATTATCAAGTGAAAGCTTTCAAATCATTCCTACTCACATATTCATATAAGTTTAAAAAATAAATATCATAAAGTATAAAAATAAATTTTGAGCTATATAATTAAAAAGTAAATTTAGATATAATATGGATAAATATATGTAAATTAACATGAATCATAAATATTCATACTAAAATTAACTAGGCTAAATAATACATAAAATAATAATTAATCTAGCTAGTTAATTTCCCAAGTTATAGAAAGAGAGAAACATGTAATGTTCAAGATTATTTTATTGTAGGGAGTGACTTGAAGACAATCATCAAAATATGATAGTAGAAAATAGTGTACAATAGAAAAATAAAGATGACTCACAAAAATTACAACGATTACAAAAGTATGTCCAAAACAATAAGTTTGAAGTGTCCACTATTTGAATGCTCTAAAAAAAATTTAGGTAAAATAAAATATGTTTTGATGAATTTATTCTACTAATTTAGGTCTCCAAAAAGCTCACTTTATTTTTTTTTCATTGCCTCAAATTGATGAAAAAATGAACTTCTTCTCCTTTCTCTAATTCGGTAGCTTCATCTAAAACTTTAGAGAAAAAACATACATGTTTTAGATCTTGCATTATACTATGGAACTATTGAGCTATATTTTATATTTATCTATCCCCTCAATGGTATATAATATCGAAAGTGTCACACCAATAATTATAGTGATTCTTTGGTAATGTAAATAAGTGTTGTACAATGTGACTCTAACATAAAATTTTGTGCTTCAATGAATGTGTTAATGCTTACTCATTTTCTTTAAAATTATTGAAAATGTTCAATATATTGTTATGAACAATAAATGAATTCTCTATCTTCACATGATTATTCATAAATGCCTAAAAGAGCTAAGGTTTATGTGTATATATAGATTAATTGAATTAAAATTAGGACCCTATTAGCATGGAAAAAACCATCCAAGAATAGTGAAAGTGAAAAAAACATGATAAGGATCACAAGAAGCTAGGAATGAAAACACCCAAAATAATCCTTACAAAATCATATATTCACACTCCAAACATGTCTAGAGCATTAGAGCACACTCTAGAAATAAAGGCAAAAGTAGTGGGAATTGTGAGGAGGGGATAAGTGAAATTTAGTGTCATTCCCATGATTTCATATGAAAGAACAAAAAAAAGGTCAATTCATTTTTATAATATATAATGCACACTCAACACAATTGAAATCCACCTTAATGGAAAACATGTAACCATATTAACAAAAAACACATGCAACTAAATGAGTGTAGTTTATAATGTAATAATGTTTGTATGGTCATCGTAAGTCCATGCTGACCCCTGCTTATAGTAACTAGCATATATGCATATCTATGACTTATAACTACCTATGTGATCCTAATAGGTCCCACAACCTCATAGACCAATTTGAGATCTCAACTAAAATGATGAGGGTTAACTAATAATATAGGGTCAAATGGTATGTTTTGACACTCAATGAGGTTCAAACGATACCTCAACTGGTTCCAACTAATCAAAAGGCTCATAACATACCTTAAGTTGAAAATCTAAATCTAATTCTATGTTGAGAATACTTTATTTAAAAAATTTTAACTACATATTTAATATGCCCCATATAGTTTTAAAGGGAACATAAAATATATAGGTCTAACCCCTCTTAGATGGATCATATAATCTCCATCATTAGATATCTTCCACATTAGTTGTCAGATCTAGATAAGTTGAAATCCTTGGGAATCCTTACATAAATCTATAAAGGTTTTAAACACTCTTTTAAGTTTGCAAAATAGTTTGGGAGAATAGTAGGAGGATATAGAGGAAGACTTGTCCATAATATCTCCCCTTTGATCTCCATACCCTTCCATGACCTCTATTTATGTGGGTTTCGAAGCTTTAACAATTATGTATATTGTTTATTTTTTATTTTTGATGGGTTACAAATGTTGTTATGCATATACTATAAGTCTTTGGATTTTTATATTTCCTCTAGAAGGTTTTTTGTATCAATATAATTGAAAATGAATAAGGGATATTTAGGATACTGATAGAAATTAATGGGAACTTGTGGTTCTCAAAATTGAGGTCTTATTTATAAATTTTATTTTTATTTTTAGTTGGAAGGGGTGACAAAAAATAGTGAGGGTCTTAAGTGTCACCCTATCCTCATGCCATAATGTGCCTTTAAATAAACTAGAAGGGACCCTAATGACATAGCATTCACACAACCCGATCAATCAAATCAAATATCATCAATTAATACAAATAATAAGGGCCATATGTAACTAACCGCATGTTTTTAAATTTTATAATTTTAACTTAATAAACTCAATCATAGGTCTAACACTTCCATTAATATCTACCACCCAAAATCATGACCCCCATGTTATATTAGACCACCTAAGGCCACCACATTCACTCACTTTCACCAACATTGGTGGACCTAAACACAACCCTCAAATGATTGTGTAAGTGTGGCCCTTTGTCTTCTTTAATAAAATATCTTCATGTGGTCCTTTGTGGCTGAGTGGTTGTCAATGTAACTTTTTAGGTCTTAAGGCCATTATGTGAGAAAAGGGTTAGTATATCCTGATCATTGGTGAAATCATTGTTATATATGCTTATAAATGGGTAAGTGCACCAAATTGGGGGACAAAAATTGGTCTACCCATGGACATAATTTTTTTTAAATTTCAGAAATTTAAACTTTTATAGATAATTTGAGATGGCTACACTCAAAATTTTAAGATGGTATAAAAATATGAATTGTAGCATTTCGAGTCTATCTTTCAAAAAACTTTTTTTTATAAAAATGGTTAAGTATAAGTAGGTCAAACATATAAAATTTGAAGAGGACCTCCTATTTTTTTAAGAAAACATAGTAGATAGATGTCCGTGTGGCCCACCATTTTTTGAGCATCGTTAAATATTGTTTGAAATCCTTTGGTGAATATCTAGATAAGATCTTCTTGTGTGTTACGATTTTTTTTTATAAATTTTTTAAATGAATTTTTTTTTATTAAATTTACAATAAAGTAGATCCTAAAAACTAGCAAAAAAGTGGATAGCCTGTCGTGCGTCCCAGCCTAACTACCTCAAAAAAAATGAAAATTGATTTTTTTTGAATGTGTGTAGAATTAGGCCTAGTTTGTTACCATATGATTTTTTTGCAATTGGATCAAAAAAAAACAAATTAGATAAATATAAATAAGCACGTATAGGTGTGGCATGTAGTGGCCTAAAAAAGTTGTAGTTAGAAATAAATATAGTTTGAACCCTTAAAATATCCTAAAAATTATAAAAATCATAGATTAAAAAAAAGGATAACATGCTCATTGTAACGGTAATAATTTTTTGAATTTTGATGTTGGAATCCATAGTGTATTTGATGATTGAAGTTGAAATTTAATGATTTTTCTCAAAACTCTCAGTCTCAATTGCAGATGCATTGTCACAAGCATTTGACTTGGAAATCCAAGTCATTTCGAAGCCTAAAGGATCGATTTTTAATTCAAATTAAAATAAAATGTATGCATTATAGAACACTTACATGTTGCTTTGTCATAAGACCAAAACCATCTCCAAGAGAATTTGGGAGTTGCACATGAAGCCAACTTTGGCCATAAGCTTATATTTATTACTCTGAAGTATAAGTTTACATTTATATTGTTACATTTATTTTCTTATACTTTAAATTTATTTTAGTAAATATAATAAATTAGGGTCACTCAACATCTAATAGAGTTAGTCTCACAGTTACATGACTTACAATGTGGAAAATAGTTTTTCAAAATCCAATCAGGTCATTACTTAGGCATGTTTAGGGTCTAAGTATTAGACCTAGGGATTTTAGGACATAAATTTTGTAATTGATATCCTTTTTTGATAAAAATATAGTCATTTCTTAGGTTTTTATGCCTTTTAGATTGATTCTTAGCATTTCTAGGAGTCTTAGGTTTGTCAAAATTGAAGTTTTCAAACCACTCACTTTGAAATTGATGTAAAGTGGTCTTATTGGGGTAACATAGGTCACATTGATGACCTGAACACATCAAACAAAAACTTTACATGTTAATTTCACTTGATCATCATCCCTCCCTCATCCTTAATCACTTTTTACTCATCCCTCATTACCCATAATCACTCTCTCATCAATCCTCATTATCCCTAATCACTTCCTCATTGACCCTGACTATCATTAGTCATCTCTAATCACTCCCTTATCATCCATAATCACTCCTCCATTAAGCCTCATTATCCCTTATCATCCCTAATCACTCCCTCCACATCCTTCATCATCCCTAATCAGTCTTTCCTCATCCCTCATCATACCTAATTGCTTCCTCATCCTTATTCACTCCCTCCTCATCTCTCCTTATCCTTAATCACTCTTTCATTGACCTTAGTTGTCTCTCATCATCTCTAATCACTCAGGCTTATCATCCCTAATCACTCCATTAATTATCACCATCCATCATCATCAATAATCACTCACTTCTCATCCCTCATAATACATAATCAATATTTCTTCATCCCTCATCATCACTAATCACTCCCTCATTGACCCTCACCATCCTTCATAACTCCATCATTGAACCTCACCATCCCTTACCATTCCTAACCATTCCCTCATCATCTAGCATAAGTATATACAATAACTATATATTTTATTCCAATCATATGTTGTTTAATACATTATAATAGAAATTAACTCTTTTTTAGGATTTGTGTTGTCAATACCCATTTGTGATAGTCAATTTTATTACTGAATGAATTGGATTATATTCCAAATTTATAGTCAAGTAACATAAGTATTAACATAACATAGAGTCTAAATTTTAGTTCATCGAATTATATTTATTGTGTAGTTGACTAAATTAAAATTTATTTCATTCCACCTTTAATAGTTTGGTTTAAAAGATAAAAATTAAACACAAATCTCTTGTATAATTTTCTAATTCTGAGAAGATTTAAATCAGATACAAAGTTATTTAGTATTTCCCATTCCTGTATAACTTAAATCTTGTTTAGGTTCACACATGCACTCCTTGTGTGTGTAATGTGTCCTAAATATTTTATCTCTTGCATGAAAAATGAACATTTATTCATGTTATCACAAAAATATGTTTTTACAAAATGTGAAACACTAGTTTAGCATGGTTTAGATGTTCATCTCATGTTTTCTAAAGATTAAGATGTCATCAAGATATAATAAAAAAATGACACAGGTAAAGGGATTTAGGATGTCTTTCAACATCTTTAAATGAATGAATTAATTATATGAGTTAACCTAAAAGGCATAACCAACTAGTCAATCAATCATTCCTTTTTTTTTAAGACTATATTCCAAATGTTTAGAGGTTTAACATGAATATGGTGATACCCAAACTTAAGATCAATTTTGGAAAATAATTTTACACAATGGATATGGTAGAAAAATGCTTTAATATTTGAATGAGGATAATAGTTCTTCATGCTAATTCTTGTTAAGATTTTTTAATTGATTCACAACTTTGACACAAACCCAATTGGGTTTCTGCAAGGCAATGATTTGGGCATGATGTGTCCATTATCCATGATTTCAAGGATCTACCACTTGATATATTCATTCTCTAGAAATGATATGTTGTTTAAAGAGGTTTTAGGTAGAGTTATTTAAGGGATAAAATCAATAGTATTGTTTAAATTATAGTATGCAAAAACTTATTTAGGTGACTAAAAGATATTCTTGTATTTATCTAGTTTATGGTTCAATTATTTTGTCTTTGTTATTTTTGGATAAAACACAATATGATATGGTGACATAATGATGTCATTAAAAAATTAATTCTTACCATTAAGAATATACTTCTTACTAGAGCTGACAATATTATTTCACTTCTTGGCATTAATGACTAGGAACTAACTATGATATATGGTATTTTAGATCATGACAATCTATCACAAAATTTCAAGGATTTAGTTCATAGACTAAATTTCAATGGTAAATACATGGTTAACCACATGTAAAACATCACACACTTATAATGGTGATATGTCACAAAGGATTGCATCTTTAAAAAGTTTGATTTTGTACACCAAGCGACACTACTAGGTGATCCATTTCTCAAGGCCTACACTAGACCATACACTAACATATGGCTATGGATGATGTATAAATTTTAAGTTAAATTTTTGAAAATATGATTTAGGAGAAATTAAATTCTTCTGAATTCCATTATAAATGATGAAGTGTATTGTCTCACCATTGATCTACATTTGTTAATGAAACAATATTTTTAATTCATATAATTTCTTGTTGGGGAAAGTAGAGATATTTTTAGTACCAACCATATCATTGGGTTCATAATATATTATCTAATTAAATTTTTATATTGATAGATAACTTGTACCCACTTCTAGAGATATGCAAGTAGAGAGCTCATAGTGTGACACTCTTCATTGGATTGAATATTGAAGTTATGAATTAAGCACCACTTTCCAATCTTTGACTACTTATTCTAATAATTTGAAAATTATTTTCCACTCTTTAGTATGATGACTCAATCAATATACATATAAATATAAGGCCTTAAATATAATTATTAGGATCATAAAATTCCCTCATATGAAAAGCAATTGATTGGTTTCAAGAAATCACATAGCTTGGTGATCCTCATGTATTTACTACCCATTTTTGGTGCTATGGTTGTTTTATTTACTTCTCTTTTTATGGTGGATTTTTAATTTTGAATTACATCATTTCTAATAGGCCCATAATTTTTCATAGGTGTTAAATATTTATGTTTCAAATTTGACTCCACATCATTTTGATCACTATGTCTTATATTTTATGCTAGCACTTAACTCTCCACTTATAGCTCCTAACATTGTTAAACTAAAAAAAAATACCACCATCAAGGTATTGGATGGAGTGATTAAGGATGGGGAGGGATGAGGAGGAATTGAGTAGAGATAATGAGGGAGTAACTAGGGATGATGAGGGATGGTGAAGGTCAGTGACGAAGTGATTAGGGAGGATGAAGGAATGATTAGGGATGTTCAGTGATGGTGAGGATTAATTATGGAATGATTATGGAAGATGATGGACAAGGAATGAGTGATTATAGATGATGAGGTATGATGAAGCACTGATTAGGGATGATGAGGTGATGCAAGAGCATCACTACCCAATAAAAATAGTGATCTAATTTACATGTTTTGAGTATTTAAAAGGTGGTAAAGGTCATAATAAATATATATTAGTCTTTATAAGTTTCTAGTTTTGTGTCAATTTTGAATTAGAGTTGTATTAAACTTTCCCACCAAATCTTTTATTTGAATTTTTAAACTTTCATAGAGACTTCAATCTTATTTAAAGAAGTCCAACATTGAATTTGGTGTGGTTATAATGTAGCGAGGATTTTAGGAGTTTACAACACATATAACTAAACTCATATTTGAGAAATATGTTAGTAGTTAAGGACACTCTTAACATACAAAAGAAGTTAGAATTTAGTTGATGGTTATTTGGTAATAAGAGTCTTGTCCATGTCTTATTTTATATTTAGAGTCATATTAAAGAGAGTTAGATGGGGTAGGATTAAAAAGGATGAATTTAAAGAACCAAAAACAAGTGAATAAAGACAAGTTTTGATTATTTGTAGATAAAAAAGCAAATAGACCCTACATCTTCTTGAATATGTGTAAAGATAGTTGACAATGTGTATGATCATGAAACATGATTAGTAAAAAGTTATTAATGATATTTTTGTGAGTGGTAAGTTTAAAATACCTTTTAATTGATGGTGATTATATAATTTTTCATTTGATTTTCAATTCTTTTGAATGTTCAAATTATAAATTGTATACCCTATGCTTTTACAAACTATGCCTTGAAATCTGAGTGAAGGTTAGAATCTTATGGAAGAGGAAATTATATTTGGTGGGATTTTGGAATTTATGAGTAATTAGTAACTTGAAATAACAATTATTTAATATTCTTTAAAAATTTTATGTTGTTATTTTTCTAAAATTATTCTATGTTAAATAACAGAACCCTATCTTCTATGAGTAAAAGCTCTGAGTATACATCCATGTGAGAAGGTATATGCATGTATTGGAGTGAAAATTAAAATGTATATGCTGGTGAGTTGATTATAATATTATCATAAATTATTATAGTATTTTAATTAGCTTTCATATATTTTTATGATAAAAAAGAAAACTAACACAGTCCTACAGTCATTAAGAAACTTAACACAGTCAAAGTGGTATCTCATGGAAATTAGAAAATTGAGTGTTAGAAATGGAAGGAATTGATTTTTTAAAGTGTTTAAACATTTTTAATAGGAGTTTCAACCTCCAAGTTGATTTAGAACCATTTTTGGAATGAATGAAAATAACTAACCTCTTCTTCGATTACTATAGACTTGTGATTGAGTACATAGTCAATTCAAATTTGGTTAAGTCAATATATTATAGCTTAAAAAGGGAAATATAACACTTTGAAAATGTGCATAAGGTCAAATCAGACCTAATACAATAGTAAAATTCATTATAAACAACTTTGGAAGATTTAAATCTCAATTTGACCCTTCTCAAGTCTATGAAACCAATCCAAACCTTGTATTAGGGTTTCTATTTTCAAAGTGAGTTTTTAGTAGTTTTAACTGTCAATAATTCATGAAATTTGGTAAAAAATATGAGTTAAATATGCACAAAGATGATATAATGTTTATAAGTTGTGTAAATATGGATAAGTAAAGATGGGGGAAGACTATGTGGTAGATAAGGTAGAAGGAAACCTAAAGACCTAATCTGAGAGTAGAAAGAGCCAAAATAAGTTATCAAATAGTTGAACCAAAGCTTGAAATTTTTTGAATAACTAGGATATGTTATACAGTATCCATAAACTATGTTGATTTGATGATTTGAGTCCTACAAGAAGAGTCTATGATAGAGAAAGAGGTAGTGTGTGATATGAGGATTTTGTTGAGAAGTTAAGTAGGGTTAAGAAGAAGTTAGAGAGAAATCAAAGGAGTGGAAGGAAGTTTTTTAGATCCCCATTAAATCTTAATTAAATAGAGACAAGATTTGATCTAAGTTTTTATAAATCATAAAGACTAGTAAGGGGGATAGTCTCAAAGTAAGAGAGATTGAATGCACTGAGTAAGGAGAATAAAATGAAGAGTTTAGTGAGAAGATCCAAAAAATGGTGGAGATAAATGAAATGAATAAAATGTAGATGTGAAATTGAAATGTGTGAAGGGTCCAAAGACAAATATCAAGAAAGAAAAGACAAAGTGAAATCTAGGTGGATATTGGCAAATAGCTTGGACAAGTAGAGTATGCAAAGGGCTCTACATCATGAGGGAAGGTGAGGGGTAATGAGTGAGTGATTATAAATGATGATGAATGGTGATGGTAAATAAGGGAGTGATTAGAGATGATAAGGGATGAGGAAGGAATGATTAGGGATGATGAAGTAGTGATTAGGGATGATAAAGGCTAATGAAGGAGTGATTAGGGAGGATGAGGGAGTGATTAAAGATAATAAGGGATGGTGAGTGTCAATGAGTGAGTGATTAAAGACGAGGAGGGACAAATAATGAGTTATTAGGGATAATGAGGCATAGTGAGGGTCATTGAGGGAGTAATTAGAGACCATGAGGGAGTGATTAAAGATGACCAGGGATAGTGAGGGTCAATGAAGGAGTGATTAGGGAAAATGAAGAATGATGATAGAGTGATTAGGGGTGATGAGGCATGAGTAATAAGTGATCAAGGATGAGGGAAGGATGATGAATAATTAAAATTAAGACAAAGTGGTTATTTGATGTGTGTAGGTCATCAATGTGACCTACACTACCCAAATCACACCACTTTACATCAATTTCAAAGTGAGTGGTTTTAAAACTTAAATTTTGATGAACCTAATACTCTTATAAATTCTAAGAATCAATTTGGAATGCATAAAAACCTAAAAAAAAAACTATATGTTTACTAAAAATGGATATTAATTGTAAAACTTATGTCCTAAAATCCCTAGGTTTAATAATTAGACCCTGAAAATGCCTAAGTAATGACCTTATTGGATTTTGAAAAACTATTTTCCACATCATAAGGCATGTAACTATGAGATCAAATATATCAAAAATTGAGTGACCCTAATTTCTTATATTTATTAAAATAAATTTAAAGTATAAGAAAATAAATGTAACTCTTATACTTAAAATTTAGACTAGTAAATATAATCTTATGGCCAAAGTTAGCTTCACATGAAACTCCCAAATATTCATGGAGATGGTTTTGGTCTTATGACAAAGCAACACATACTTGTTATTTAGATTTACAATAGTTTGTACATGTTATTATTTTCTCAATAACGTGTATGCATTATGGCTTGGTAATTATCAAGCCATAATTTTAATAACATGATCATGTTAATTAAATAATGCAATTGTGTTATTTAATAACATGATAATTTTACCTAAAATGTCCATGGAATTGTCCCCCAACTCTATGCACATACCCAAATACTTCTCTCCAATATATCAATAAACCTATGGGCCCATATCCCATTCAACATTACCAAAGTATCATGTATTGACCTCAACCAAGTAATCTTCACCAAATGAAACTATTTATATGGGATTAATCATTTATCAATTATTGTGGCCAAAAAATGTACTGCTAATACCACTTGAGATGCTCCCTCTTTAAACACCACCATTTACTTTATCGATTTAGTTGGGCCAACCCATTATTTTTTTATTTTCATGTGACTATGTCACATAAATATGGCCTTAACCCATTTAAGGTCCTCCTTTACATTAATGGAAAACCTTGCACGTATAAGAAATGCATTGTTTTATACCCTAAAGGGCATATGCATGTGCACACACACACACACACAAAGAGAGAGAGAGAGAGAGAGAGAGAGAGAGAGAGAGGAGAGAGAGAGAGAGAGAGAGAGAGAGAGAGAGAGAGAGAGAGAGAGAGAGAGAGAGAGAGAGAGAGAGAGAGAGGCTTGTATATATATATATATATACATATATCTATACATATATACATATATCTATATACACACATATATCACACATATTATTTAACCCTAAATTTTTAATGAGGGGACTAGGGTTAATAATATATAAATAGTTCAAGCACAAGGGTGATAAACTAATCTCTAGTAGGTTAATTAATTACAAAATTAGATAAATGAATATTTTGAATTATAATATTAATATATAGTAAGAATAGAAATTAATAAATGAAAAATATGTAGAATTGATTGCCATACCAAATATAAATGATACTTATCTAGGTTTACTATGTGCTACCTGTTTTGGACTAAAAATAGGGGGAAGTATGCAAGACTAGTATTCTAGACCGGTACTCATATTATGTAAATTGTACTTCTATAACTGCAAACATTATTATCAACACTAATGTTTGGATGTGATGTACGTGTTTAATATGTAATAATGATTAGATCTTGATGTGACCAAATTCATTTTTCTACATTTTATTCACCTTTATGTTTATATATTTAGATTTGAGATACATGTTTTTGCTCTTTTCTAATTGATCAAAACTTAGCTCTTTACCCTTCTTCACCCTTAGAATGAGTTTGATAAAAATGGGTTAGTGGGCTCACAGTGTAGAGATTACTACAAATACCCCTCTAATAATGGGTGATGCATACATAGTTAATACTCCAAGGAGGGCCTCAAACTTATGTACTTTTCCCCTATGTGTGGGAATGTGTGTACACAAAGGTGAAACATACTATATGAATATACATATAGTGATCTATATTTGAATTTTATAAATATCACACATGAGATACTCTTTGAATGCTTCAACCCATAATATGATTGATTTTATGCTTGATATAAAATAGGGATGAATAGGGCATAATAGTTTGGTTATGCAATTCATTGACTGAGATTTAGTAAGTGTTTGATTGGTATCTACTAGATGAACAATGAGAAGGATTATAATTGTATTTATACCACATGTTTTTAAAATATCTCATGGTAGAGTTTAATAAGACAAATATGATGACCCATAGGTTTTGAAAAATTTGTAATTTAGATGAATTTTGTAAACTGGATACTAGATAAAGATCTGAACACTACCATCGATGGTAGTGTCCCTATGTGGTGAGTAGTGTTTAGAAGGCTATAAAATATGTATAGATCTAAAAATTATAGTGAATGATGTTTATTATGTTTTAATTTTTTTCTGCACTATAAGGGACCTAGGTCATTAGAATGATATGGACCAGACTAAGAGATAATAATTTAGGTATAGTGAGATGGTGTATTTGAACCTTTTGGTAGCAAGGAGGTCTAAAACTAAAGGTATAGATTTGATTGATATTTTTCAAATGTATAAGACTGAGATGCTATAAATATTCAATTTTAGTGTGTTCATTTTCACCCCTTTAATATAGAAATGGATAAGGATGAAATTACTTATTTAAAGGAAATAAATGCATACTTGGGTGTGTATAAAACACCTTGCCTTTTCTTGAGCTCACTTTGAGTATTTTTCTAGTGTAGGACCTATGTGTTGATTCAATAATGTTTCCCCTTGATGATTTAAATTAGTAAAGATGTTTCCTTATAAAGTATTGAAGCTAAAAAAGGTTCAGACCTAAACCTTAGATCTAAGTGAAAATGGAGATTAGAAGGCAATATGATCCCAATTTGGTGTAAGGATGAGTTTTGACATGACCATTGAGATCATTGTATCTTAATTCCATAACTCAAGTGTGAACATGTAATCTAGTGAGGGTGAATGATTTAATCAAATAATCCTATAATTATGGTGATATTGGATGATTTAATCATTTTAACCTAAAAATATGGTGAGGTTAAATTATTTAATCACTTCAAAATATAAAATAAACCGATTGTTGAAATAGAAAAGGCTTGATAATAGTACATGTTGGTGTAATTAGTGTGTCTTGGTGAGTAGTATAATTATTAAATTTTGAAATTTTTTATGTAATATCATAGTATATTCACCTATAATATGTATGAGCTAGAGTATATGTGTCACAAATATGAAAAATATATTTCAAATCTATGAAAAATTAGTCTAATGTATAGGATTCTAACCCAAGTTTATATCTAAATCATGGAACTAAACTAGAGTTTGTGAAAGTGTAGAGGTCATATTTTTATGACATGCCCTGATTGAAATTTGGATATAATGAGTGAGTGCATAAGTGTGGATTTCATGTTTTTATGACATGTCCCCATTGAAATATGTTAACTAAGAAAATGTGTAAGTGTGGAGGTTATGTATTTATGACATACCCCCACTAAACTATGGAAACTATGAAAAATTTGGATGTTATGCATATATGACATGACCCAACTAATAGTCCCCCTTTTTTGAGGTGAGGGAGATATAAATTGGTAGGTACCTTACCTCAAAAGGATAAGGTAGATATATAATCTATGTATAAATCATGTAGCATATAGGGATAACATTTTAAAGTAAAATATATCAATGAAGCTCATAGTATGTGATCACATCAAGTCTTAAGATGCATGATATAAATCATGGAAATGTCTAGAAAATAAAAATACAAGCTCAACAAAAAATCAAGCACACACACAAGATTACTCAATGTAATGCAAAGGAATGGTCCAAGGAGACCTTATTGAAGGGGCATGTTCAAACACCACATAACTGAAAGGAATGACATATTCAAATTTATAATTCACATGTAATGACATATTTAAATTTCTAATCAACATACAATGGTACAAGGGCCAACAAGAAAGGAAAATATTCAAATGTTCCACAAATAAGACAATAACAAGTAATGGAATGCACTCAAGGAAAAAAAAAGTATATGAAGTGTAAGTAATCAACATATGCATATCATACTAGTCCTTGCATATGTGTGTCAGTAAAAATGTTATGTAACATAGTATATTAAGTACACTATAAAAATATATGAGCATGGATATAGACATGTGTAATATAAAATATGATAATGTAGGAATGATCATAAAGGATATGTAAAATGTATAAATCAAGATAAAAAAAGATGACCCCAACATACTATATGATGTAGGTAGAAGAGAGGTTCAACATATATAAGTGCATATATCATGTGTATGGGTATGCTTGTATCACACTCAAAAGATTCTTGAAACATATGTGAATTATTGTAACCATTTAGGACTTAAGGCACATAAATCCTATGTTGTTAAAATGCTAAGTATAATAATAACTTGGAATGAAAATAAGAAATAATTGATTTGAAAAGCTTTTCCAAAAATAGAAAATATGTAAAGAAAGTGTACTTACCTAAAGAAAAATAGGTATTTATATGACTTAGGAGGCTGAAATAGGCTTGAAAATCAGTCAAACATATTTCATTTTATAAATGTAGCTAAAATCAAGCTTCAGATAGTAGCACCCTTATGAGGATAATAACACCATGTGGTGCTAGTGTCCAATATTGGTGCTAGTGTCCTTCTTGGAGGAGCTATCTGAAACTTTCAAAGAAGTTGTAGGAGAGTTTAGGGGAATTGAAGGTGATTATATATCTTCTAAAATCTTGCCTATGTCACTATTTTGATTGAATATATTCTAAAACCCTAATGAATACCTACACACATGAAACAATAACTAGATCAAATGCAAAAGAAAGGTAAATATTAGGTTGTGGGATATTACAATCATGGAAATTAGAATCTTTGTTGTCCTATACATTATATAAATTAACCCCAATGCTAGGGGTATTAAATTTTATGTAGTTATCCCTTTGGGAAGGTGCATAATCAATGCACATGGTATGTTATAATTACTTTTGCTTAGGCCCTTCTTTGATCAAGCATACTAGTCTAAATGTGATAGTTGGGTAATATGTAGAGTATTTATCTATATTATTAACTAATTTTATGTAATCATGTACCAAAATAATAAATTATATATATAAATGCATTTTGAGCCTCTTTATATATAAATAAATTTTATTTGAGTGCAATACCTTATTTGCTTGTTGACATGATGCAAAAGAGGGATAAAAAACATAAGATAAGGCTCAAGGTAGGGTTATGACCTAAAACATAGGATACAATGTTTGTTGGACACTAGCTCTATATTTAAACACTAGTTATCTAGATAAGGGTGTTAGTGTCATGAGGACTAAAAATAGAGTTAAGACTAGGCAAGATAGGCCAAGGGCCCTATTGACTGGGAGGAGGTGACTTAGGTCTACTAGGGTTGAAACAAATAGGGAAAATGAGACATAATAAAAATCAAAAGACCCAAAATGACCATGCAAACATGGGTTATATTCATCACTAAGACCTTCCTATGAAAGAGAAACAAAAGACATAATACTTGTGGTTGCTTGATCAAATTAGGCTTTATACATTTGCCCCCCTTTTATTATATTAGTGTAATGAAATGAAATTACTAGAGTAAAAGAAAAAGATGAATGCATACCTATGCTTACATGTGTGGATGTTATATGGACCTGGCCAACTTTTTGGCCAAAGAAGTGGACAGGAGCTAAAGTGAAGTATGTGAAGAGAAAATCCATAATGTGGGTGTCCTCTATACTGAATCTAAATAGTGAACTAAATCATGAAGAATAAAACCCTAGTTTTCCCCCACCTTGATATCTAGATTGAGTTTGAGTATGTAAACTAAATATGTGGACAAACAAGGCCTACTTTCCCCCACTCTAATATGTGTATTAAATTTGAGTATGTAAACTAAAATTGGAGGTCAAAACTATTACTTGCCCTAGATAATCTAGGTCTAATAAAAGGTTATAGATCAACTAATGTAGATGGTCATGTGACCCAAACTAGTGAAATCGTAGTGGCATCCCAGTGACATGTTGGTGATGATCTGAGTGTAAATTGGAAATCTAAAAATAGAGATCAAGGATTGTGGCTTGTATCATGCCCCTAATCTTGATATTTGAGTAATGTGATTATGTATCTAAACATCTATATATCTAAGTCAAATTATATATCTGAGTTAAAATATATATCTAAGTCAATTATATACTTGATTCAAAGTATATACCTGAGTTAAATTATATATCTGAGTCAAATTGTATATCTCAACCAAGTTGTATATTTGAGATAAACTATATACCTAAGTCAAAATATATATCTAAGTAAAACTATATCTATATATATATATGAGTAAAATTGTGTATCTAAATATGTATATCTAAATAAACCCATGTCTGAATATGTATATCTAAGTAAAACTATGTGTCTAAATATCTATATCCAAGTAAACCTATGTGTTTAAATATGTATATCTGAGTAAACATGTGTGTCTGAATATCTATATCTACATAAACTTATGTGTCTGAATATGTATATTTGATTAAAGTTATGAGTCTAAATGTTTTTATTTGAGTAAACATGTGTCTAAATATCTATATTTGAGTAAAATTGTGTGTCTAAATATCTATATCTAAACTAATCTATGTGTATATACCCCCCCTTTTGGTGAGAGAGAGCCAATACTAAGGTAAGGATGTCTAACCAAAAGTGGTAATGACCAATATGATGGTGATAGTTAGCTAGGGTGATGTTGTTTTAGGTTTTGAATATTTTTTTTATTGTGATGGAGTTGGTTGTTTAATTTAGTAACACAATAAACCTTTGGTCTATATTGAGTTTGCTAAGGGAATATAGTTTTTTTTCATTTTGTAGAGCTAAATGTGATCAGGATAGTAGTGGAACTAATATAGGCAAGGAACATTGAGGTCAAGTGCCATACACAAGAAATGAACCACAAATTAGAGTTATGGTTCTCTTGATATCGCATTTAAGAGAAGTTGGTATTACCTAGCAAAACTAGCATGCAAGGTCAACCTTAGTAAGGTGGAATTTTAAAAATATGAATTTAATAGGTTGGTTGATTAGTTTGACAACTCATTTGAATTATTTAACTTGACAGTGATTGTTTGATCTAAGCTATATAGTATGACGAGGAGATGAGTGACTTTGACCTAGTATGAGGAGGTAGAGGCACTTATCTAGGCTAGGGAGGAGGTTACCCTAGTAATGAGCCTATTATTTTTATTATATTTGACACATGTAGTATATTTTTTAATATTTTCATTAAAAATATGGTAATTTAGGACCATTTTAAAAAATATGGCACTACTATCCTGATAATGGCACTGGTGTCTAGGACATGGTGTTAGTGTCCTGGGTATGGAGTTACTCTCTTATATGCAATGCTAGTGTCCACTTGGCCTAGTTTGTGATGAATTTTTATTAATGAATACTATTTGATGGTTGTTGTCTATTTATTTAATATTATATGATGCTAATGCCTTATTTGTTTATATTTTTTATGTGGATGTGTGTATGAGAGAATTCTAAAGTGGTTGGATAATGGAGACATTACATGGATTGCCCTTGACAAATGTAGAGATGGTCATGGTAGATAAAGCTAGTATGGGTAATCTGAAATCACTATATATGATGCCTTGGGACAAACACATGATGACCACATTATATAAGAGGTGGGACATAGCACCTAGACATTTTAGTTACTACTAGGGAGATGACTATCATCTCAGAAGATGTGTTTAGGATTCTAAGGTTACCAATTACTAAGTAGAGAGTAGTACTATAAGAGGGTACTAGTGATCAAGATATATGGTGGGTTTTGAGGTACTTTTATGTGATTTTTATGGGAACTCATCAAGCAAGAAGACACAATGATATATTATTGTCATTGATTGTCACAATAAATGTTCCATGATTGTGGAAGTTCTTATCAATTCTATTGGCTTCATTTATGACCATAGATGGGAGCTAGGTATCGATATCATACATGATGCATGAGATAATACATGACATAGAGGAACATGACACCATGTAATCATGTGTTCACACTATGATATCCCACTTATATAAGTATTTATACCACTTTACATAGGAAATGTGTGGAGGAGGTACTAAAGCTTCCATTCTATTACATTGTTAGGCATATAAACATATTATAGTGAGTAGATTGGTGTTGCCTCAATGAGGTGATCAGGCTCACCCTTAGACATTTATAGAGTGGTGGATTGGTATGACCTACATTCCAAAGAGGAGAATGATGCAATGTCTATAGGTGCTTGATATATTGATGGTTGGAAACATTATCTAGAGGCCCTATAAGGGCTATGATGGATGTCTTGAGGATGATGTTCAGCTAGGATGAGTACGAGTGAGTTTCCTCCCACATGAACATTGGATAAATTAATTTGAGAGGTTATAGTATGAGTGAGTGATGTGGTAGTTTGGCATTACATAAGTAGTGCAAAAAATTCCATTAGTGTAGTTGAGTATTTCTAAGGCTCTAGCAAGGCCAAGGAGTAGGCCTAGACCATTAGTTGTAGAGTTAGCTCTGATTCCATTGATAAAGTGGGATCTAGTGATTGATATACTTGATGTGGATTATTTAAGATCTATTGATGCCTATGTAGCCTAGTGGAGAGAGGATAGATGGGATCATCATGGTGGATGCAATATATATGGATCCCTTTTGGGTTATTGATGGTAGGTTACCATTGTATATTTGCATATTCTTCTTATTTAGTTACTTATTTACTTAGGTAGGTATTTAATGAATTATGTTGGTTTGTGTAGGTTTAAGTGATGATGAGTATTTATAGAATACCATTGAGTTTACACTTTGAGTACTAACATGAAATATTCCTAATGATGCCATGAATGATGTATTACTAGAGAGGGCCACATATTTTTCTTGTGTCCATGATATTTTTTTGATTGAGAAACCATAACTACTAGAATGTATAGGTGAGTAGCTGCTAACAAGGATGAGGCATGAATAGAGTATGAATATAGACCATGCACACATCTAATTTTCTAGGTGGGCTAGATATCTAGATAGTGGATGACTACATACATCTATAGTAAGAGCATGCAGAGTTTATAGTCAAGAAAGGGGTGTTATGGGAGAAAGAGAGTAGACATAGGCCTTGATCAAGGTCATAGAGGGATAGTGGGGCATCCATTTTTAGTATGGATATGTTAGAGAGTGAGAGTGAGGGGACTAGTCCTAGTGGCCACATCCAAATTATTGAGTGATTTACAATGTTTGTATTGAAACTATGTTCTAAGTTATATATGTGGATGTTTGTTACTATATGGGCACTATGTATATTGGTATCTTGATTTAGTTACATTGTGAATTTTTACATGTGTTTAATTATTTTTATTGTGTTAAATGGTGATATTGGAATATGGTATATGCCTAAGTAATGGTAAATAATTGTTTATTTATTTATAAATGTTTAAATAGACATGTATAGTGGACTAGGAATGTTATTTGTTAGTATAGTTGTTATAAGAATATCATAGGATATCTATGTGTGGATCATGTAACTGGAGTATGCACTATCTGAACCCTAATGACATGGTAAACAAATGACCATACTACTCATGTTGTGTCAGTGTAGAAGTAGAATCTAGAACTAATATTGCATGTGGTACATTGCTATTAGCTAGGTGTGTAAATTTTATAGTAAAGATCTTGATTAGTTGTCATACTAAAATTGTGATTTGAGATCTATGATCTTTGGCAAATATCTTGATTAGTTACTATACTATGTTATAATTTATATGATCTCTTAAAAATATCTTGATTGGTTGTTGGAATATGTTATAATTTTTATGATCTATTTAAAATATCTTAATTAATGGGTGAACTAATACTATGCTCTAATATTTGTGATTGCTTTCAAATATATTAATTTGTGGGAGAACTGAGACTATGCTTTGATATTGTAGTCATATAAAATGCAAAAAATGGTAACTTAATTGTGGCTCATGACACCCAAACTATAGGTCCATCTTGATTGCTCTCATGACCTACATAAACATCTTTTTATTGATTTTCAGTCATCCATAGCCTTTTAAAATTGATCCCAACTAGATCATACCCCTCTTTCCATGACTAATCCATCATCCTAGGCCCCATAAACTTAGGACAATAGCACCACACTTGGACCATAACACCAATGCCACTCTTGTCCACTTTCAATGCTCTTGTCCAATTGAATTTTTGGCCCTAATGGTTAGTTCCTTCTGGTTCCCCATCCTTCTCCTTGTCAACCTAATATGAGTAAATTTAACCCATGACCAATAAATCCCTATAAAAGCCCATTCAAAGATCATTTTGAAAGGGGGTTGGAAATTATCACTACGCAAGCAAGAATACACACAAGACTATTCAATTAATCTTCCCTATTCTCTACATACATCCAACCAACACACTTACAAGCTCATTCAAATCATTACACTAGTCCCTAGCCACCTCAAGTACATCTAGTTTAGCATTCTTTGTATATTTATACACTCAATTGCACAAAGAACATCAAGTGGGATAACTACATATGGCTTGATCCCTATTCAAACTATTTGTATGTAGGCAACGTGCCCACACATGGGGCATGAAGCATGTCTAATACATCTTACACATAATAACCCCCCCTCTTTCTCAAAATTAGTCAAATCATAATGGAAGATAGGGTTTGAAGAAAGACTCTGCTCTATAGCGAGCTTTGTTGACTTTCAATGTTTGAAATTAGGTACAAAAGCTCACACTGACTTAGCAAACAAAAACCAAAAAGGTTAGATCCCCAAGATAATAATGACAAAGGTGGACTATAACATTGGTGCCACTACTATCTACTTCCAGTGATCCTATCCTATCACAAAAAAAAGTTTAGATCCTAGTTTGTGATAGTGTCTTAGTCCTACATAGTGAATTCTAGCCTCTGTCTCAGTGGGATCAATTAGTTTTGAGCTAAGTGTTATTTTCTTCTCCTTATTACTATTTATAATTTTTTTTGAATTGTAATCAAATTTCACAAATTATTAGCTTGATAATTGCATATTTATTTATTGATTTTACTACTCAAACCTTTTAACTAAATTAGGAATAATACATCAATATTCCCAAAATTGTTAAATCATTTGGTGAACCCGACTTACTTCATTTATGCATAAAAACCCTAAAAACCTAGGGTAAAATTCTTATTGATTTTTCCTATTAATTTTTGAATTTTTATTTGAATATTTAAATTATAAATTCATTTCAAATTTTAAAATTTCATAGTAAATTTTAAAATAATTTTCTTTCAAACCCTAGTTGCCCATACTAGGTCCCAGTATTTTTCCAACAATTTTCCATTCATTTTCTGCATTTTTACTAGCATATTTAAATCAAATTATCCATTCAAATTTTAAAATTTCATAGTAAATTACTCAAATAATCATTTTTCAAAACCTTATTTTCATGTACTAGTTCTTATTTGCTTGTTGAGGTATCACCTTACATGTTTATTTGCTTCATATCCATTTTTAATGCATATTCTAGTTCTTTGTTTAGATTACATCCATTTAATATTTTTTACTATCACCCAAGTTGTTTTCATTATGCCACCTAAGTTCCTTTAATATTTTACTTCAAGATGAAGTGCAAGACTTAGTGGTAATCCTCCTAATTTCACCTAGATTCCTGTAACTCAGCCATAAACCATGGATAAACAACCAACTCAAGTTCTTGTTATAGATTCTACACATCCAGATTACACTAATTTTAATAAAGATAAATCCAATAATGAGAAATATAAAAATAATAATGATGATGCACACACTGATGCTCATGCTCCACCACATTAGACTACTGATCCACTTCCACCAATTATTGATAATGAATTTGTCCTCAACAAATATTTAATCCTACAAAGTTTTTAAGAAAGACTCTAGGACCAACCTTGAGATCATACTCTTATCTTGAAATCTATCATGGAAATTAAAAATGCTAAGCAAGTTGAATCTTCCATTCATTCAGAGCAACCAGTTTCACATGACACTATGGGGGAAACTATGTCTCAACAACCCCCTATAGTAACCCAACCTACCTCTATGCCACCGGCTACAACTAGTACATCTTTACCTCCTAATGTGGAAGCCCTTATGAAAGAGGTAAAATATCTTCAATCCAAGGTTTTACATATTGAGCAAGGTGTCTCTAGACCTACGTAGGATTTAGATTCTTTTGCTTTATTAAATACACTATTGGCACATCACACTAATTCTATACCTTTACCACAAGGTTTTGTTCAACCCAATATTACTCTATATGATGGCAAGGGTGATCTAAAGACATATTTGAGATCCTTTCACATAGCATGCTTAGACTATGTACCTAATAACTAGCTACTTACCAATTTATTTCCATAAATACTAAAGTATTATTCCTTACAATGGTTCTATAGTCTACCAAATTAGTCAGTCAATTCATTTATTCCTTTAGCTAACATGTTCCTAGATTATTTCAACATTAATATTGGTGATAAGGTTTCATATGCTCAAGTTGCACAATAGAAATAAAGGTCAAATGAGCATTTTACAAATTATGTTCTTTGATATAAGACTATTTTAGCTATGATGACTAGCCCCATGGCCGATCAAGAATTACATTATCTCTTCAAACAAAGTCAACCACCAGCTTTGTATGAATCAATTATGTTCAAAAAATTCTCTTCCTTCACTAAATTGCATTACACGCTAAAGGAAAGAGAAGTCAAGTTAATTTCAATGGGAAAACTCAAGTACATAAGTATCTCAAAAACAACAAATAAGAGTAACAACAAAGTCTCATACAAAGTCAAGGTAAATGACAACAAGAGTTAGAATCAACCTACAATTAATGTAGATTTAGACCCTCCTAAATGAGTGGTTTTATCAATACCTCCTTAGCATACATTTACTAATCTACTAGTTTTTCTAGCTAGAGTTTTATAGCAACTATTGGAATGTAACATCATGTCTCTTCATCTTATTTAGGAAGTTGACCCAATAAAGACTTTTCTATGGGGATATGATCAACATGTAGTTTTTGAGTTTCATAGGGTAATAGACCATACAACAAATAGATGCATCAGCTTGAGACACAAGATACAAGATTTAATAGATGGTAATCATATTGATATTAACACTTTAGGTGAGCCTCTTCAGGAGAAGCCAACATAGGATAAATCATTGAACATCTTTTCAGATCCTTTTCCATAGCATTCCAAATAGGAGATAGGGGATACATCAAGGGTTCATCATGAATATCATGCACATTCCCCCACCAAATACATACAAGGTACCTTTAGTTGTGTTACATCCTTTGAGAAACATGATTGGTATATACAATTCCAAAGTTCCAACTAGACCTTCCATCTCCTTTTCAAAGCAGGAGATCATTGAGGATGATATGAATTATCATACACTCTATTAGAGCTCACATTCACAATCATCCTATTCATAGTGTTTTCATAGACAATGGATCCAGTGTGAACATGTGCATTATGACATTATTGTAGTATTTAAGATATTTAGAGTAGGATATTACATCATTAGACATAGTTATCAACATATTCAATGGGCATATATAGAGTTCATTGGGTGAGATTTTACTTCATCTACAAGTGGGTCTAACATATGTGGCCACACTATTCACTATTGGTCCTAGTGCAAGAGTTTTTGATATGTTATTTGGTCAACCATGGGTTTAAAAACTTTAAGTAGTACCTTCTAAAGTTCACAGATATGTAAAATTCATTCACATTAATTAGGTTATTATATTTAATGGAGTTCCATATGAATTACCACTCCCCACTTTAGAGCCATCTTCTACAGTATAGTCACCAGTTTTAGCTCAACCTCTAATTATAGTTTCTCCACCAGTTATAGTTCCTCCTCTAGTTTTGATTCAAACACAGTTGAGGCATCCATCACCAGCATAGAGTGTTCATACACCTCCATAGCTTCAATATTCTAGATAGCTTCCATCTATAGTGTTCATACACAGGGCATTCTCATTGAGATCTCATACATCTACACATAGAGCACATGTTTAGAGAGCTTCTCCTACTATTAGATGGGTCTCTAAGATCCCTAAAATTGCATCCACTTATTAGAGTTATAGGGGGACCCCATAATTGATTTTTGATTTAGATATTTTAGAGTATTTATACCATATATAGCCTTTAAAGCCACAGTCTTAGCATTTCTATCATGCTTCATGAGCACGCATAATTCCTCCCCTTGATACAAGACACCATAATAGGGAGTCTCCCATGAGACTCATTGGTTAGTATCATTTTTTCCCTGATTACCTATACACATTTTCTTATGCTTGATTGTACATATCTCAAAACTTTGAAAAATTCAAAAACAATACAAAATTTCAAAATACAAAAACATTAAAATATGTCAAAAACATCAAAAATATTTTGACTCTATGCATTATCCATGCTTTACATTGCTAATAATATGATAGAATTACATTTGCTATTTTATGATTATTGTTTGTAAATTTATCTACACTACCATGATTCACTTTATCTTCTTTTGAGTGTGTGTAGTGACATCCAGCTCTATGATTGCTTCACTCTACCCATTGAGGGGGCATCCTACTTATACATTGAGACATACATCAATATACATACCCATTAGGGGCATATTATACATGACTCAAACATATAGGTTATGTGATTCCTACACTACACACTCTATTTATCATGTTGATGTATATTACTTACTAGCTCACATAGATTATCAACACTCACTACTATATAACACTTGTGTATTTCTTAGCATATACCTAGTATTGTACTAACATGCCTTTCATACTTTCCCTCTTGCTTTGATTAGTTATATGTGATTGTATTTTTAGTTACTTGTATGCTTTCTTTTCTTACTTAGCATAGCTAGATTGTTTACATTTCTTAGTTCTTGTTTGTCTCCTGTATGTGCCTTACGACATTTACCAATGTCCTTTATTTCTATTCACATGTGTGCCTTAGAAAATTTTCCAATGTCCCTTGCCTGTACTCCTCTATATGATTTTGGCTTCCACACCAATTTTTCTTGTTTCAATTTTATGCATATGTGGCATTCAAACATGCCTTGTATGCTTGCTTTCTAGTTTGAGTTACATGTGACCATGTCCCTTATTTTCTTGGCCCCTTGGCCACCCTTGTATGTTTCTTACTTATTGATTTGTGTGCTTATTGCTTGTTTTCTTCTCATTGTTTTTAATGCCATGATTCACATCATGTATTTATCTTTTTTTTTGGATTCCATGATGGACATCATGCTCCATCCCTCTAACTAACAACTAAAAATTAACTAGAATTTCATTTCTAGTTTAGTTAATTACACATGCTAATAAATTATTACATATATCTAGGCATACCCCTATTGATCTAACAATATATCAATACAAATCATGGTATATCTTATCAATTATCATTACTATATCATATATCTTTGTAGCATAACACACTTGTAGGGCTCTTTCTTCTAAGGGTAGTCATTACAGGGTCTTCATTCAAACCTTCAAAATAAGGGGAAATAAATATGGGTTTTATCACAAAGATAAAATCTCCTAACAGTAAAAAAAATAGCATTCAGAACACCTAGAATAATAACCAAACATCAAACTAGTCAGAATAGAGTAATCAAATAGTGAAAATGTTAGAATAGTTACCAGATTTGGTCCAATAAAATAGAGTTGAGATTAGAATATAACATTGGTGCTCCTACTATCTATTTTCAATGCTCTTATCTAAAGAAAAAAACTAGATTTTCCAAAATCAATAAAAAAAGTAGGTTTAGCTACAGTTTTGCACAGTCATACTAGTTCAAAATTAGTAGTTTTTAGTACACTTTTACACAAAGAATATAAATATAGGGGGCATCATGTGTAGTATGATGACTCTCACTTCTAGTTTTAGATACAATATTTGGTATAACTTACAAATTATAATCCATGTTTTAGACACCAAAAATTAGGGGTAATGTGCATGACAATTTGTTTTCTTTTTTTTGAGTTTAGTATTACCCAAACATTCTCAGTGGTTATGTGACTTATTATATATATGGGTGGTTTGCATCATTTTTGAGTGACTTTCATACGAGTCTAACTTTCACATTTTTGAAGTGGATTTCATATAAGCCTAATGCACCAGTTTTAGAGTGGCTTTCATACAAGCTTAATATCCATCTTTTAGAGTGGCCCATAGTGGCTTAGTTTCTAGCATACATTTGAGCATCCATGCCAACATTATCAAATCATAGTAAATTCATGGGATTCAAGATCCATATCACATGACACACATTTCATATCAATATTATTTCATAGCTTCACTTCATGGGGTAATGATGGAGCCAAAGGACTAGTTAGCCTTTGTATTCTTGAGCCACCTACTTAGAGAGATTAGACACACAGTCTAGACATTAATTAACATACACATGATCAACTAGCTTCAATTAGTGGGTGATGATGGAGCCAAAGGGATAGCCTTTGCATTATTGAGCCACTTATAAGGAATTGAGCACTTAGCTTTGATTATGATATTACTCTTGTTATAGCATCATCTAGCATTACTCAATATCACTCAACATCACAATAGGTTTTGTATTAGTTTGCATACCTGATGAGGTGTATTATTTCCTTTCTCTTCCTCCTTATCTTACCCAAATTAGTATATTATTATTTTAGATATAGTGTATCTATTAATAAATAATCTAATATTTATTTTCTCTTGCAGGTTTTTCACTTCATAACGTGCTCTCTCTATGCACACCCAACATCACACAACTTCATGAGATTCACCCTTGTAGGTGGGTTTAGGTATGTTTTTTATTTTTATTTTATCCTAGTATTTCAATTTGCTACATCACTATAATAAAGAGGGGGGGGGGGAAATGTAGTCATATAAAATGCAAAAATTGGTAACATGAGTGTGGCTTGTGACACCCAAACCATAGGTCCCTCTTGCTTACTCTCATGACCCACATAGGTATATTTTTACTAATTCCTAATCATCTATATCCTTCTAAACTTGATACCAATTAGGTTAGACCCCCTTTTATATGACTAATCCTTCCTCAAAGCCCCATCAGCTTAGGACAATAAAACTACACTTGGACTATATCGTCGATGCCACTCCTATCCACTTTTAGTGCTTCTATCCAAGTGCATTTTTGGCCCTAATAGTTAGTTAATTTTAGTTCCTCATCCTTATCCTTGTCATATTAACATGAGTACATTCAACCCATTACTAATATATCCCTATAAAATCCCATTCAAAGATCATTTGGAAAGGGGGTTGACAAATATCACTAAGTAAAAAAGAATACAAGTAAGACTATTCAAGCAATCTTCCCTATTCTCTAAATATATCCAAAAAAAACACTTTCAAGCCCATTAAAGTCATTACATAATTCCCTATCCACCTCAAGTATATATTTTTTTAACATTCTTTGCATATTCATACAATCAATTACATAAAGCACATCAAGTGGGATAACTACATATGTCTTGAGCCCTCTTCAGAGTATTAGTATGTAGGTAACATGTCCACACATAGGGTGTGAAGCACATATAATGCATCTTACACACACTAAACCATAAATATTAATCAAAATTAGTCAAATCATAATGGAAGATAGGGTTTAAATAAATAATCTACTCTACAATGAGCTCTATTAACTTCTAGCCTATAAAATTTGGTACACAGGCTCGTAATGACCTAGAAGATAAAACTTAAAAAGCTCATATCCTTAGGAAAATATCAATAGAGGTGGAATATAACATTGGTGCCACTAATATCTAGTTCTAGTGATCCTATCCTATCATAAAATGAATTTCAAATCTTAGTTTATGACAATGTCTCAATCCTACATATTGAATTCTATCCTCTATGTCAGTTGGATCAATTGGTTTCCAACTAAGTGTTATTTTCTTCTCTTTATTACTATTTATAGAAAAGTTTAAATTTTAATCAAATTTCACAAATTATTATCTTGATAATTTCATATTTATTTACTAATTTTACTACTCAAACCCTTTAACGAAATTAGGAATAATACACCAATATTCCCAAAATTATTAAATCAGATCTCTATGATTATTTTCAAATATCTCAATTTGTGTGTGAATGGAGACTGCAATATGATCTCTATGAAATGGTTTTCATCTCTAATAAATCTATGGTGCATGATATCTCTCATAAATAGGTGTCCTAAAAATCACATGGCTCGTATGATGAGTAACCAATGGATCCTTAAAGAAAACATCTTAGGATAGCTTGATCATAGAGGAGTGTGATATATGAGAATATGGAGATTGAGAACTCTATCCCCCATAGATGAATTCTATAATGCCTCTATCTACATACTAGTCAATACAATCCTGGAGTGCATAACAATTATCATCTAAATGTCTATTTATCTTATGAAAAGTATAATATGGCTTATTTTGTATCCTATGCAGATGATGTGCTTGATGGTGATGATTAGGAAGAAGTGTGATCGTATCCTTTATATAATAATGTAATAAATATATCATGAGGCCTATCTCTATCTAAAAATTGTATAACCCTTCTATTTGTGTCATGTGTTCTACTCACTATAGGTGTACTATGAAGTGGATATTTGCCCTTACTGAGTTTCTTTATTGGTTATTTCTGTTCCACTTATATCTTAATCATAAGTGGAGTAGGTTCTTATACCATGTTATATGATTTTAGCTCTAGTAAACCTACATCCAAATCTACCTCTAAATGTGGAGAAATTAGTCCCAACTTTGTCTCTAATGTTATAGCTATGTTACATAGATGTAAATTTTTTTTGGATGTCTAATATAATAATTTATCCTTAAGAGGAAAAATGAGGCCTTTGGAAAAGATGTACTATACCTATAAATATGTTGACTAGTAAATCAATTGATGCATACATGACTTTAATCTTATTATGTACTTTGTTATTGGTTCTATCTCACCGTAGTGTAGTGAAGTTAAATTCTCATATGTGACGTGAGGTCCCTCATTCTATATGTAATATCTAAGAAAAATTGATTATAACTCATGATATGTATGTAGTGACCCACTAGGGAATGAATGATGAATAAAATTTAATGCCTCCCCTTCTAGGGACTTTGGAAATAACTATAGTAGACTCAAAATTTTGGTGACATGTTCCATGTCTTTCCCATAAGCCTAAAGGTGCAAGTATGACTCTCTATGCCCATCAAATTTAGGTAACACTGGTATTTGAAAGTTGGGTGTCAAATTTGTAGTGAAGATTATGCACAGAATAGGATTTCCATAGATGGAATTAGAATCAACCCAAGAGTGGTATGCTTTACTCTCTAATGTGAGATGGTGTTCTTGTTATCTTAAAGTGCCCACAACATGTATCAAGGATATTACCTGTTATGAGGTTATATTATCATCATCAAGCGGTTCATTTAATTCTTAAATTTTGATATTTATCTTATCCATTAGTATATTACATTGGTAACCTTTTATAGAAAGGACTGGTTTGCTCTTTATAACCTTTGGAGGGGTGATAACTTGGACCTAGTTAGAGAGAAATGAGTTCTCACCCTCATGTAGTATTTTTGGGAAATGGTTTCTATTGTAATAAGGGGGTTTAAGGGAGATGCATTTGTATATATTATTTTATTAATTTAAAAAGAAGTATCACATAATAATGGACTATAAGGTAATTTATTATCATGTGAATAAAAGTTATGTAAACTATGAACATAAGAATAAGTGCATGTGTGTTTTTAGCATTTGACCTAGAATTAGTTTGGACATGAGAAATAGGTGAAGTAGGGAGAGAACTAGAAGGTGTAGAATCAATGTATTATTCACCATAATCATAGTAATCATCATTATTCCAAGATTCATCAAAATTAGAGTTTAATTCACTTGTAAAAGAAATATTATAAGAAGTGTCATTCATATGCTCACAAGGAGAGAGATAGAGAGTAGGATAATATTTTAAAATTTTACTACATGCAATATATTATCATGTGTGTGTGTAATGTAATGCATTTATTCACTAACTATGTGCAGAGTGCATTAATGATTATTACTTTCAATCTTGGAGTCGAGGGTAGAAGAATTAATATTCATGTTTTTATTTGGCATATTGTGACATGTAGGAGAAGAGTGAGAGACATTTGTATTATCAATATTTTTTCAAAGAATCATTGGATTGAGATTGGAATTTTAAAAAAAGGTGATAAAATAATTTTGTCTACTTTATTTTATGCATTTTTAAGAGGTGTAATATCATTGGTATATGATTTCTAAATTAAAATGAGAAGGGTAAAGAAAATGCATTTCTCTTTTCTATGTTACATAAATCATGCAAAAGTTGATTTCATGTATTGAACTTATATTGATTTGGTTTGAATAAGTATGTAGCAAAAGTATTTGAAAATATATGATCACATTGGAATAAAGAACTACCAAAAAGAGGTTCTTTTGGCATTATATTGTTAGTTTGATTTTTGAGGTGTAGGAGAAGAGGGCAAGGAAAGGGAAGAAAATGCATCTAGTAGATCTTCATCAACACTTTAATTACATGCACATAGTAATCATCATATACATCATTATGAAAATATTCATCATGATCATCATTATAAATTAAATCATTATCATGTACTAATGTGTAATCTTGAAAATTTGTCCATTCATTATTATAATTATGAGAAAAAATCATAAATTCATTAACTGGGTGAGGGGTAAGAGGCTTCTTGGATGTCATTTTAAACTTGCCAAAGAAGATAATGTAACTAATGAATAATAATAAAATAATAGGTATAATGTAATATAACATTTGTATATATGCAATCATGGGAAATATTTAACCCATGTGTAGAAGAAATTAGGATTATACTTGAAACACTAATTGCTAGTATTTAGATGTATAGGGACCTAGTATGTGGATCTAGGGTTTGATGAGGATTTTTTTACACAAAATTAAAATAATGAAACCTTAATATAGTATTAATTTTAATGAAATACTTTTTTCCAAAAATTAGGAAAAAATATAAGGTTGTAACCCTAGTTTAGTACATAAAAATTGAAGGTAAACCCTAGTCAAAACTAGGGTTTTAAGCAATATTCAAAATAAGTTAGGTTCACCAAATGTTTTAACTATTTAGGACTTAGGGAATGTAAATAATATTTTGTTAAAATTTTGAGTATATTAATAAATTGAAATGAAAATAGGAATAATTTATTTAACAATCCTTTCTGAAAATAACAAAGATGCAAAAAAAGTGTACTTATCTAGAGTAGAATAGTATTTTTGTGACTCAAGAGGATGAAATAGGCTTAATAATCAGTTAGAAATCAATCATTTCATGTCTGTAGCTGAAATCAATATTCAAACAATAGCTCCCTTATGAGGACAATAACACCATGTGGTGCTAGTGTCCAATTACAGCACTAGTGTCCTTGGAGGAACTATCTAAAACTTATAAGGAACCTGTGGGAGAGTTTAGAGGACCTATAGGTGATTAAGTATCTTATGGAAACTCACCTATGTCACTATTTTTCTTGAATATTTTGAAAAACTTGAATTAAAATTACACACATGAAATAATAACTAGATCAAATGCAAAAGAAAGGGAAAAATTAGGTTATGGGATATTACGGTCACACAAAGCATAACCCCTATTATCTTGGTTACTATCTATATTAAGCCCAATGATATGGGTCTCAAATTTCATGTAGTTATACCTTAGGGAATGTGCATAATCAATGTACATGGTATGCTATAATGACTTTCACTTAGGCCCTTATTTGATCAAGAATGCACTTCTAGATGTGATAGTTGAGTAATATGTAGAGTATTGAGCTATACTATTGACTAATTTTATGTAATTATGTGCCAAAATAGTAAGTGTTATATGTTAAGTGCCTTGTGAGGCTCTTTATATATAAGGAAATTTGATTTTAATGTTAGACCTTATTTGTTGGCTAAAAAATGTAAAAGAAGGATAAAAAACATAAGAGAAGGATCAAGGTAGGGTTATGACCTAAAACATGGGATAAAATGACCATTGGATACTATTACCATAATTGGACACTAGTGCCACATGGTGATACTATATAGATAAGGGTGCTAGTGTTTCAAGGCCTAAAAATAGAGTTAAGACCATGCAAGATAGGTTAGGGGTTCCTATGACTGGGAGGATGTGACTTAGGACCACTGGGGGTGCAATAAATAGGGAAAATGAGACATAAAAAATATCAAAAGACCCAAAATGACCACATGAACAAGGGCTATACTCATCACTAATACCTTCATGTGAAAGAATAATAAAATACATAGTAATTATGGTTGTTTGACCAAATTAGGGTGTATACATGCATATAGAAATGAATGATATGATATATAATAAATTAAATTAAATAACATAGATGTCAAGGAGCTAATAAAACATGGTAATGTTGAATATTTTTGTATTCTTGAATTATTTGAATGATTTTATATTTTATTGAATATTTGATTTTTATTTATATTTTTTTGAATATTTATTTTTTTGTTTTTTTTAGAATATTTGAAAATAAAAGGCTAGTCTTTTATGCCATCCATAAGATGCTCATAGGTAACTCCAAACTCAGAATATTGTACATCAGATTGGTGGTATTACCAAGGAACATGAATATGTGTCATATCTAGATCTATAACATCTATGGTACTCTATGTATGTATAATATGACTCCATGGTCATGAAGAAATAATAGGAGTATTGGTTTGTGTAACACATAATTTAATGATATGTGGATTAATTTGAGTAGATAAGATTGGAACATGTTTAGTTTATATAGGTAGCTAAGTATGATATGTACAAGTATATGGGGATTCTATGGGATCCACTGTACATCTCTGATAACAAGGCCTCTAAATTATTCTCCACCTAGGAAAGGGGATTTATTTTTTCTTCCATTTAATGAAGGTTTAACTTTAGTAGGTTTGATAATTAATTGTCTTGGAATAAATTTCTCTTGTTCAAGCGGATGTTCATATGGAATTTTAGAAACTTTGATTACCCTATTGGTATGAATGTATTTAATACACACATGTACTATGGAATCAATTTTATGTATTCAAGGTCATCCCAATAACATATTAAAGACTCTATTATATGGTATAATTGAAAATGTGGTTCCCACATCTATTGGACCAACCTACAAATCTAAACCAATCTCACTAATAATGTGTTATGATGTCCCATTGAATGCTCTGATTATTTTAGTTAAAGTGTATACATCATCATGTGTATATCCCAAATGTGTAAGTAATATAATGGTGAATACATTATAGATATCACCATTTTCAATCATAAAAATATATATAGGTTTATGGTCAAGGTATGCTTGAGTAAATAATAAATGAAGATCTGAGACATCATCCACTATTTCAATATCATCAAATGTAATAGGACTTTGAACCATAAGAGGTATTGTGTGTTTATACGTGAAAATAATACCATCTAATGGGTTCCCATAATGTGATGGAGGATTATGTGTATTATATGTCATTTACACTTCTATATCTTTCTTAGAATAATATTGTAGAGGATTATTAAATATTTATGGAGTTTGGTGATCATCAACTTATGAACCTGAATCCTTTAGAGGATCCTAAAATGTAATGTTTTAGTCATGGATATTATTCTTAAAAGTATAACATTTTTTTATAGAATTCCCAAGGCCTTGGTGATAATCACAATATGCATTAACATCATATCCTTCGAGTATAGGTTGACTCATATCAACCTTTATGGTAGGAGGGAGAGACATGAGATGAAACTCCATAAGATTATGAAGTAAAGAATATGGAGACTCAGTAACCATGAAAATTATATCTTAGGTACATTGGATAATATGCATCGATTAAGTTTTTATGAAACTACATTAACCATTGTGGTTATTTCCTTTTGAGGTTTTGTAGGTGTCATCTTATAGTTTGATTTGATATGAAACCTGGTATTAGATATGGTTGGTGTGTTTTCTACATAATTAAGATTATTCAAGGAGATACACTTGATTTCATGATCTCAAAAAATATGGCATAAGTCATCAAAAGATTTAAATTTTAAAAAAATAATGGACTCATGTAATGGGGCAAGACCAATTTTATTGAAGATGTATTGAAGTTATTTATCTACCATTAGATTAGTCATTTTTTCCAACATGGTTTTATATCTCAAAACATATTCATTGATAGGTTAATTGGTTCCATATTAGATCTTTGTGATTTGAGCATATGACATATTTTTAGTTATGTTGATAGATTTTTTTTAATAAATTGATCTTCTATAGGTTTGAATGTTCTCAATGATTGGACTGGTAAATCATAGAACCATAATAAAACTTAGTACTTGAAGATCCTTGGAAATAATTTGGACAAAATTTTACAATTAAAGGGATAAAAAAGGCATGACACATAAAAATGATATAGATGTTTTTCAGGATTGCCCTTGCCATCATAAAATGTGAACTTGGATGCAAAAAAACTAGTTGGCAAAGGGTGAAAATATATTTCAGGTGTAAGAGGATTATGTAACACATCTTGTGAATCAATAGCATAAGGTGATTTCATATAATTTTATCAATGTTGATAACCTTAGCTTGGAAATGTTTTATAGATTTTACAAGAACTTACACATTTTTATTACTAAGGTTTAAATTTTGAGAAGTCACCAAGGGGAATGAAAAAATGGTTTGAGTTGATATAGGCATTGTAATCTATAGTTGGGTTGAAGTTATAATGGATCCCACAGAGTATGTAGTAATAGTATGATTTGTTTTAGGCATTAATGTTGTAAACACATGATGTGTACCCTCACTAGATGTAAGAAATAATGATGTGCTCAAGGGGATAGGAAAATTAATGTGGGGATGTCCCATATCTCTAATAACATGATCAATAGATGAACATGGTTGTTCATCTACTTTTTTTTTTTTTTTTTGGTTTCGAATATGGTTTTGAGTATCTCATCAAGATCCTTAAGATTTTGATGAATACACTCTCAAAACATAGTAATAACTTGCACTTACTCTTTATATATTTTTTCATGTTCATTATTTGCATTAGACTCATTATTTTCATGATCAAAATCATCTTCTATGATAACCTTTTCAAAATTTTATTAATTTTAATACTTGCACAAAAATGTTTTGATGTTAAATTTGAGGGTTAGGTCAAGGAGATAAAGAGATATATTTAAATTTATTATTCCCCCAAATTTTTATAAATTTATTATATATCCATACTTTCCATCACCCTTTACACCTAACCAAAACTTTTTAAATTAAGAAAATGAGTGTAAAGTAGAAAATTGAGTGAAAGGGTTAAAAAATTAAAACAATAGAGGTAGACAATTGACATGATGCCAATTAGGTACCATATATATTCCATGAAATAATATTTTTTCATAGTACAATCAATAATCTAGACTTCACTAAGTGTAGTACAATTAGATATGAAGCCTAAATCTAATTATATAATCCCATAATTTTTTCTAGATGTGTCAATTTATATCTCCCTTTGTCTTTTCATTATTTTTCAATGATTGTTAAATCATTTTCATGATTTTAGTAAATATATTTAGGCTTAAGTTATATTTTATTTTTTTATTTTTTTATTATGTCATAGATATAGACTTATCCCTAGTTTTAGCATGTTGTGTATAGGTTAATTATATTTTTCACTTATTTAGTAAAATAAATTTGTGAACCCCTATGTTATTAAAATGCTTACACTTTATAAGGTTTCCCCTGAGGTTTTGATTTCAGATTTTATATTTCATATATTATTTTGATATTTTCATCTTGTTTTGATTATTTCATTTCTCAATCATTATCTATAAATTCCTTCATGTTTATCATGCTTACATCTTATGCAAATTAAGAAGTTTAGATATATACATCCTACTACGTGAAGTGCTAGATTGAGTGGTGCTACTTGTGATTTTATTTAAATTACTTTGTGTGGTGTTTTTTAATATTTTATTTAAAAAATGGCTAAATTTAATGGTGTTACTTATACTCCTTTTTTGGTTGTTGATATGAATCATAAAATTGATGCAAATTGTTAAAATTTGGTTATGTTGAGAATGAAAAATTTGATGATGATTTTGTAGAAAGTGCTAATGATAATGAAAAAGATTCTAATTATGCTAATCGTAATAGAGTTACTAGAATTTATATATTTAAATATTCAATTAAAAATAATCCTTCATTCTTAGAACCTATGTCACTTAATTTAAATGAAGTAAAATAGAGAATTAATGATAATGATCCTACACTCAAGAATGTTACACATGTTCTATTGAATGCATTTAATATTAATATTGGAGGCTCTAATAATACATTAGATGGTGAAGTTGGTGTTCTTAATCCTTATATTCCTACACCTAATGTCAATCCTAATTAGTTTATCCCTAATATTCCTACATAACCTAATGCTTTTTTGGTACCTCATAATTCTAATCTAATGACTAATGTACCAATAGAACATGCTTCTCATGTTCTACCTCTTAGTCTTGGTTATATTCAAGCTACTAATAAAGCCTTTATTCCTAACAATGGTAATCATATGATGGGTCCCACACATGACTAAACGTATTAGGACCATTGATTCAACAAAAAATTTGATGTAACTTATGAAATTATAAATAAAAAACTATCTCAAGGATCGCACAAGTCTACTCATGTGTTTACCTATCATTACATATTACACAAGGCATTGTCACATGAGGTAGTTTTTCATCCTTTACCACTTATTATTTAAGTGGCTAAATTTGAATTTTACAATGCTTAGTGAGGTATTTCTCATCACATTAGATCCTATTTTATTTCATGTTTTGATTTTTATCTTGATGATCTATTAACAACAAATATTTTCCCTAGAAGTCTCAAGGACTATGCCTTAAATTAGTTTTGTTCATTTATTTGTGCATCAATTTAATGATTTTATCAACACATTATTAGTTAATTTGGTTATCAAAGCTAACCAAATCTCATGTTTTCTTGAATCACACAACTTAAAAAATGACCTATTAAGACTTTAAAAAATTATATGTTTATATTCATAGCTATGCTTACAAATATGTCTCATCAAATATCTGATAGTGAGAGAATGCCATTTTTATAATATTTTTATACAACCACTCAAACACAAATTTATATTCAACACTTATAAATATTCTGATGAATCTTTCCATATGCATTGAAGCTATGAAATTAAAATATAAAAGGCCAATATGCTCAAGTATACTTTTAATGCTTCTACCTCTACTATCTCAAAATATTATGGGGAATCAACATAAAAAGCTAAGACCAATGATTCTCCAATGTTTAAAGCTAAAAATGAGACTAAGACCATAAATGCAATTTATTTTTAACCCCAATTTAGAAGTGGATCCTTCTTGGGTAAATAGGGTTAATGATATATAAATGATAGGATGGAAGGGTGAACATCAGATCTACATCAATCCAATTAATGTGCTAATATCATATGTACTATATGATGAATTTATTAAACTAAGATAAGTTATAAATGGGAATAACAACCATTCTAGATATATAAATGCCAAATAAGTGATGTACTTAGTAATTTTTGATGATAACATAGATATGGATCTAGTATATCTAGCAAATAGGTAGGAAGATAGTTCTAGATAAGTTATTAGATTTTGGATCTGGTGCCATAGATATGGATCTGGTATATCTAGCAAATAGGTAGGAAGATAGTTCTAGAAAAGTTATTAGTTATGTCATCCTAAGATGGCTGCATTGATGATACTATCTATATTTGATGTTAGTGTCTTATACATAATATTAATTGAAGTAGGATGTGACCACATATATTCTTATAGGTTTGAATTCACCTTCACTTTGGTGCATTGAAATATGGGTCATGAACTATCAATCTTGGTAAAATGGTAAAACCCTATATTTCCATCTTCAATGTGACCTTGTATAAAAATGGGTTAGTAGGCACATAGTGTTGAGTTGACTTAAAATTTCCCCATTGTCAAAAGGCAATACCCACCTAGCCAATACTCTAGAAGAGGGCCTCATACTCATGTGGTTATCCCCTATGTTTTAGATTGTGTGTGAAGTATACAATGTGTAAAGCAAGTAAAATAATGACTTAGCTTGTAACTTAGAAAATATGAACTTATGGTTACTCTTTTAGTACTTTATATCTATAGATAGGTTATTCATTTGTATGATATCAAATTAGGGTAGAATAAGAAAGCTTTTGGTAACTTGAGTGCTTATTGAATGCTCTTTTGGTTTGATTTCTAGGTGAGGAATGAGTGAGGGTTGATATTATATTTATACCAATCCTATCAGGAGATAACTCACATTAAATCACTTAGGATAACCATTGTAATATGTTTCATTAAAAAATTGTATTATTTTAGGGCACTAAACATTTGCATTAGGGTAGGATAGTAACATTAATGCTACTACATATCTTAGACATTCATGTCTAGGGAGTAGGAGAGAAAGCACATACTTAAAGCTTGAAAAGGTGTAAGATAAGTACATTTTAAGGAATTTAGAGAAGATAATATGTTTGTGTTATCAATATAAGGTTGTTCAAACTAAGATATAGACCAAGGGGTATAAGATAGAGTAGATGCGAGGATCTTAGAAGCAAGGCATGTCTGTAACTAAGTGAAAAAAATAAGGTATGGGTTTTTCAAGTGTACAAGACTAAGGTTTTAAATAATCACAAAATATAATTTACATTTCCCCCCTTTAATATAGTAATTAAATTTCTAGTTTAAAGGAAAGGAATATGTACTTGGGTGTGTATGCACACCTTGTCTTTGCTTGAGTTGAATTTGAGTACTTTACTAGAGTTGAATTTAAAGTACTTTTTTGGTGATTGAATTGAAACCCATAACATGTTACAATTTAAAATTAGTGCATATTATCTATGTTAAAATTACTTGAAATGGATTCAAATTTAAAGATCAAGGTTTAGGAGTACACCTATGTGTCGATATAATTGTCTTGCCTATTGGAAAGTTTATTTTTGAAAAATATATATCATTGCAATGATCATGAATTGAGATTAGGATAAATATATATAAATATTTAAGTTAAATATATCTAAGGAGATAGATAGATATAGAGAGAGATTGGGAGGAACATGCCCATAATTTTGGAGAAAAATTAAGTTGCCACCTAGAAGTTGAGATTAGTTTAATTGTGCAACCCAATGATACTTATAACCTAGTGAGTTTGGATGATCAAGTCCAAACTAAAAAAATGTAAATATTGAGTGATTTAATCACCAAAAACATACCAAAAGGTGAAACAACTACTATAGTATATTGGCTCACTAAAGTCCATAAAAGTTTGTGGGGTATCAATATGTGTAATATTTTTCAAATCTGAGATTGATTTTAATTTTGTAATATTAGTCACATGTTACATAACATATGCACCTTAGATATGTCTCATGATAAAATTGTGTATAAAAATGGTAGCTATCTATAATTTTGCCACAAATGTGTATTTGAATCATATAATTGTGTGCTTTGGCCAATTAAAATAACTATGTAAGTGTGGAGGAAATGCTTCCAAAGCATACCCACACTATATATGGAAAAATCTAATATTGATATAAGTACCAATGTGTATGACATGTTTCCAAAAAATGCCCCGACTATAAACTAGAGATGCTAAATACTGAGTAAGTGTAAAGAACATGCTTCCAAAACATGCCCCCACTAAATTTGTGAATTGATATAAGTAACATACTAAATGAATGTGGAGAAAATGTTTCCAACTCATGCCCACACTGAATCTAAAAATTGTGAATGTGTGGAAGCTTGTCCATATGACATGCCCCCATTGAATCTACAAAATGGTATAAGTACCAAATAATAAATGAATGTGGAGAACATGATTCTAAATCATGCCCCCACTATAATATAGAAACTATGAATGTGTGGAATCCATGCCCATATGCCATTCACCCATTGAATATGAGAACTATGTAAAGTGTGGATAATATGCTTCCCAAACATGCCCCCATTAATATGCTCCCCCTTTTAGGTGAGGGAAAAATAGGAACTGGAAGTTACCTCACCTTAAAAGGGTAAGAAAACTATAAAAATTGTTAATGTAACCATGTATCATTGTGAAGGAACATGTCTAGGTAAATGTGTCATTGAAATACATATAACTAATGTGATCAAATTTAGGCCTAAGATGCATGTTAAAGATCATATAAATGTCTATATAGTAACATTACAAGATCAAAATGTAAATAAACACACACATGAGATCACTAAAAATCAATTTAAAATTCAATGGTCCAAGGAGACCACAAAAATGGGCATGTTCAAATTCCACTAAATAAAATGGACATGGCTTAGTCAAATCTCCACAAAGTAAGGAATGGAATATTCAAATGTCCATACAATAAGCAATGACATATGAAAATGTCAATAAAAGCATACATAATAATATATACCACATATAATAGATAATATTAAAATTATCAAACAAGCAAGATAAGATACTCAAGGAAGTGCATAAAGGGAAAACATAAAAAACCAACATAAACATGTCATAATGGCCCATAGATCAAATTTGATAGTAAAGTATTTCAAGTACATAGCATATTAAGTATGATGTGAAATATATAATGATGCATAAGGAATTTTTAAGTACATATGCAAGCTCAAATATGATAATGTAGAGTGATCATCAAATTATATAACCTATGTTTATCAATATTGTAGAATATGGATGCCCCCAACATCCTAGTGACATGAGTAGAGGGAAAGACCAACACCCATAAGTGTATCATGTATTTGTGTATGTAGGAGTCAATGATATGATATCCCTTAGCATGAAACTAACACATATATTCCAAGGAACCAATATAACATGTAGGCACCAATTTTTTTTTTAAAATTTTTGCATGTTTTGATTTTTTTGGGTTTTTTTGTAGAGTTTTTGATGATTTAAGAGTTACAGTCAAGGAAGTCCTCATCATCAAAAGGTGTGGGAGAATTTTAAAAAAATTTCAAGTGATATTTATAATAATGGATTTCCTCTTCTTAAATATATTTATTTGATGGCTTCCCTAAAGTTAATGGTGTTTAGAGATAATATTATCCATCATGTGGTATACAAATCTCTATGTCCATATCAAGAAAGGTAATATAAAAATTTCTAGCATCCAACTTGGCTTGCCATTTGAATAGCCAATATTGTCTAATATTTAATTTCAAATAGGGGTTAGGTCTAGTATCCATATAATTATGGTCAAAACACATGTACCATAAGAAATAGGTAATCAAATGTATTTGTGAAATTTTAGAATAAATGGAGAGTATATGAATTCATCTATAGTATGTCCCAATTATTCAAGAAATGTAGTTCCACAATTTATATTCCACTTGTTCATATAAAATTAGAGATGGAACTAATATAACACATCAATATTAGAAATAATAATCAACTCTTCATGCTTTGGTGATTTTGAAAGATACTTATCATTAAAAAGATAGGAGGGATTTTGCATTTTGGTAGGTTGTGAAGATTTTGGAGAATAATCCACATTTTTCACATGGCATATTTACATTTGAACTTTGTAAGGTTGGCTCAATGTTTTTAACCAAGAGGGGTGAATTGAGTAATAAGTATTTACATGCTCATATTTTATTGTTGTGTTCCTCTTATCTGGATTCAGTGTTGTTTCTTCTACAAATGGATTGATCCTATATGTACCAAGACCTATGGGTTCAAATAAGTTATGCAAAAGGTGATTAAGTGGATCAAATTTTATTATGCACATTTTTACATTTGTCATATCATGAGTGATATCATCATCACTATCATAGTAATTAGAGACATTCCCATCATTTTGATTAATATTGAACAATAAAGGAAGCTCAAATGAATGAGGTTTTTATGGTTTTATTGGCTCATTTGGTAATGGTTCTTGATCTTGATGTGCATCTATTTGAACCTCAATATGTGGTACCTTATTTACATCTAGAGATGGAGGATCAATTTTCCTTAACTCACTTATTACATAAGTGTGTATGTGCTCAATAGGAATGCATTATTTAGGTGGTGCCAGTGTAGGAATGCCTTTAATTTTAGGTTATATCATTTTGAAAAATTTGAAAGGTTCATCATTAATGGACATTGATAATAAAGTCCCATCATGTATGAATTTTACACATCTATGAAGTGTAGATGGGATAGATTCCATTGAATGTATCTAAGGTCTACCCAAAAGTACATTATAATGTAATGATTTAGACATTAAGGGAAAAATAGATGAAATAATTTTTGGTCCTAATGTCACATCCAATTAATTTAATCAACTAGAGGACTATGCAAATTATTGAACCCTTGGATATGCATATTATATTTTTGAATTAGATTGGTGCTAATACCCATGGTGGTTAAAAAATTTATATTAAAAATGTTTAGGTTTGATCCATTATCAATGAGAACCTTTTTGATTCCCTTATTTTGTACTGTCACTTGTATGAACAAAGGTAATTATTTATCAATAATATATTTGGATGGCAAGTAATTGGATCAAAGGTAATAAGTTTTGTATTATTCTTTAGATATTTCATGATGTCTAAAAAATAATAAGGATCAATATCATTTGAAACTTAAGTTTCACACAATGTCTCATAGAGGATGTCCTTAAAAATATTATATTGTTGTAGGAGCTCATGTATTGAAATTTTGGCATGTGTATTTATCAATTGGTCAACAAGGTCATATACCTTAGATTTTATCATAATTTAAGGCTTAGGAGGTACCTACTATATATTAATAGGTGGTAGTGTAGGCTGAAAAACATTACCTCTTTGAGTAGTAACAATATGAACCATAGAATCCAATATGAGCTATGGGTGAATAATGGGTGCAGGATAATAACTATCTCTCAAATAAGAATTGGGTATAATAAATGGATGAAATCATGCACATTGGCATCTAAATACTAGTTCTATGGCATTGCAAGAGGAATTTAAAGAGATATGAAATGTTGTCTTTATTTTATCACTCTCTCATTATGCACACGAATTTGCTTAATATCTTTTACAAGAAAAGTAATATATAAAATCATAGAAAATATAATGTATTGGACCATGAAATAATTTATAGATATGTACATGGAAAACATGATTGCAAGATTTATTAATCAGGGATCAACAACAAGAAAATAAATCATAAAAACCTAAATGGATTAGGGTTTGATGTTAAAAGATTAGGTTCACCAAATGTTTAAATCTAATTTAGATGTGGATCCGTATTAGATATATAGGGTTAAGGTTATATAAATGATAGGGAATACGAGTGAATATTAGTTCTACAAAAAGTCAATTAATGTGTTAAACTTAGATGTATCATATTTAAATTTATTAAACTAAGATAAGCTATAAATGAAAAGTACAACTATGCTAAATATAGAAATGACAATGAAGTGATATACTTAGATTTTTATGTTGCTAATGTAGATATGGATCTGGTATAAGGAATAATAAAGCATGAAGATAATTCTAGAAAAGTCATCAGATTCTAGATTTAATACCTCTAGCTCTCCAGATAGTTATTTCAACCTAGGATGGTTACATCGATGATACTATCTAGGTTTGATGGTAGTGTCTTATAAAAAATATAAGATAAAATAAGATGAAACACATGGATGCTTCTATGTTTGGATTCATCTTCACTTTGTTGCATTCAGATTAGGTCATGGACTATTTATCTTGGTGAAATGACAAAACCCTAGATTTCTATATTCAATGTGACCTTCAGGGAAAATGGGCTAGTGGGCACATGGTGTCAATCTAACCTACAATGAACCTGATATTAAAGGGTGATACCTACATATCCAATACTATAAAATAAGGCCTTAGACTCATATAGTTTCCCCCTACATATTGGCTTGTATGTGAATCATGAAATGTGTAAAATAAGTACAACAGTGGCCTAGCTTATAACTTGGAAAATATGTCCTTATGATTATTCCTTTAGTACTTCAAATCTATAGCTAGGCTGTTTCTTTGACTATTATTACAAGAGGGAAGAATAGTAAAGATTTTGGTAACTTGAGTTCTTCTTGAATGCTCTTTTGGTTTGATTGATATGTGAGGAATGAATGATGGTTGATGTTATATTTATACCAATCTTATCAAGAGATAACTTGCATTAAATCACTTAGCCCGACCATTATAGTATGTTTAATTTGAAAATTGGATGACTTTAGGGCACTAGACACTTGTGTTAGGGTAGGATAATAATTTTGATTCTATTATATATCTTGGATGTTAGTATCCAAGGAGTAGGAGAGTAGGCATAGGATCAAAAATTGTAGTGGTGTAAGATAAGAACATTAAGCATTTTGGGTGAGATGGGATGTTTGTGTCATTAATATAATATTGGTTAGTCTAAGAGATAGGTCAAGGAACACAAGATATAACATATGTGAGGCTTTCAGAAGCAAGACACATGTAGAAATAAGAGGAGGAACAACCAAGGTCTAAGTTTTGCAAGTGTATAAGATTAAATTTTACATAATCACAAAATATATTCTATAATTTCACAACCACTTGATAGGTTTGTCCTTACATATTCTAGGAATATTCATCCATTCACATTGTTACTCAAACCTCCTCATAAAGTGATTAAATGATGACTTAAATATAACCTAATTTTTCTACTCGAGCCATATAAATTGGTAAATTTTTGATATATGCATAAGGGTTATTACACTAATAAATATTTTTATTAACATATATATTTCAAAATTATACCAATCAATGTTATAAACTATAAAATAAGATACAAGATCTCATTGATATTAAAATTGTTTAAGTTGATGGTCATAATAATACATTGAATGAATATGTCACAATGCCTAATAAATTATTGAAATAACTCAAGAATCCTTTTTCAAATCATAATACTAAGAAACAAAATGATGTGCACATTAAATAAATCTATACATAAATAAACTATTTCAAGCATGATCATATCATTGATATAATAATAGGTATTATATTGAATCTTAAAACAAAACACCATCTATCACATTATATGGCCACAAATTCTACATGATGATTTTAACAATGGTCCTCTCTATATACATGTTTTTTTATTCACATCCTTTGCTTATGCATAACATTATGGTTGAAAATGGTTTAAATACAAATCTATTTACAATGCCATTTTTAACTAGTAGAGGCTACACTTAGCATGATTTACTTATCACAACTATGATACTTAGGAGTTATTATGGCATTAAATTATTAGAGCATTCATTACCATTTTTATTTTTTCTCAATACCCTATTAATGTGTTTCTATGTATTTCTAGTTATTAGTGCATATAATATATTAATTTGACATCAATGAAAAATAAAATAATATAAATACCATCCACATTACATCATTTATTTAAGTTTATGCACAATAAAAAATTACATGTGACACATATTTCGAGTTACATATCCCACCTCAAGAACAATAGGATACATTACATAAAGTGATTCTTAAAAATCAAATTTCTTAATCTCATATGGTATCTATTACAATTTAACCACCTATAGTTATATTTCCTACTATACTTTCATATAAAATTTTGAAAAATTAAATCACAACTCCTATAGTTAATAATAATACTATTAAACCAATGAGACATGCAATTTATAATCATACACATATCAATATTGATATACAACCTTTTGCATTAGTTCATACTAAAGCACATACTAAGAGTTTAATTGTACAATGACATATACAAAATAATACACATGATTTTCAAGAGATTTAGTGGGAGCTTTCATCCCACTCTCATGATATATCTCTTTGGGATATTGATACATGTTAATACATAAATTAATACCATTTCTATGATACTTCTAGTAATGAATTTAAGTTCCCTAGTCTAGTTCATGACATTCTATATGAGATCATTGGTTAATCATGACAACCTATCTCTTGTGGTTCATTGATATATAAATATTATAATATAGGTTTGTTTTCTTATATGTATTCTATTTTCCCTACACTTAATGTGTTTTCCTCTAATTTTTTCCATACTTTAGCTTCTTCTAGATTTGCGATCTTGACCCTTTCCTTCTCTTCTATTGACATTATTCTAGCCATATAGTTTATGTTGCATTGGATCTTACCGCTTGATTATTGATATGATTCCAAAAATTTGTGTATATTTACTAATGATGAAAACATATATATCCAAACCTTATATCCTAACATGCACTTATTTATAATGAAATTTATAGGTTGTTTATAATCCTCCTCTTCTTCTTTCTTTTGGATTTTCACCCCTTATATTGCTTGACATCTCCCCTTGGCTTATTTTATTTCTTAAATGAGTTATTGATGCATCTTATGGATTATTCCCTTCACATAGTTTTTGTGGGATCCTATTATTCTTCTTGAAAATTAGAAAAATGTAAAAAAATAGAAAACATAAAAATGAAAAAAATCATTTACATTATCCTTGTCAATGGGTATATTTCATGCTCATCTACCTATGTTATAGGTTTTCCATATGCATTTTAAACACATTATTATCATGGTATTATTTTAATGGGTGAAATGTAGGATAAAAAAATTACATATGATCATAGAATTACAAATTATATATAGTTTTCATGATAAATTTGAATTAATATTACAATTAACCTTAAATCACATAAATTGAAAAAAATAAATAAGGGTGCTATAAACACAATTTAAAATAAAAAATAATTATAAATGACTAAAATATACAAATCATAATGAAATATAACATTTCTACACTATGATAAAGAGATATGAGCTTAGTTTTATAAGATGTCAGTTGATTAAATAGGAAAAAATGTATGTAGGAACAAACAAAATGCAAAAAACCTAGAAACCTTCCAAAAGTTAGGACTGAGTGCCCTCAAAGAAAGAAATCTAAATAGAGGATAGGATTGACTACCACTATTATCCCTATTTGGAAATTTTGGAAAAATTAGGTGCGATAGTGAAAATTAGGTTTTCTTAGACCAATTTCATCTTTGGATTTGTGTGGATACTTATCATGTGCCTTTTTAAAGTTGAAAACCATAGCTTTATCACACAAGGAGACTAATGATATGAATGAGTAAAAAGGTGTAAGTAGTTATATTTGTGTTATACATCAACAATTATGATTATCATTTCTCACATACCAATACTTTGAAGAGGAATCAAACCTCTATTTAGTTCTAACACCTAAGTGTTTTGTGAAATTATGTTCCCTTGACTATATGAAAGTATATAAAATAAAATTTAATACTTGATCATGTGGGATTAGGGATGCATAAAATTTTATTTAAACTTGGATAAGGACTAATTGAAGGGCTTGGACCATAATTAAGGAAGAATAAGGAAATTTTTTTCAATGTGCACTTATGTTAATAAGCCATGTGAATTAAAATTATCCAGTTGTGTAATAAGTGATTTGAATGTGTATTTATAGTAATTCCATCTAGATGAAAACACTTTAGGAAGCCTAAAAATAGGGAGGATGACCTTAGGGAGGGTTTAATTTGAAAATATGATCATTGGCAAGATAAAGATATCATTTTCAGACAAGGTCAAGATTGATAGTTGCTTTTGTGCCTATCAGTCAATTCTATCCACTAAGGAAACATGCTAGGATTTGGATCTAGACTGAGATATACATATGTATAAAGGTTTTTTTAATAATATTAACATTTTTTGTGTAACAAATGATAGTTATAAGATAAAATAGGTCCTCTCTTAGGCTTATAATATGTCAAATTGGTGAAATAGGTGTCAATTAAATGCACAAGTTAAATAAGGATAAAAATGGATAAAATAGGCATGATCAAGTATTTGTGACCAGATTTAGGTTACTACATTTATTCCACTTTAGAATAGAGTTTAAATTACTATATTAAAGGAAAACTATAACTTAGTGTGTAAGACACACTTTGTGTTTGGGATGCATACTTTAATCGTACAAGGCACTATATAGTTTGAAAAACCCTTAAAAAACATGAAGTTGTTATTTCATTCCTTTGAAAATTGAATTTTATAAAATTGAATTTTGACATTTGAAAATTTTATTTAACTTTGAAAATTTGTAATTTGAAATGGTTTTTTCTAAATTAGAAATTTATTGTATTTGAATAATTTGAAAATTGAAATGAAAGTATGGAATGAATACACTTATATGTGTGAAATCAATGATAATTTTTGTGAATTTTCTTGTGATGCTTCCTTGAAGCATTGGATAATTAGTGCCTCCCATGAAACACTTGGACAATATGGTTCTTTATCTAAACCATTAGAGAAAATTTGGGGTAATCAAACCCCAACTTGAATTTTCTCTTTTAAAATTAATTAACACTCATTGAGGGACATTGAACCTCAATTTATCTCTACTGATATATTTAACCCCAATATAGAAATGGGTTTAAATCCTAAATATTTTTCACACATTATGTTGGAGTGCACAATTAACCCCAAGTCACGCACTATGCACTTAAATTGAATCAACCACTGCAAATGGCTTTTAGATTCAATTACAATATTATGGTATACTCTAATTTTTGAAAGCATGATCTCAATAAAATTAAGTACACCCATTCTCTTACCATGTCTATAACTATAAAAATATAATATAAGTGTAATTAAATTATATCATTCCCCCATCATAATTGTAGAATTTGAAATTGTAAGTGAATTCTTACTATAAATTCTATTTGAAACTTTGAAAACTATGTGAATTTACTATTTGAAATAAAATATGAGTGAATATGCAATGGAATATGATCCCATAATATGTGTCAATAAATGAGTTTTTAAATTTTTTGAAACTTTGAAACTATTATTGTGCCAATAACTAAATTTTACAACATTTTGTAACTTTGAAACTCTAACTATACCAATAAATAAAATTTGAAACATTTTATATTTTCAAAGCTATCATTATACCAATAACTGATTTTTTTAATTTTAAAATAGTTCATCTCATGCATAATAATCCCATTAAAATTATCCCATTTTTAGGTGAGGGAATTTATTATTGAAAATTTACTCATCTCAAAATAAAATTTAACTTAAAACATGCATGAATATGTCATCATTGAAAATTTTAGCATGTGGAAAAGTGAGTTAGCATACTAAGAATTGAATTATGTATAAAAATAAAGAGTTAAGGCCTATATATTGCATAATTTTATCTTATGGGATTATTATGTTAGTGTGTTATTACATTAAGAGTGCATGATATAGATCATGGCAATTATCAAAATTTATCAAGCTAAAAAAAACCACATATAATAAGAAAAAATGATAGAAAAATTACATATATGGGCTAAGGGGTAAAACCAAGGAAATTTTATAATTTCCTAAAGAATATTCATATACATGAATAATTTCACAAATGAGGGACATGTTCAAATGTCACACACACATAGGGATAAAGGCTAAAGCAACTACATGTTTAAATGTTACAAACAACACACAAGTTCTCATGGAGATGCATCAATCAAAAATTTTAAACAAGGGCCAAGGGAAAACATAATATAAAAGTACAATTATAATTAACAAGTAAATAACACCAATAAAACATAGAATTTATAAAAGTAGTCTAAGCTATGCATATGTCCTGTGATCATATCCAGGCAAACAACATGTTCATGTATACTATGTAAGATATAAATGGTAACCAAACATTTACAAGTAATATGAAAGCTCAATAGTATAGGGGTTATATAATGATAACACCTATATATTGGTACTTATGAATACTACTCTCCCAACTCACTAAGGCTAATGGGTAGAGGAAAGTCCAACATCTTAATATGTTAAAATGCTTGTATGTCTTGCACAATACCTCATAGATACTCCTAAATTTAATGTGTGGTATATGAATAATATAATAACTATTAATCATGACATAAAGCAAATGTTGTAAATATGTAAATTAGATTGCTAATCATTCTCATTCTTGATTTTAGATTTTTAACAATATTTGAATGTTTTTGCATTTTTTTATAGTATATAAATTTTTGATATTTTTTAAATATGGAAAACAAAAAAAATAGATATTAGAATCAAACCAAAGTGTTAAATATATAATACAAGATACAAATATGGATAGTTCACACAAGTATTGATGAAAGATATGTACTATCAATGATTTGAAAATATAATGCACTTGCCCCTATGGCATGTAAATTGACACTATTAGAAATACATGTGAAGTTGAAAAATTTATGAAAATAACTAATTGAACATTCTCATCTCGTCAAATATAAAATTATTGAAATATGTCACATGTATGAACAATAAATCTTGAAACAAAGATATTTTACATGAAAAATTTGAAGTTGCATACTAAGTCTAAGTTAGTTATCTAAAAATTGAAAGAATTAAGGCTCTATGTTATATAAATGCATATTTTCATTAGAAAGAGATGAAGGAAAATATAAATGAACTAGGTAATAGTGGTCAACCTTTTATCCTATTCTAGTTGATTATGTCCTAAAAGACAAATGATAGAAGTTTGAAAAAAGCTATGTATACAGATAGATAAATTCCACTTTTAACAAGTTTGAACACTATTTGAAGATTGACTAATTTAGAAGGAGAAAATAGAAGGTATAAGAGGCTAATAATTCAAATAAATCCAAGGTCATGTAAGAAAGGATTCAATGATCACAAATGCAAAGAAATAGAAGAATAAGACCAAAAAAGTTATAAATTATGTATAATCAAATTTTTAGTTTTTTTTAGTTTTTTAATTATTATTTGAATATTTGTGTATCAAAATTTAGTCAAGTCTCATATATTAAATCATCATCATCATCATCATCATCATCATCATCATCATCATCATAGTTTAAAGTCTTTGAGTTTTATAAATATATGATATATTATTCTTCACCTTCCCTATTTTAACCATTGTTACCATCATGTAATATGTGTATTATTCACCCCTAATGTGAAAATGTAATGCCTTGGTGATTAAAATATATTATAGTTTACATCCATTATAACCATGGTTTCTCCAATGTGAATGGTTATTGGTATATATGAGCCATAACCCATACTTTCATGTTAACAAATTTGGGTCCACAATAATTTATGTATATGATATATCTAAGTGATTCCTCTCAATGTGAAATATGTTGTAAATCTTATATATTATATCCAACTTGTGCTAATCCATTCAAAATAAAATAAAAATCCTTTTATTTCAGATAAATATAAACCTATTTTAAGTAATCTCCTTACATGTATATTGTTATTGTTAAATCACTTTGATGAAGAATCTTTTTGCCTATTGTGGGGGTGGGTAATGTGTTGATATATTTTATGATAGATGACACTTGTTTACTTTGTAATATTCAAATAATTCCATCATGTTTGTACTTTTCAATTTCTCTCTCAAATTTTTACAATCTTCTATATAATGCATTGTGATTTTATATTAATCACAAAATTATTTTCCTTCCTTATGTAAAAGTTGTGTTACCAATTGATGTTAAGGAGTAGGTAATATTATGAGCTTATGTTCCAAGAGAAATTACAAAATTATTATAGGTTTATCTCCATGTGATTTAATTTTTAATGATTTTGAAATATTTGCTTCTGATAATTCCACATTATTGATATAAATTTAAATAAGTATGATATAGACACTATAAATTTTTTGATTGCTTGAATCTTCTTCCTTAGACCTCCTCAATATTTGTTTACCTTTTGAATCAAAGTGATTTAAAGAAATATATTTGAGTCATTTCAATACACTCCTATGAAAATACGTGTAAAAAATGTAAGTGATAAATAACTATGTAATGGATTGAAGTTTAGTTTGTGTATATAATCATTTATCATATTAGGCATGTTCAATTCATTATCATAACTATGACAATAAGAAACATGTCCATATTTTATTTTGGAATCAACCAAAAAATAAGGGTAGGTATAATCTCTTATTGAGTTTGTGTGCCCTATTTATTTAGTGAAGTGTTTCCATGGTCTACGCATGATTTGATTTGTTCTTTTTAACCTTATATTTATAAATACTTTATATTTGTAATGGTTACTTATGAAACTATTGATGATGCTTACAATATTGTTGCAATCTTACATGTTATTATTGTAACTTACAAACTTCATCTTGTACCTTTTCTATTTCTATTTTTGATTGCTTAAGTAATTTTTTTGTGTGTGGTATAATTTTTATTGATCTTTACACAATATCTATAGATCAATTTTTTTGTCGTTAATAGTTTATTATCCAAATTCATATGTGATTTTGTTTATCCCAAGTAATAACTTGAGAAGGAGGAGCAATGATTGGATCATATAATTATGATTTAGATTATTGGACCTTATAATATTATAAATGTGTATCATGAACATGGAATTTAGAATAATATATTTCATAGATGAATTATAAGCATCTATGCAGAGTATAAGGTACTACTACCATCATGTGTATCCAAGTTCTCCATAATAGTAAATTATAATGCTTTGAATTTGGAATAACATGAAAATGGCATAGACATGATTTTTGGTCCTAATGTTATGTCTAAGATAATTAATCCATGAACTTGTTTTCAAGCACAATATTTATTAAAGGTTATCATTGTCAATAACTAATTTTTGTAATAAAGTATAACTAAAATGTTCATCATGGATTGAGCATCAATCAATATTATTTTAATATATTTGTTTTATGTTCTTACTTAAATAAATAATGGAATATTTTGTGTGATTACATCTTGTGTTTGTAATTTGGTATATAATTCATGTTCATGTATATTTAAAAGCATTCATTATTGAATCAAAATTAGTAGGTTATGGATTAAAGTGAATAGTATTATCTCATATCATTGCATAGAAAATGTCTTTATAAACTAATGAGGTCTTTAGTTGATATAATATTATTTTTTTTGTCAGTGTATTATTTAATTGGTCAATAATGTCATACCCAATTGGATAATTTTATTGTTATATGGGAAGAGGAGGGGCTTGAGTAAGAAGATGTTAACTACTCACATAAAGTGGTGGCCTACCTTATAATTTACTAATATCCTAGATTGTATATTCCAATATAAGCTATGGGTGAATAATGAGAGCATGATGGTAACCATTATAACCTTGAAGTCTATGAAGAGCAATGAAATGTGTTATACATGACCTTCATCACCTAGTTGTAATAAGTAATATTTCTAACTAAATATTAAGGTAATGAAGATCAATTATCCTTTGAGGGGAATTTTGAATAAGATTTAGGAATTTAGAATGCTTAATTTTTATTATTCATATGGTATGCTTGGTTTGACAAAATTTAATCATATTTGATTTATATCCCATATGTCCATTTAAAAAAAATAATAATAATAAAAAATTGAAAAGGCACTAACAAAGAGAAAAGATAAAATTACAAAAAGTGATTGTAGCTGAACCAGGGGTTTAAAAAATTATAAGGTTGAAATACTAAGGAAGAACTATGGTTAAACAATGTTCAAATAATAAAATGTTTCAACGAATGTTCACATATGATGAATTTGAATTAATATTAAAATTACCCTAATTCACGTAAATGGAATATAATAAATCAAGGTGATTTACACATATATTTAAATAGAAAACTAAAGATAAATGATTGAAATATATAAATAAAATAAAAACAATCAAGGCTAAATTATGAAAAATAAAGATGAACTTATATTTTTAATTTATTAGTTGATTGAACATGAAAATCGATTTTAGGAATAGACATAATGCAAAAAATCCATAAAACTTCCATAAGTTAAACTTGAGTGCCATCAAAGATTATAGTTCCCAATAGAGGATATGATCAACTACCTCTATTATCCCTATTGGTCAATATTTTATTTTTACAAAAAACTAGAAATTTTGGAATAATCAAGTACAATAGTGAAAATTAGGTATTCTTTAACTAATCTCATCACACAAGGAGACTCATGATATAAAGGAGTAAAATGGGTTAGTGGTTAGATTTTTACTAGACCTCAACACTCCATTGTGATAATCAATACCTACATAATAGTACTTTAAAGAGGGATCAAATCTCCTTGAAGTTATCCCACCTAAGTGTTCTTTGAAATTGTGGTCCTTTGACTTATGAATGCATCTA
>JARHVA010004296.1:1535000-1587500 GCA_037957365.1 Torreya grandis
ATAGATGAATTAATTTAAAACATAAGATACATGATATCATTGACAATAATTAAATGCAAAAAGAGGGAATTTTTTTTTTCTAATGAGTCAATAGCTCCACTGAATAAATACTTAGAAATTTTTACAAACCCTATTTGAAATCATAGTTAATAATCAAATGATAAATGAAATGTCCACATGATGTGTGTGTGTGTGTGTGTGTGTGTGTGTGTGTGTGTGTGTGTGTACATGTGTGTGCATGTACAAAATTAGATATAAGTAATAAAGGAATGTGATGCTCATCTTTATAATGGATTGATTGGTATGGTTTTTTTAATTAAGAAAAATAAATAATCTTCTCATATCATATTTTATTTCAATGAGGTTTAATGTGATATATCATATAATGAACCTTTATTAGTAATAAATTTATTACATGGAAAATGAAAATGTGTAGGGATGGTTGTCTAGATACTTAAATCCAACATTTGATACATGACAATGACAATCTTGAATCACATTTACGACACATAACTTGAGAACTCAAATAATGTCTTAATCCATCATTATATCTCACTTACATGCTATCTTATGAGTCAACTCTTCCATTATTATATTACATGTACATATAAGAATTAAATTTTTTGTTTCAAACCTACCAAATATCCTATATAAACATATCTAGAGTCTCATATTATTTTGCTTAAACACAAGTCAGTTCCACCAGACCTTGGCAGCATGACTAATCAATACTAATTAATCTTTTTAGAATTGACATGATTTTAACAATAACTATTTCATAAAATAAAACCAATCCATAGGATTGGCTCATTTTATTAGTGTGTTAGTAACATAATAAATTATTCAATTGAATCCATATATAAATTATTCAAGGTCTCATTCAAAAGGGACCCAACACTTCTATGATCTACATGTATACAAAATTTCACATTTAGAAAATATACCCTCTTCTTCTAAGATTAAAAACCTATCACTAGGGGTAATCATAAGACAAATATAAATCACTATAAGGGAAATTCAAAGTAGGTATTTTCAAGTATTAAGGCCACATGATTAGTTTCATACATATAATAAATGAGAAACATTTAACCATCACACTAGGTGGGAGAATTACATGTGCCTTGATTTATGTCTTCAAAGTATTGGATACTTAGGGAGTGGTCAATCATAAAATAAAGGTGATTGGGTTTAGCTTAGTCTATAACACTTTCAACCATTTTTTTAGGTTTATATCACTCAAAAGCACACCTAAGGTTTTAATGCAAAGGAGACTAATTTATAGATTTGCACTCATCATTAGGGTTCATGATCACAAACATAAATCAAGAAAAGGTAGTCTCATGTGACTATAGAGTCACTATACCCTAGTTATTTTTAGGTTATTTCTAACCATTTTGTTAATATCGGTAGATGATACTGACTCGATCCTATAAAAATGACCTTACACAAATAAAAATTTGGTTTCATAACTAAATAAACCACATGACTAATTATTCCTAATTTTTAATTTTATCTTGATCTCTTTAGTAATTTCCATATTTAGCATATGCCATTTATCAAATCAAAAGAATCATTTTAAATCTTTTATATTAAAATGTATGCTTAAATACCATATCTTAATATCTATTTTAATTTATAAAACTCCATCTTTGATGGATTAATCTCACCCATTAATCAAATATCATTTATGATCACCTTACACAAAAAAATATCTTAGATTTTTTTATCCTAAGGTTTCATTTCTCTAGGTTTCAGTCCCATACACAAAATATATTTTCACCCTTGGTCGTAGATATTAATTAGGTTTTCATCATTACAATGTTTCATATTTCAGTCTTAAAGTCTTATTTTTCATATCTAATTATTCCCTAATAATACAAATTAATCATGACCATGTGTAATCAGCTTAAAATGAAACTTGAGTGCTAAGAGTGATAATTGAGACCACTTATCCCTAAATTAACCCTAGAACTATATTAGGTCTTATTTTTACACTTATCCAACCTTTGTGTGGGCCATAGGCATCCCTAGACATCCTTAAAATAGTCCTAAACTCTTATTCTAACATCCTGATCCTATGTGCCTCAAGTTTTGCCACCTAGACACTAACACCATAATAGGGCTAGTAAAACCACATGGAAATAGTGTCCCAATTTTGGTGATATTGTCATTTCTCTCCTTTTTACACAAATGAATATATTTTTAAATCTAAAACCACCTAGGGTTAGCATAGACCTATTTTAACACTTGTATAAGCACTAGAATAGTATATATACATGACTTTTAGCCCTCTAACCACTAGATGGAAATAAAATGAAAATTAAACATACAAAACTAGATAAAGTTGTACACAATTAAGGTTATCAATACCTATTATACCATACTTTTACATATAACCATCTATAACATTCATAAGCTCAGATTACTTAGATTTAAAGTCTCAATCACATTCAAAGCACTCAAGTTAAAAATCATAATAGCTTCACTTGCACTTACACAAACATTTAGGTGAGAATAAATACATATGGATTGATACCTCTTCTAGGTATTGGTATGTAGGCAACTCTCATCATAACAGGGTGTTGAGGATGTCTAGTTTACCCCACTTAAAAACACACTTTATCGCTTGTATCAACTAGATCGCCTAACAACATGGAGGATTAGGGTTTGCACATAAAACAAATAAAAATAGGTCATTTATAAGGATCCAAAACTTATGTGTATAATAAAAGGCTTGATAGACCCAAACATAAGTGCACTTAAAAGCTAAAAATAGTAATATACATAGGACACTATTGCTAAAATAAGGACACTAGAACCACATGACACTACTATCCAATTAAGGTGATATTGTCCAAGAGAGGTTTTGACATTTGGATCCTATTTATGGCACTCAAACTAGCCTCTACCTTAGGTTTTAGCCTCTAAATCATCTATCTCAATCATTTTCTAGCTAAGTTCTCATTTACATTATTTATTGCCATTTTTAGAAAGATCAAATTAATTCAGTTATATTACGTATCAATGGCTATGTTTATTGCATATTTAAACCTTGATTTACTATACTTAGCTCTTTAACAACATAGGATTTACTTTCATTGAAGTCCTAAAAGGTTAAAACATTTGGTGAACTTGGATTACTTTAAATACTATTCAAACCCTAACCCTAGATGCTCTTAGGGTTTGTATCATTTTATTTTCTATGCTCAGATATTAGTTTTAAAATCTCAAATTTGTTTCAATATTTAATTTTTTCAATATTTCAGAAATTAAATTTCTTTAAAGGTTCAAAATATACAATAATTTTTTTTCCTACTTCCTAGCCTATAATTGTAGAATTTAACAATTGATTTGATGAAACTGATAAGAGAAAATTGAAAGATTTTGTTTCAAAAAATTTAGATATGCACTATGAAATTATAAATATTATCCATAAAGAAATTCAAAAATAAAATAATAGTTAATATTTTATTCCCCTAGATTACATCATTATTACACCTACTTTGGGTCCAACTCAGCTTGTATAACAACTAGTTTTAACTCAACAAACTTTAGTGGTTGTTACACCTCCTATGTCTAGTTCCTCTTCTCTAGATGTACAATCCTTATGCACAAGGTTCATTATATACAAGCTAAGTTGTTGCATATTGAGTAGGGAGATACTAAGACACCACACACCTTAGATTTTCATGTTCTTTTTCATACAGTTTTTGTACATTTTATGTGGAAGATCCTTTTCCATATGGATTATTGGCACCTAAGCTTACATTGTATGATGGTAAGGGTGACCTAGAGCACAATTTTATGTACATGTTTGGAATACATGTCCAATGATTGGATCCTTACTAAGTTATTCTCATGTAATTTAAAGGACTATGATTCATAGTGGTTTTATGATCTACTAAATGAATCTATCACCACATTCAATCCATTGGCAGATATATTCTTAACACACTTCTCAATTAACATCAATGATAAAATATCTTATGCTCAAGTAACACAACTAAAGTAAAAATCTAGTGAGCCTATTATAGAATATGTCTTACAATATAGTAATATATTGACAAAGATGACTAGATTTATGGAGGATAGAGATATTTAATACATAATCAAATAGAACCTACTACCAATATTAAACTAATCTATCTTGTTCATGAAGTTTCCAACCTTCACAGATTTATGCCACATAGTGAAAATAAGAGAAGTCAAAATTCTCTCTATGGGTAAAGTGAAATATACAAGTGTATTAGAATTAAATAATAATATTTATATTAAAAATCCATACAAGGTAAGGTCCACTAAAAAAATAATGATCCAAAGGCCATAGTTAATGTAGCTTCAGAGCCATATCCTCACCTAGTTTTATCACCTCCATCATGAAGAGTTTTCACTAACCTTCTAGAATCACCAACATATGTTTTATAACAAATCCTAGAATATAATTCCATATCTCTCCCTCAAATAAAATAGGTTGATATGACATGTCCACTTTCAAAAACCTAAAATTCTAATGCATTCTATGAACATCAAAGGACACTAGGCCATATAAAAAACCTATGCATCACCTTGAAACATAAGATACAAGATTTGATAGAGGCCAACATAATTGATGTGGGAACACCTAAAGAGGCACCCAAAGTTCAAGAAATATAAGCTAAGATATTTAAAATATTATTGGATCTATTTCCAATGCATAAAATAAATGAGGTAGGGGCACTTTAGGTATTCACTACACATATCAAGCACATCCACCACCAACATAATATCACACCAATATAGAGGATGCACACCTCATACATAATATCATTAGTGTGTACCATACTACATTTATAGCTAGAAAAATCATCACCTTCTTAGATTAGAAGATTTTTGATGATGACTTAGATTTATATGCACTCTTTGTAAGAGGCTACATAGATCATCATCCTATTCAGAGTATTATGGTTGATAATGTGTCAAGTATTAACATGTGTACTATCAATTTTGTAATATTTGTGGTATTTAAAGTAGGATATATATCCTAAATACATAGTTATTTGTGGTTTCATTGTCCATGTTAAAATCTCAATTATGGATATAGTACCTAGTGAAATAAAATCTGACATTTATTAGGTAGACCATGGATATAATAACTATGAGCCATCCCATCCACCATGCATAAATTCCTTAAATATATACATGCTAATCAGGTGATCATAGTTGAGGGTATTTCATATGAGTATCCTCTACCTAAACCATAGGTAGTTACACTATAGTTACTAGTTACAACTTAGTTACTAGTTACATTTCTAAGTATAGTTCTTATCAGTATACCCTAAAGTTTAGTTAAGACACCAGTGAAGGTGAGGTCTATTACTATAGTGTTACCTAAATGCATATTTTCCCATGGAGACCATTATTAGAGAGACCCTTGAATTAGAGATATGTTATAGAATATAGAGGGCCCCCTTCACTCCTTTTCTTTAGAGATCAATATTATTGTTTTTTCAAGGCTTTCATCATAGGGAACCTATGCCAGCTACATCATCTTCTTCCATATGGGTCCTTAAGACCCCTATAGATCATATGACACCATAGTTAGTTTCATGTATTCTTAAGACCAATTCACAAATAGTGCCAACTATATATCACTTAGTATAATAGGTTTTGGGACCACACTTACCTTTTCATACAACACACATGATCATTGTCTAGCATGAGACTCATCAGTTAGTATTGTTCCTCCCTAATTATACATACTTTCCTTGGTTTTGGCTTCTTGTATATAGTTTCATTTTCATGCTGTTTATACATATCTTATATCTAGAAAATAAAAAAATAATATAATATGCCAAAAACACAAAAACATTTAAATATTTAATTAAAAAATACAAAATTATAGATTGTATACATTAACATGTTTAAACTTCTTATATTTTGTAGATACTACATATGCTAGCTACCTTTGTATAGTCAGTTTTATCATACACACATCACTTTTTCTTATCGAGTGCTTGTAGATTGCTATAGGACTTGGGTACACTACACCTAACTAGATTTGATACTATCTACCCATTGGAGGCATATAGACTGACACATAGGTTCTTCATTTGACACATTCTCCCATTTGGGGGCACCCTATACATATTTTAAATTACTAGGTTACATATTTTTAAACTCTACATCATAGATTTAACATTGTTGTATCTTGATATTGATCATGCTACACTTACTCAAATTTTTTACCGACTACTACTACTTTAGACTCAACATATGTGAATCTTATCTCTTACATAGATTTTTATTATATGTTCATGCATACTTTCATTTCTAGTTTTCCTAGTTTATAATTGACTGTCTCTATACTTCTTCTATTAGAGGGAATTTGAATATGCCATTAATCTATAGATCTATTCTACTTATTTTAATAATATGTATGCTTTGGAAATGTGCCCATGTCCTTTTGTGTGCCTTCTTGATTGTGCAAGTGGATAAGTAAACATGTACTTCCATGTGGCTCTAAGCCATCTTACTTGTTGTTTATGTATGTGAACATTTAAACATGTCTTTATATGTCTTGATTTCTTAGATTTAGTGACATGTTCCCATGTCCCTTGGATTATGTCCCCTTAGCCTACTTTGCATGCTTCATGTGTGTTTTATGTATGATTTATTATATGTGTCATGGCCATGACATTTTTATCTTGTTTGTTACACATTCCAACTTTAGATGCCATGAGGTACCTCATGCATCTCCCGTTCTTACTTAAATTCCATGATGAACATCATGCCCCATACCCTTAGGTAGCTACTTATTTATTACTTATATTTGTTGTTCACGTACATTTTTATATTTATCTAGACAACCTTATGAATTATAGACCTCACATACATCACACATTTAAAATTTATGCTTAGATTATCTTACATTTTGATGTTATATATGCACATTATATTGGATTATTATGAAGTTATAATATATGCTCTAAATAAAACACATTTTATAGATCTTTTTTTTTATGATAATTATTGGACATGTCAATAGCTCCCCTTAGAAGAGGAGGCATTGAATATTAATCATTGTCATTGATTATTGAGTTTTGGCATTGATGTTATCATTAATGCCAAAGGTTCTTATGAAGATGCATGGTGAGTGATCATTAAAGAATGTGAAAAGGTGATTTTTTAGTTGTCATTGATGTCACTAAGATTGTAATCAATTTCATGAAGGTTTTTTTTGCATCTTATGATTCCTAATTGTCACAAAGAGGTATGATGGTTAAGTGAGCATTGAAGTAGGGTTATGAGACTCTAGGTCTACATGAGGTCATGGGAGAATGTTGATCAAAAATGGTTTGGTGTAGTGGTTGAGAGTGATTTTTGGAGAGTGTTATTGTTGATATTATTTAGGTAATCATGTTTGAGGACTAGTTCTTGAGTATAAGGTGCTTAAGAAGTCTAGTCATGGCATGATATAAGTATGAGCTAGTGGCATGATGAGGTGAGTAATCTTAGGCATGTAAGAGATTATGAAGGTTGTATAAGCATGAGTATTAGGTGTGGATGCACTTATAAGTGTTTTAAAGTGAGTATATAGGGGTAGAATCTTTAGTCTAAGTCTACATGTAGACCTCTCTTAAACCTTGTTTGGGCTAATGAGGCATCAAAGCAAGTTTGCATATGTAATAATGGACAAAAGTATGTAGTGTATTTAATTAGTTATTAATTTTGATGTATTTTTTCCATTTTTTAAAAATGAATAGGTAATAGGTCTTTGAGGTTAAGTGCTTATGTAGCCTATGCCTAGTCATAACATGAAGAGACCTTATGAGAAGGTATGAGCATGGTGGCTTGATGAAATGAGTGAACATAGGAATGAGTGGTTTTATGGGGTTTCTTGAGCATGTATATGATTCATTTTATCACTTATGAGAGTCTCAGGGTGAGCCTATAGTAGTAGGACCTTTAAAACAAGTTTGTGTCTAGACCACTTCTATACCTTGCCTAACCTAATGAGCTATCATGAGCTAGTGTCAAGGAATGTGAAAGACTTATGGATGAATTTAATCATGAGAGAGGTTTTTTTAGTATGTGATTGAGGTGGAGAGTGCATTAATATTGTCATGAAGGTGTATTTCTAGGTCTAAGGTAGCATGAAGACCATATTGTAGAGAGAGTATGGCCTAATGGGGTATGAGGTTATATTTCCAAGGAAAGTATGGATATGTGAGTGTTTTTATAAGTGTGTCATGTTTTTTAAAGTATTTTGACCAATTTTAAGGTCATGTTTTATAGGAAAAGTCATGAAAATGTGTTTGGAGATCTCTTGAGTGTGTAAAATGGAAGGTTTTCAACTTGTTAAGGATTTTCTTATGCTCATTAGCTCATCTAAAATTTACATGGGAACTTGAGATATTCATGGTAGATGAGGAAGGGTATTATTTAAAAATTATATGAATTAATTTTTGGATTAAGGGGATATGTTTTATGAATGATCGTTAAGAGTATAAAAAAGTTTAAACACTCTTAGAACCCTAATAGCTACCTGATGTTGAATATGTTGCTCAAAAGTTATTAGGATGGATTGGTATGGATATATAATTGATTTTAAATTGTATTAAACTTTACAAGGCACCTCCAAGTGTGATTTAGTTGTCAAGTGTGTGAGTAGACCCTATAACAAAGTGTTAATTTATTAGATATTTTTTGTAGTATTCAGAGTTGACCAAATTAAATTATGAAAATGGATGGAGGATGAATCTTGAGACATGTAGTTTATTTAAATTAAGGTTTTTAGATAGGTTATAATTTTTAGGTGTGAAAATTTGGTGTTCCAAGTTGACTAGTCACTAGCAGGCCTAATGAAGAAGAATAGTGTGAAACCCATACAGTATGAAAAGGTGGTTTTTAATATGATTTCATAAAGGAGTGATACATTTGATTTCATGGTGATGTTTTTTATGATATTTATGTATTATTAATTCTATTATAAATTTTTGAAGTCAAGTATAGTGGTGAAAATGATGAATCCAAAATGGTTTGTCTAACTTAGTAAGGTTTGTGTATAGTGAGGTTAATAAATTAGTCTATAGGACAAATAGTTACCACTAGACCATATGTTTTTTATATTTGAATATGGTTTCGATATGTTAGAGGATAAGTTTAATGAATTTAAAGTATTTTCAAGTGGCCATATAGGTGTTTAATGTCAATGCCACCATGAATGTGCTTTAAGGTAAACTGGTAGTTCTAAGTAAACAAGTTGCAATAATGAGTTTGAGGATTTATGCCCTAAGTTAAAGTATATAATTCATAAAATTTTGTTGTTTTTTAATTTAAATTCCTATTCGTGATTTTATAAATATTTTAAGTTAGTGTAAGAGGTTTAAAATTTGAATGCAAAATGGCTTGTTTGGTTTATGCAAGACTATGTGAGATAAGGTCAGAATATTGGTCTACAAGACTAATGTTTGATATTAGACATTTTGATTTTTGTATGTGAGGTTATTATAAAGATGAAAAAGGATCATGTTAATGTGTTTTTAGTCATGTTTTTTGATAAATCCATGTTTAGGTGTTAAAAATCAAGTTCATCCTGACTAGTTTTTTAGGCTAGTTGGTAGTTCTAAGGGAGCAAGTTGTAGGAGTGTTTTAAAGTATTTTAGCCCTATGTGATGAATTTTAATGAAATTTTTGAAGTATTTTAGTTATTTTAGTTTATTTTTATATTATTTATTATCATTTTTTTGTGGTTAAATAATATTTTATCTTCAATTGTTCAAGATAGACCTTTTTATGTGTGTGAAGGCCTAATACAAACAATATTAATGGTGGTTGGAGATAAAAAGTTTCATGGACATAATATGAGATTATTGGGGGTATATTTTAGTGGTATATGAAGTTTTTATACCTTTTCTTTAGTTTTAAAGTGTTTTAAGAAGATCAAAGGGTAACATGTACTAATGAAGGCCTAATTGAATTAGGTCTCCTTAAGGCCTAAAAGAGGTTTTGGTATTTTAAGCAATTGAAAACATATTTTAATTATTTATTAATGTATGAATTATGTTATAATACATATTATAAGGGTAATAAAAATGTGTATTTCTGACCAATAGGTGTTTTATCGAGAGAATTATATAAGAACAAGGCTTAATAAGCCTAATTGGTGAGGAAGAGAACAAGATAGTGCAAGAAAAGGAAATAACACATTAAAGAGAAAAATTAGGTATTATAGACCATAATATGGGTATAGATAAAATATAATTAAGTTATAATAGGGCTACTATAGATGAATATCAAGGTCATATGACCTATTTAGTCTTCAAGAGACCTAGTTGAGTGAAGAAGTCTAAAAGGTAGTTTGAGATGGATAAAAGAGTGAGAAGAGATAAAGAAGGTGATCATAATATGATATATGAGAAACAAGGTTTTATAAATGTGATAAAAAGTCTTATGTGGATGACTTGGTCCTAATTTATCTAGGGGGTTGGTGCCTCCTTATAAATTGGTACTTTCTAAAGCCTACTTGAGTGGGTACTTGACTAGTTAGGGTTGGTGATTCACTAAAAATTGGTTTTTGTATTATAGGACTATAGTCTATTTATAGAGATCAATGTGCGTTATTTCCCTTGAGGGTTTTTCACATGTGTAATGTGGTTTCATGATCTTGCATGGTTGCATATGCTCTGATAGATGTTCATAATTGTATGAATGGTTCATGTATGCTTAAGTGTAATTAAATGAATGATTTTAAGATAATGATTCACCCAAATCATTGATTGTGATTCCAAAAATTGATATTAAATCTTGGTATTTTGAAGCAATCCTAATATATTGAAGGTGATATGAAGAAGCACAAGATGTCTAGTGATCAAAAATAAGAAGACAACATGTGTGATGAATAAGTCTACTATGCTAGTGAAGAAGGAGAAGTTGAAGTGGATATTGAAGATGAGATCATGAGTGCCTTAGAAGAGTTGAAGCTTGTGAAGATGAAGAATAATAAAATCAAGTTAATATTTTAGGACTATGAGAAAAATATTAGTTTGTTTGTAGAAAGACTAGGTAGAAACACCAAGGAGCATAAAGAGATTATTTAGAAAATAGAAACCCAGATGAAGATTATGACAAAAAGCCTAAAGGATAAAGAGGAGTAATTCACTAGGTATGGAACTAAAATGGAATCCTTAAAAGATGAAATGGATCAAGCATATATCAAGTTTAAGACCTTTATGAATTTTGAAAAGAGTACTAATGCTCTAGATAACATCTTGAGTAGTTAGAAGTCTGAAAGTGATAAGAAAGGTCTTGGTTTTAAAGAAGACCATATTGAGCATGGTCATTGATGATAGGTTGTTATTGAAATTAAAGAAAGCATGAGATACTAGTACATGAATGAAAAATAAGTTGTGTTTGATATCTTAGAAAGTATATGGCACATGTGTAGGTTTGTAAAGATAAATAAGAAGTTGTGAGGCATCCATAGATATATTGGTGAATTTATGGTGTAATTTGATCATTTATAAGGAGAAAAATGCATTTTCTAGCTTAAAAGAATCTATATCATCACTGCACATCTTGTAGATATGAATGAACCAAAAAAATTGTGTATTTTGTGAAGGTGCTTAGAAAGTCAACAATGGTTAAATGTTTTCATAGATATATTGTCTATAGTTCCAATAAGGTAACCTAAAGATTTGGACTCTTGAAGTGTTTTATAGCTCAAGTTATAAACCTTAAAATTTGCTCTAGCTGACTATGATGGACAAGAGACTATCAAGTTTAACTACATTGATGTCCATGGTCAACTAGTCAAAATAAATCTATGTTGAGCATTTAAAATATCTAATGGCATGTGTGAAGTCAAAATATCAAAGGTTCCTAAGCTTACATGCACTAGTGATAAGTGTCTTAATCATGGATTTTGAGTATAAGATCAATGACTCATGGGTGTTCATGTAGATGGAGATCAATGGAGCTCATTGAGTCAAATAGTCAATGTGTGTAGAAGGAACATAGAGGTGCCAAGTGGCATGATCGTGGAAACAAGGATCTAAGATCGATAGCAAGGGTTAAAGAGTTAAAGACTAGGATAATTTTATAAAGATCAATAGAGTACAACTAATCTAGCTATGTAGGGAGCATGAGATGATGACAAAGTGTCTGATGTTTAGTATTTACATAGTGATCATTGGAATTTGAATTTTCAAATTTGCAAAGGAAAAATCAGTGATGAGTTTTTGAGCTATAACTTTTAATATAGGTAGAATTTGTTAATGGTGTAAAAGGTAAAGTTGTAGAAGAGTTTAGGGTGCATATATAAAAATTAGTTTGGATGTTTGAATATCCATATAGATGCATTTATTTTAGTTTAAAGGTGATTATTTTTTCATTCATGGTGTTCTTGTGTATATAATATTGTTTAAATAATTTGTGTTTTAACACAGAGTGTTTTGTTGGATGTATTCATTTGAAGATGTCTTAGATGTTATATGGAGTGGACACATGTATTTGAAAGTGATTTTATATTATTAATTTTCTTAATGAAGTGATAAAGGAGTAATAGGTCTCTATGAGGCCTATAAGGGCTACTAAGGCCTAATTGAAAGGTATGGCAACTTAAGTGTAATCCATAGATGCTATATCTAACATGTGAGGATAGTATTGAGCTATGTCATAGTATGATAAAATTCTCAAGGGTTAAGGTAATTATAATGGCTGACCTAGAAGTTGATATTCATGAAGACTCTATAAAGAGTGGAGACCAAAGCAATGGTGTCTAGACTTGTAAGTGAAGAGTTGAGAAGATGTGATAATGTGTGAAGGAAAGAACATTTAAAAAATAAGGTAAAGGTTAGTGAAGACCATCAGAGAGAAAATAATATTAGTCATGTTTATCTTATCAAGGTGATGTAGGTGAACACATAGGTCATTGGACTTAATAAGCCTAGAAGAGGTAGATTAAGAGAGACAACCTTAGAGGCTGATGGAGTGAGTGTGCTTAGTGGATGGATTGAAGAGAAGAATACATTGAGGATTGTATGTATGACCTACATGTTAGGTTACTAATGTTGTGATACAATTATTATATATTTTCTAATTTTTTATGTGGTAAAAAGTGAAGAGTGATCCAAAAGGGTGTTTTGGATGCATTACTTGTGTGTGAAAGTTTTTAAGAGTGTAAAGGGGAAAGAGTGAAAGTAAGAGAATTACATCATCAAGTGTATAAGACATCAGATCAGAGGTAGAGATTAGTTCAAGGTAGCTAGGTGGGTGCTTGGTTTCTTAGGGGGTTGGTTCTTCCTTGCAAGGTAAAGCTTGCTAAAGGTCTAGTTATTTTGGGTGCTTAACTAGAGAGAGGTAGTAGCTCCTTGTGGGTTTGGTGTCTCACTAAGATAAGGGATGGGAGTTCCTTGATTAGTTGGTACTGATCTAAATGTTGGATCTTTTTATTATAGGATTGTAGTCCATCTTATAGGGTTTAGTGGGTTTTATCCCCTAAGAGGGTTTCCCACACATATCATGTGTTTTATGATTCATCTTCTTTTATCTATCATGTTCATTATTATGAATGATGTGTATGCTTCATGATTGTATGTGTTGAATGATTAGGTATTTAAAGGGTTTGGAATTAGATTGAATATGTAGCATCATTGATTCACCACCCCTCTTAGTGATTGTATCTCTAATAATTAGTATTAGAGTAGGACCTTATTTGAAATTTTAACCACATGAAGGTGATCCAAGGTACAATATGGAAAGTTAATATATGCATGGTTTGTATATAAAGCAATCACTAATGTTCAATGGGTCAAATTATGTTTTTTGGAGTGTGAGGATGTAGACCTACATCATGTCAATAGGATTTGACATTTGTCAATCTATTTTGGATGGATATTTAACCCCCTCAACCCTTCCAACTAGTGCAACTGATAAGACATTGTGTGAGGGAAATTATAAGGCAATGAATGCCATCACTAAGTTCACCAAGGTAATCCATTATAAATCTACCAAAGAGATATGGGAAAAATTGTAGATCATTTAAGAAGGGGAATCAAAGGTTAAGTTGGCCAAGTTGTAGACTCATTGAGGATAATTTGAGAGTCTCAAGATGAAGGAAGAAGATTCTATGGCATCCTTTTTAAAAAGAGTTGATGAGATTATGAACATTATCAGAGGTCTTGGAGACAAGATAAAATAATCTAATATAGTACAGAAGGTATTAATATCTCTCTCCTTCAAGTTTGATTATAAAGTTTCTACTATAGAATAAAGTCATGATCTTAATTGGGTGAAGATGGATGAATTACATGGCATCCTTACTGCTTTTGAGATGAGAGTCAATGATGACAAACTACCAAAGGAAAACACAACATTCAAGATAGAAATTAAGCGAAATAATAAAATAAATTAAGGTAAGGAATTCAAGTATGATGAGATATTTCATGATGAACTAATAACTTTATTTAAAAGTAAATTGAAAACATGCTCAAGGAAGTATAAGGGTAAACTACCATTCAAAATTTTCAATTGTTGAGAAGTATGATACTTTGCTAACAAGTGCCATCATAATCATAAAAAGAATGATGATGTTGATTATGGTGAAAACCAAGATGAAGGCACAAATACATTTAGGTATGATAAGATGAAAAAATGATTTAAAAAGTATGATAATAAGAAGAATTCTTTCAAAAACAAGAAGAGTCTCTACACCAATAAATATTTTAGCTCATCAAATGAGAGAGAAGACAATGATTCTGAGTTTGATATTGAAGATGAGATATTATACATGGTTGAGGAATGAAGTTTATCATCTTAAAAAGAGTCTACATTTAGTGATACAAATAATTAATAAGACAAAAAGGACTATGAGACTAAATTGAGGAATGCTCATGAAGAAAAAAATGTTGAAAATAAGATTAACAAGAAGATGAAGTCTCAAATCAAGGATTATGAAGAGCAGTTCAGTGTGTTTAAGGCAAGAATGAATGAAAACACAAAGGATCATGAAGATATGTCAAGCATCTTAGTTTTCAATTTGAAATCCTATCTACAAGTCTTAAAGGTAAAGAAGATGAGTGTTCAAGGTATGTGATTGAAAATGAGTCATTGAAAGCTAAGTTAGAAAAGACATCTAATAATATGATGTCATATGTGATGTTTGAAAAAGATCAAGTGATCTAGACAACATTATGAATATTCAAAAGCATGCTAGTGATAGAATTGAACTTGGTTACAAATAAGAACAAAAGAATGTAACTAAAGACAAGATAAAGACCAATGTGAACAAAGACAATTAGAATTTGAAGATCAATCATTAGTCAAGAAATGAAGGTGTTGGTAGAATGAGGAAAAATAAGATTAGACAACCAAATGCTATGAGGTATTAAAATTTCAATGGTTACCAATATACTTGTAATCAATTTAGTCATAGGGATAGAAAGTGTAGAAGACCTACTGAGAATGAATGGAATAATCAATAAAATAACATGAGCAAGGTTAAATGATTCAAATGTCATGATGTGGGACACTTTGAAAAAAATTATACAAATAAAGAAAGGCAAGTTGAGTTTCCTTCAAGAATAGTAGTTTGCTTCAATTGTGAGAAAATTGGTCACATTGCTAGGTTCTGCAAGCAAAGGCCATCAAGTCAAAATAAGTTAAATCAAACTCTTAGAGTGAAAGGGAGAAGAGAAGAAAACATATGGAAAGCAAAGATAAAAAGTGTGATTCATAATGAGTCTATAGGTCCAAGTGGTCTATTTACTTACATAGAGAATGCTATAGAGGTTGAAGAGAATTAAGAGATCTCATTATCTGCTCTTATTGGGAATGAAGAGATCAAGCTCAAAGATCAAACCAAGGTACTAATTGAGACTAGTTCTAAGATGTGTATGGATACAAGTAGACATCTTAATATTGTTGAGTATATTTTATGAAAAGAACATTAATTGTCAATGCCCAATGATGAGGTTATTTATCTAGTTGAGAAGGTATGTCATGAATATTTTTTGTCTCCATGTATTATCAATTCAAGCTTAGAAGAGAAAGAAAATGTTGTAATGGATGAACAAATTTTTTATCTTAAGTATAAGAAAAATAATAATAAATATCAGTTTTAGATGACCAAGGAGGAGAAGGAATATGAAGAGTTATGGGTAATTCCTAGTTTTACATTGTTCTAGGACATTGTGGGTTAGGGTGTCTATATCTAGGCTTCAAGGAGACACTTGACAAGAAATATAAAGCATAGTGGATGCCAGTTAAGATTTTGTTGATGTTATAAGACAAGAAATGTCATAATAAGATGTGTTGGTATATTATGGAAGGACATGATAAGATATTTTCTAAAATAGTGATCTTAAAGTCATAGTTTTGATCAAATATAAAGGATGGTCTAGTTGGTAAAATGGTGAAGAATGAAGATGTTGGTTCTAAAAGTCTACATGTAGAGAATGAATATTTCCAAGTGTATAATCAAAGATAGTGAGTTGTCAAGATATTCTATTTCATAGAAAGGTATGTTGATCTGGTTTAAATGTGTTCAAGGTGTGTTCAAGGTTTCTAATCCTAAAGGTAAGAACTTATCAATTGATTAAATTTATTGATCAAATAATGAAGATTGAAGACAAGGTTGATATGAAGTATGAGGAGAATGTGTTGTCTTATATTTGATATCATGAATGAGTTCTTAGATTTCTTTATATGACAAGTTGTGTATACCATGGAGCTAGGGAGAGATAACTTGATAGTTTGGAAGGCTTAAAGAAGATGTGCATGATGTTAGGGGAGCTTTCTAAGCTATGGGACTAGTTTATTAGGTCCGAGGATTAGAGATGTCCAAGTTAATATTGATGCATGTTAAAAGGGGGAGCATTTGATTTATATTATTGAAAGTATCTAAGTATCCTAAACAACTTAGATAGTATTTAAATGCATACATGATTTTGAGGAATGATTGTTGCATGTTGAGGAAGACACCCTTTGTCATTAATGTCAAAGGGGGAGAAAGATCAAAATAAATAATTTCAAATGATTAAGAAGTCATTCTGAGGGTGTTTTGACATCAATGACAAAGGGGGATATTGTTAAGCATGGTAATTGATAATAGGATGTCATTGAAGTTAAAGAGAACATGAAATACTAGTACATGAATGACAAAGAAGTTGTGTTTGATAGATTGGAGAGTATATGGAACATGTGTAGGTCTATAAGGAAAAAGAATAAGTTATGAGGCATCCATATATGTCTTAGTGAAGTTCTGGTATGTCATTTGATCATTTGGAAATAGAAACATGTATATTATAGATTAAGATAAGCCAGACCATAGTTGCACATCATGTAGATATGAATGTACTATCATGCTTGTGAATTTTGTGAAGGTATTTTGAAATTCAATAGGGGTAAAATGTTTTCATAGAGATGTTATCTATATTACCAAGAAGGTAACCTAAATATTTGGAGTCTTGAAGTGTTTTATAGCTCAAGTTATAAACCTTCAAAACTGGTCTAGTAGATAGTGATAGACCAAAGACCGTCAAGTTTAACTACGTTGAAGTCTAGGGTAAAATAGTCAAGATAGATCTATGGTGAGCATTAAAAAAATTAAATGATGTGCATGAAGTAAAAGTGTCAAAGGTTCCTAAGATTGCATGCACTAGTGATAAATGTCTCAATCATGGAATTTGAGTAAAATATCAATGTTTCATAGGTGTTCATGCAGATGGAGATTGATGGAGTGCATTGAGTCAAATAGTCAATGTGTGTAGAAGGGACGTAGAGGTGGCATGATCATAGAAGTGAGGATCTAAGATCGATGATGAGCATTAAAGAGATAAAGACCAAGATACTTATGAGGAGATTAATGGAGAACAAGTGATCTAGATGTGGAAGGAGCATGAGATGATGACAATGTGTTTGATGTTTAGTGTGACCATTGGAATTAAAATTTTTAAATTTACAAAGGAAAATTAGTGATGGGTTTTTGTGTAATAACTTTTGATATAAGTAGAATTTGATAATGTTGTAAAAGGAAAAGTTGTAGAGGAATTCAATATGAATCCAAAAAAAATGGTTTAGATGGATGATTTTTTGTTTTTTCATGGTGTTCTTCAGTACATAATATTATTTAAACAATTTGTGCTTTAGAAAAAGAGTGTTTTGGTGGATGTATTCATTTGAAGATGTATTAGAGGTTATATAGAGTGGAACCATGTACTTTAAAGTGATATTATATTTTTAATTTTCTTAATGATGTGCTAAAATGAGTAATAGATCTCCATGAGACCTATAAGGGCTAATAAGGCCTAATTGACAGGTGTAACAGCTTAAGTGTGACCCATAGATGCTATGGCTAACCTATGAGGATAGAATTGATCTATGTGTTAGCATGATATAATTATTAAGGCTTAAGGAAAGTATAATGGTTGACCTAAAAGTTGATATTCATGAAGACTATATAAATATTGGAGACCAAGGCAATGGTTTCTAGACCTGTGAGTGAAGAGTTGAGCAGATGTGATATTGAGTGAAGGAGAGAACCTTTGAAAGAGAAGATATAGGTTAGTGAAAACCATAAAAGAGGAAAGAGGACTAGTCATGTTTATCTAATTAAGGTGATAAAGGTGAAAACATAGGTCATTAGACCTAATAAGCTTAGAAGAGGTAGATTGAGCAAGTAAGCCTTAGGGATTGATTGAGTGAGTGTGATTAGTGGATGGATTAAAGAGAAAAATAGATTGAAGATTTTGTAAATGATCTATGTGTCATGTTACTAATATTGTGATAGAGTTTTTGTAGGTTTTATGATTTTGTATGTACTAATAAGTGAAGAGTGATCCAAAAGGGTGTTTTGGATGCATTGCTTATGTATACAAGTTTTTAAGAGTGCAAAGGGGAAAAAGTGCAAGTAAGATATTTATATCATCAGGTGTGGAAGACATCAGATCAGAGGTAGAGATCATTTCAAGGTATCTTGGTGGGTTCTTGGTTTCCTAAGCGGTTGATTCTTCCTTACAAGGTAAATCTTACTAATGGTCTAGTTATTATGCATACTCAACTAGACAGGGACTGTAGCTCCTTGTGGGATTGGTGTTACAATAAACTAAAGGATGGGTGTTCTTTGATCAATTAGTGCTGGTCTAAATGTTGGATCTTGTTATTATAGGAGTATAGTCCATCTTAAAGGGTTTAGTCAGTTTTATCCCCAAAGAGGGTTTCCCACATATATCATGTGTTTTGTGCTTGATCTTGATTTATATTCCATGTTCATTATTATGAATGATGTGTATGCTTCAAGATTGTATGTGTTAAATGGTTAAGGGTTTAAAGGGTTTGGAATTGGATTTAATATTTCATGTCACTGATTCACCCCCCTCTCAATGATTTTAATTCCAACAAACCAAAAAGAGGCATCTCAAGTCAAGGAGAAGGATAACGAATACAATTAAATCAATTTGAAGAGACCAATCATACAACCTAATCTTATGATGTATGTTAATTGATTTAATGGTTACTATTTTACATGCAATTAGTATGATCATAGATAAAGAGAGTATCGAAGACCCTCTAAAAATAAATATGCATGGGATTATGAAAGTAATCATTAGCCAATAGGTATGAATGAGTTTGTTTGATATAGTTTTCGTAATGTGGGACACTTTTCAAGATTTTGTCCTAATAAAGTTATAAGGCCACCACTTAAAAAAAAGAGGTTTGAAGACCTTAGAGTTCAAGAGAGAAGGGAATTGACTGTGTGGAAACCAAAGATAATAAAGGTGAATCATGGTTAGTATACAAGCTTAAGTGGACTATTTGATATGGTAGAGCATACTTTAGATGTGAAATCAAGTCAAGAATGTCTATTATTAGATCATATTGTTGATCAAATTATTGATGAAAAGGTCAAGCCTAAAGTACAAATCAAGCCTTAAAGGATCTTAAAGGATATCTAGTCTTGTGAGGGCATGGAGATATGGGAATATCCTAAGTTTGTATTGTTTTAGTGCCCTATGGAAAGTGGTGGCTCCATTAGGTTTCATAGAGACATTATTATATTAGTAGAAGCATGAGGTTGAAGTCAAATAAGGTTTCATCTTGAGAAGATTATAGGTTGTCTTTATTACAATCAAGGAGATGAAAATGGATATTATCCATTCCTATATTGGTAACTATAAAGTTTGAAGTGTATTAGGCAGCATGATGAGAGATCTAAGGTTGACATCAGGTATTTGAGGTTAGAGTGCAGTCAATTGGTATATATGAGGTAAGCTTTTGGTATCTATTTGTGTGAGTAGTTTAGTTTTATCTATGTTAAGAAGGGGTATTAGTGTCAAGATGATTGAAGGAAGATGAGGATGGCTTAATAATCCTATTAACTCATGTATTGAGCTATGAAGAAAAAGGTGGAGTCCCTAATTCTATAGTTGGTGTCAAGAGTGTGGTAGCCTAGTGTGTGATCAAAAATTTGATCTTTTTCAATCATGTTAAGGAAGGTAAGTAATCTTAAGTTCTTATCTCATTTAAAGGAGATATGCTTGGTGTAAGGGGGATCTTAGTAGATCTAAGTTATTTTTCAAGAGATTGGTTTCTTTTAATATCAAAATAGAGTTATGTATGGAGTTAAGGGAAGCATGTATTTGAGATGCTTCATAGATTTATTTTTATGAGTTTTTAATGGATCAGCTGGGAGAATGATCTGAAAAGGGAAGATAGTTTAGAATGAGGGAGAAGTGGCCTAATTGAGAGAAGTTTTTTAGAGTGGTTACCAAGGTTAGTTTCCATAGTTTTTAAAGATTGTGTGACATCTAGTGTCTTGAGAGGTAGTATTAGCTCAGGGGAAGAAAGTGTGATTCTAGTAGTTATAGGTGACCCTTTGTCATCAATATCAAATGGGGAGAAAGATCAAAAAGGGTGAGAAAAATCAAGATCTAGATCTATAAGATGGTTACCATGAAGAATGGTTTCCATAAGTTTCTGAATGTGTTTGACATTAATGATAGAGGGGGATATTATTGAGCATTATCATTGGTTGTTGAGTTTTAGCATTGATGTCAAGGGTTCTTATGAAGATGCATGGTGAGTGATCATTATGTTATGTGACAAGGTGAGTTTGTAGTTTTCATTGATGTCACTAAGATTATAATTGATGTCATTAATGTTATTATTATATCTTTTGAGTCCTGATTATGACAAAGAGGTATAATGGTCAAGTGGGAATTGAAGTATGGTTATGAGGCTCTAGGTTTATATGAAGCTCATGAGATAATTTTGATCAAAAAAAGATTGTTTTAGTGGTGTGAGAGTGATGTTTGAAGACTTTTCTTGTTGATATCATTGAGGTAAGCATGTTTGAGTACTAGTTCTTGAGTACAAGGTGCTTAAGAAGTCTAGTCATGGCATGGTAGAAGGATGAATTGGTGGCATGATGAGGTGAGAATATCAAGCATGTGAGAGATTGTGAAGGTTGTATGAACATGAGTATGAGGTATGGACTTACTCATATGTTTCTCAAAGTGAGCCTATAGGGGTATAACACTTAGTTTAGGTATGCATCTAGACCTCTCTTAAACCCTACTTGGCCTAATGAAGCATGGCGACCAATTTTTAAGAAAGTTTGGATATATAATCATATACAAAGGTATGTAGTGTATTACAGTGGTTACAATTTTTGTGTCTTGTTATCATTGTTGATAAATACACAGGTAGCATGTCTTTAAGGTCATGTGCTTAAGTAGCCTAAGCCTAGTCATGACATGAAGAAACCTTGTGATAAGGTATGAGCATGGTGGCTTGGTGAAATGAGTGAACATAGTAATGAGTGGTTGTATTAGTTTTATTGATCATGTATATTAGGCATTAGATAACTCATGAGAGTCTCAGGATGAGCCTATAGTGGTAGGACCTTTAGACCAAGTCTATACCTAGATAACTTATAGAACTTACTTGACCTAATGAGGTATCATGAGCTGATTTCAAGGCATGTGAAGGATGTATGGCTATACTTAATCATGAGAGATGTTTATTGAGTATGTGAGTGAGGTGGAGAGTGTATTGATAGTGGAATTAAGATGTATTTATAGGTCTAAAGTATCACTAAGACTAGAGTATGACTTAATGGGTGTATGAGGTTATATTTCCAAGGTAATTATGGATATGTGAGTGTTTTCATAAGTGTGTGATGTTTTCCTAAGTATGTTTACCAGATTTGAGGTCATGGATTTTAGAAGAATTCATGAAAATATGTTTGGAGGTCTTTTGAATGTGTAGAATGTAGGGTTCTCAACTTGAGAAGGATTTTATTATGCTCATTAACTCATCTAACCTTTGCATGGGAATGTAAGATATACATGGTATATGGGTAAGGGTCCTATCACAAAATTATAGGAGCTATTTTTTGGATTTAGAGCCTATGCTTTATGAATGATTGTTAAGAGCGGGAACAAGTTTAAACCCTTTTAAAACCCTAATAAAGACCTGATGTTGAAGATGTTTCTCAAAATTTATCAATATGGATTGGTATGGTTAGATAAGTTATTGGAGGTTGTATTAAACTCTCCCAAGAACCTTTAAGTGTGATTGAGTTGTCAGGTGTGTGAGTGGAAATATTTACTATAGCAGTCAGAGTTGACAAAGTTAAATTATGCAAATGGATGGAGAGTGAAAACTTAGACATGTATTTTATGTAGATTAATGTTTATAGATAGTTTATATGTTTTATGTGTGCATATTTGGTGTTACAAGATGATTAGTCACTAGCAGGTCTAATGAAGAATAATAGTGTAAAACCCATGTAGTGTGAAAATGTGGTTTTTGATGTGATTTCATGAATGAGTGATACGTTGGAGGGGATGGTGGGGTTGTTTGATATTTTTATGTATTATTAATTTTTTAAAAAAATATTGGAATTCAATTATAGTGGTGAAAATGATGAAGCTAAAATAGCTTGTCTAACTCAGTACGATTTGTGCATAGTGAGGTCAACAAATAGGTTTGTAAGACCAATTGTTGCCACTAGACCATATGATGTTTATATTTGAATATGGTCTAGAGATGTCATAGTATAATTTTCATGAATTTTAAGTATTTTAAATTGGTCATATAGGTGTTGAAGGTCAATTTCACTGTAATCATGCTTTAAGGTAAACTGGCAGTTTTGAGTAAGCAAGTTGTAGTGATGAGTTTTAGGCTGTATGACATAATTTTAAGTATATAATGTATACTATATTATTTTTATAAATTTAAATTCCTTTTAATTATTTTTAAAATCTTGTAATTTAGTGTAATAGGTTGAAATGTTGAAGTCAAAATGGCTTGTCTAGTTTATGCAAGACTATGTGAGACAAGGTCAAAAAATTGGTCTACAAGACCAATTTTTGATATTATAACTTATGATTTTTGTATTTTAGGTTTTTATAAGGATTAAAAATGATAATTTTAATGTGTTTTTAGTCATGATAAATCCATTTTAATGTGTTTATATTCAAGTTCATCTTGACTAGTTTTTTAGGCTAGTTGGTAATTTTGAGAAAGCAAGTTATAGGAAGTCTTTTTGCCCTGTGTGAGGAAGTATAATGAATTTTGATTATGTATTGATGTATTTTATGTTATATTTATGTCATATATTTCCATTTTTGTGTGTATATATAATATTTTATCTTTAGTTCTTCAATACAAACTTTTTTGTGTGTGTGAAGGCCTAATATAAACAATACTAATGGTGTGCTTCAAGTGGTGGTTGGAGATAAAAAAGGTCATGGAAATAATATGAGATTTGTGGGGGTAAATTTGAGTGGTATATTAAATTTTAATTCCTTGTGTGGAGTTTCAAATTTTTTCAAGGAGATCAAAGAGTAATGTGTAGTAATGAAGGCCTAATTGAATTAGGTCTCCTTAAGGCCTAAAAGAGGTTTTGGTATTTTAAGTTATGGATGACCTATTGTAATGATTGATTAATGTATGAAAATTTTTATAAGACATATTTTATAGGTAATACAAGTGTGAAGGTTTGTGTGGCTGATCAAGAGTGTGTGAGCTAGAGGATTGTATAAGAATAAGGCCTAATAGGCCTAATAGGTGAAGAAGAGAACATGAGAGTGCAAGCGAAGGAAATAATAAATTGAAGAGAATAAAGAGGTATTGAAAAAATAAATAGGATCATATATAAAATATAATGAATATATGAAAAGGTTATTTTAGATAATATCAAGGTTATATAACCTAATCAGTTTTGAGGAGACCTAGTTGAGCGAAGAAGCCTAAAAGGTAGTTTAAGAGGGATAGAAGAGTGAGAAGAAATAAAGAAGGTGATAATAATATTTGGTGTTATAAAAAATGTTTTATAAAGGTGATAAAATTTTATAGGTGCTTGAGTTGGTGATAAGTCATCTAGGGGGTTGGTGCCTCCTTACAATTTGGTGCTTGATAAAGCCTAGTTAAGTGGGTGCTTGACTAGATGGGGTTGGTAATCAATGTGGAGTTGGTGCTTCAATACAGATTGGTTATTGTATTATAGGAACATATTAAATTTTAATATATTAGTGTGTTCTCTTCCCCTTAAGGATTTCCCACATATGTAATGTGTTATCTTGTTTCATGATCTTATATGGTTGCATATGCTTTGCTAGACGTTCATATTTGTATGAATAGTTCATGTATGCTTAAGTGAAATTTAATAAATGTTTTGAAGAAATTTATTTTCCCCCCTCTCAGTGATTATGTTTCCAACATTGACAAGGGTTTTTTATAAAGATCAGGATATCAGAATGCCCTCTAAGTACACTTTTCAATAGATAGACTCAAATTATAGAAATCAAACTCAAGTAAACATAGTAAGAAATAATGATATTACCATTATTTATAGTTTCATATAAGTTATAATAGTCAAACATTATCATCCAAATTGGGATAGTATCACCACATGGTGGTACTATCCAAGATATGGCTCTACTTTTAGTAACCTCAATTTTAGAAAATTCTAGATTGGGCATAAAAGTAAAGTAGGCACAATCTAGGGTTTCATAGGTTTAGTTACAGATTTAATAGTTTTAGCTCATTTTAGATTATATTAATACTATTTTACTCAAATTAGGGGTATTATGCACATCATGACCATTCCCATTTATAGTTTAGATACTTAGATATGCATTATTACAACTCAATCTAGAATCCATATGCTTAGATATAAAATTTGGGGGCATGTTCATGGAACCTTTTTTTTATATGTTCACTTACACACTAGTTGATTAAATGAAATAATAAACTCCATGTCATTCTATACATTATACACATTAGACATTATGTTTTAGTTTACACACCATATTCATACCTTTATCTATAGTGGTTGACATTCCTAAGTGGCCTAGATACACCTAATATACCTAAGTGGATACAAATCTGAAATATCCAATTAGATATCTCTAGTTAGACATCTACAACTATATATTCTCAGTAAAATCACACATTTTTAGTCTCAGATGCATCTATTACACACAAGTTAGAAATGATGGAGTCATAGTATACTTGAGTTCTTGAGTCACCTACATGAGATATTTGGACACACCATCAATCCAATTCAAGATATTCATAGGTCATGATCCACCAATCAAGGGTGGGAAAGGATGGATTTAACTCATTCCAAGTTATTCACTAATTGATCACTATATACATGCACACACATAGGTTGTTACCAAATTTATACATTGGATCATGTATCTACTGAGGTGTATTCTTTCTTTCATCTCTCTTATCTATTTACTCAATTTTATCTCTTTACTTCTTTTTACTTCTTTTCTCAAATTTGTCTTTGATTTTGATATCTTTTAAGTAAGGATTGATCTTTCCACAGTTCACATGTAGGACATGTAATGGAGCATGATTCACATAATCAAAACTAGATTCACATGATTTACCTCTTAGGTAAGTCTAGGTATGATTATTTTTACTTTATCCTAATCATTTAGCTTTGATGAATTTACAAAATGAAGAGGGGGAAATGTAATCACCTAAAAATGAAACTTGAGTGCTAAGAGTGCTACTTGTGACCACTTATCCATAGGTTAGCCCTAAACCTACCTTAGGGCCTATTTTCACACTTATCCAACCTTTGTGTGGGCCATAAACATCCCTAAATTTATGTCAAACTCTCATTTTGACATCCTAGCCAATCATGACTCAGGTTCTGCCACTTGGACAATAACACCATAATAGGGATAGTAGCTCCACATGGTGTTAGTGTCCTAATTTTGGTACTATCATCATTTCCCTCCTTTTTCCATAAATGAATATCTTTTCAAATCTAAAACCACCTAGGTTTGGCCTAAAACTATTTTAACACTCACCAAAGCACCATAATAGTAAATATACATGAATTTTATCCCTCTAACCACTAGATGTAAATCAAATGCAAATTACACATACAAACTTAGAGAATGTTGTGCACAATTAAAGTTATTAATACCTATTCTACCCCGCTATTACATACAACCATCTAAAAACTTCATAAATTTAGATTATTAAAATTTTTAGTCCTAGGCACATTCAAAGCACTTAAGTAAATAATAATACTAGATTAATTTACACTTGCACAACACTGAGGTGGTAATAAATACATTAGTCTTGATCCCTCTTCAAGTATTGGTATTTACGAAACTCTCATCATAACAAGGTGTTGAGAATATCTAGCGTATCCCACTAATAAACATACTTTAATCATTGTATCAATGAAATTCCCTATCAATATAGAGGACTAGGGTTCGCACATAAAATTAGTCAAAATATGTCATCTATAGAGATCCAAAACTTGTGCATGCAAGAATCGGCTTGACAAACATAGACACAAGTGTAGCCAAAAACTTGGAATAATACTACATAAAGGACACTACCATCAAAATAGGGACACTAACACCACATGGCAGTATTGTATAATTAGGTTACTACTATCCAAGAGGGGTTTTGACACTTGTAACTTATTCTTGACACTTAGACTAGCCTTTGGCTCATGTTTTAGCCTCCAAATCATTTATATTAGTCATTTTCTAGCTAAGTTCTCATTCACATCATTTATTATTATGTTTAGAAAGGTCAAATTAATTCAACTATGTTATAGATTAGTGGCTATATTTATTGCATATTTCTACCATGATTTATGATACCCATCTCTTTAATAACATAGGATTTACATTCATCTATGTCTTAAAATATGAAAACACCATGTTAAATAAACACTATTAGTTAACACACATAATGGGGTTACTCATTTAGTATTGTTATACATATACAATGCATATTATTTGGATCAATTATGCAAGTAAATGGGTAATAAGGATCAAATCTAAATTTACTAATAAGGTTAAATTATTGATGATCAATCCCAAGTCTTCCTCTAATCTAACTATTACAATATCCAATCTGTGATGCCTATTATTACTAATAGATTGAAAATATCACACATGAATCCATTTATTAATATTATTATAGATTTTTTAACATATCCTATCCACCCTATTGATGGACTTATTATAAATATTGAAACTGATGATACAATTACTAAAGATTAATTATATGATAGGGAGGATGAAAAATTCATTTGATATCTTAACATGAATCCATATCAAATTGATGTAATGTTATATATATTAAGATTTGATTATAAAAATTATTCCTAAGCTTACACATCAAGTATTCATACCACTATAATAGGTATTATTCCTATGCCTAAAACTCTAATGACCTATTATGACAAACACCAAAAGATTGGGGGAAATATGGGGCCTTCAACAAATTTAAATATATATTCATATTTAGGATACCTTTACCTATCCCATGATGGTTATGCACATTCCATTACCAACATTACATATTAAACATTCCATTGAGCATATTATTACAACTTTGCATCTCAAAGTGTTTTAGCTAAAATAAAGTGTAATGAAAACTAGTCATTCTATGATTCACATGCTTTGATCCATAATCCATAATCCATTGAGATAGTATCTTACCATTTAAAAATATGGTCCATAGCTACTAATATCCCATTATATGAAGGTAAAGGTGATCCTAAATAACACCTTAAATCATTTCATATAACACAGTTAGATTAAACATACAATGAGAGACTATTGACCAAATTATTTTAAAGAAATATTAAGTACTGTGCATTACAATGTTTCTACAATCTTTATCTCCAATATTTAAGATCATTAAATCTCTTGTCCAACCAATTCCTAACACAATTTTCCATCATTGATAATAATTTATCCTACACATAAATTTCTAAGCATAAGCAAGGATTAAATAAACTGATAAGTTACTATGTAGTTCAATACATGACCATGATATCCAAGATGGCCAATGTTATGGCTAATAATGACCTACAAGTTATGTTAAAATAATTTTTTATAGCACCACTCCATGAGTTAATTATATTCATAAGATTAAAATCATTTGTTGAGTTAAGCCATTTAGTAAGGGACTAAGAATTCAAGTTAATTAGTTTAAACAAATAAACTTATACGTAAAATCCTTTTACTAATTAAATAGTGAATTTTCAAAGTAAACCAAGGTTATAATATCAAATTGAATGAGAAAAAATGAGGTAAAAAGTTGTAATAAATGCATTTTTAGAACCAAAAAATAAGTTAAAATTGATAGCTCCACCAAAAATTCAAGTTACATGATAACCATCATCTCTTTATGTGACACTAAATAATTTTATTGAGAGTAACCTTATCAAAATCATTCCTCCATAAATTCTTCCATTAGATCTTGATCCAAGTAGGCCTAGACCAAGTAATAATGATGGAAATGCATATTGTGAGTATCATCAAGATGTGGAGATTTCAATAAATATATGTTTCAAACAAAGGCATATAATTCAAGATCTCATAGTGATTACATTATCAATTTGGGCACTTCTATAGATGAAATTAGACTACAACACAATGGAAACCAAAACTTAAATATATTTAGTGTTCCTTTTCCCAAACAGAAACCATAGAAAATATGAACACTTTAGAAATACATTATGAATATAACATGTATCCTCCACTTGTAACATATGATCATCCACTAGATATCATCATTGGTATATTTAATGATACTTTAACATAATATACCATGATTGTGTTTGATGAAAATGAAATAGTTGATGCTGATTTAGATTTATATACACTTTTCATATGATCCTATATCGATAAACAACCTATATGTAGTGTTATGATTGACAATGGTTCAAGTGAGAAATTATTCACATTCACACTTTTATATTTCCATAGGTATATGAGAAAATATTCAAAATATACATTGAAATGAGTTAAAATATTTTACAGACATAAATAGGATACCTTGGGATGTATAGTATTACCTCTGTAGTTTGAATCAACCATATTAGCCACACCATTCCTAGTTTTACAAAGTAATGGGTTATTTTAATTTCTTTTATAAAACCTTAGATGAAAATACATTTTTTAGTTCCCTCTATATTACAAATTTTCCTAAACTAAATATTATACAAGATAGAAGTCACAACTCTAGGTTTATAATGACTATCCTATCTATTTAGTGATATCTCTTCCTCCACCTCGACCAGTAATATGAATGGTTGATACACACATTCAATATCATCATTTAGTTGTTGATAAACATATTCAATATCATTATGCATTATGGTTGATACATAAATTTAAGATCAACATACAAAGTCTATTGCTACACATATTTAATATTGATCATAATGGAGAGTTAATCAAAGATCACAAAGGCCTCCATATACTATAATACATAATTAGTTAGTATTGAGATCAACTCAAAATTTTACACAATAAACATATATAGTGTGTTACCCTACTAATATAAAAATAACCCCACAAAGTCTCAATGATATATTATATTACTCATCATACTCTAAGTTCCATAATCAACAATCATGACATATATGGTACAACACATAACTCCATACTATATGCTAACCCATCCATAGTTGTTACCTCCCTTATAGGATAAATGACCCCTCTACTATCTGATACATGCACTTATCATGAATTTCCCATTATTATCATCATGGGTTAGCTTTTCCAAATTTTAAATTTCAAAAATAAAAATGATCAAATAATCATAAAATACAAAACATTCAAATATTTTAAAAACACAAAATCATGATCTAAGCATGACATGACTGGTATATTAAAATATTTACATATGTTATTTATCAAATGTTATTTAGATGAAAATATTTACAAATACATGTATTTCATGTTATTTGAGTGTTATGCAGTGAATATAAGTTACACATCAGCATATAAATATTGGTCTTCCATATACCTAGTGGCAATGCTGATTCTAGGGGCATCTTATTATGTAGGTTTTAATATTATAGGTCATATATTTATTTTAACTTTGTACCATGTTTAAATAACTATATTGATTACACATGCCTTTCTATTTACTCATTTATTACATAGTGATACATGATATGCCATTATATTAATGATGTACCCTAGTTATATGTTCTATGGCCCATTGATATTATCATTATTTTACATGATATGTTCATTTCTAATTAAATATTGTCTATGAACCTTGTAATTACTTGATGTGACATCCTTAATGTCCCCTATTTATAATTTTAATGTCTCCCTTGTGTTTATCCGTTGGCATTATTTTTTATGACATCTTATGTCCCTTGTATGTGTCTATTGGCCTTATGTGTTAAACTAAAAGTTACTCTTTTTGAGCTTGATAACATTGAATGGTGTCATGATTTATATTATGTATTGTATTACATAGTATTATTTACTTACACTTCTACTTCATGTGTCATTGATACTTTATCTAGAAATGATACTTACATGCTTTGTATGCATGCCTTGATATATATATATATATATATATATATATATATATATATATATATATATATATATATATATATATATATATATATATATATATATATATATGTAACCTTTATGAAATATTCTCCATATTAAATGATATTACATGATTTTATCTTTATACATTACATGATACAAATAACTCTTCTATTGAGATGAATGACTTACAAGATACATCCCTCATCTAAAAAGAGAACATTGTAGTTGGCTTTTCATAGAGACATAGGCCTCCATGAGAATAAAATTAGTTTAGAGTACATATTTTAGAGATTTATAATTCAAATATATAAAAAATAGTGATACATTGGGGTCATATGCCATGCATATGCACTAACTTTATAGACAATTGAACATAAATTTAAACACACTTTGGTGAATATGCATGGGAAAATTAACACAATTTTTAGGAACAAGAATTAAAATTTTATACATACAAATAAATTTTTGATTTATAATCTATAATTCAACATATAGATGTATAATATTCTATATATATATTTGCACTGATTAAAGGGACATGGTACTGGTTCACACATATGCACAAAATTATATTTTTTTGTTGAGTGAAAATTAGTTGTTATTCAAATTTAAACTTATTATATATATGGTCATTATGGGGGCTTGTATATGGTCTAGTTTATTTCAATCATGCATTTTATTCTACATTGATCAAAACTACACAATTAAACTTGCATTCATGATGGGGCCATGAACATTGTTCACTCCATTTCACTAATTTTTTTTTGAAAGGAGTGAACTTGAGTAAAAAAATAAAATTGAATCTATAAGTCATATGTAGTGGTTGTTTATCTTTCCTTTAAAAAAATGGTCTTTTGGTTCTCTCATTTACTTACATAATTATTTAGGTTAGTACATTATGTACTCATCCCCACATTCATGACTATTTAAATATACATATCCCCAACCCAATATCCTTCATAGTTACACAATTTTTTGGCACACACATCCTAACTCACCATATGATTCAACAAGGAAGCATAATTTTCACCAATTATTCAACAAGGAAGGATCATATCCAAAAAGTTTGAATCCAAATATGTTATTCACCAACATCAAAACATACTGTAACACTTATTACTTCAAATTTTCAAAAAATTTAGTTTCAAATCAAAATAGTCTATCTAAAAACATTGACTATGCATGATTTTAGATTTTAATTTTGAGTGACCTACACAATTAGAGCATCATACCAAAGACAAATTATCTTGTATAGACTAAGGTAAATTTTATCCTTTTACTCTAGTAATTACATTACTAAAATAAAAGGGGGGAATTTATAGATAATAAAATCTATATTTTGGTACTTGAAAATGATAACCTTGACACATATATACCATACATGAATTGAACACTAAAATAAGGTATTAATATATCATTCTCTCACACTTTAATGTTATCTTATGATTCATCCATTTCATTTTGATAATACACACCTAAAATAATCTTAGTGTCTATTTAAAACTTGTCAAATATATTATATCTCTAAACTCTCATATTAGTCCACCTATATACAAGTCAACTTCCAAACATGGTAAATATAATCCCTTAATTATAACTAATCTAGTTAGAACTAACTTGATTCCATAGAAAAATATTTATAAAATCAAACCCATCCTTATAGTTGGCCCATTCTCCTAGCATGTCAGTGGAATGATAAATTATTTAACTAGGTCTATAATAAAAAAATAAAGGTCTAATTAAAAGGACACATAGAACTTATTTGATATAAATCTTCCAAATAAAATTGATGCAATGCTATATATAACAAGATATTAATAGAAAAAGTTGACCCAAGCTTCCACATCAAGTATTAAGACCACTATTATTGGTACTATTCATATGCCTATGCCTCTAATGACCCATGTGACATCCACCTAAATATTGGGGGAAAAATTAGGCATTAAAATATCTAAATATCAATTTTATGCAATATATTTTACCTATCCCATGATTGATATGCAAATTCCTTTACCAATATCTCTTACTACACATTCAATTGAGTTAATTGTTGTAAATTTGAATGTCAAGGTATTGTAGGTAGAATAAGGTGTGTATACAAAGTAAAATGTAGCTAACCTATTAATCAATATTATCTCATAGAATATAAATCTTACTTACACTTCTGATTGTTGATACATTAAATATTTAGAATCATGACCAAGATAGATCCACTAGACCTAAAGAAGGGATATATTACCATAATAACATCACTAGAGAGGTTTCCAAATTCCCTAGTCAAGAAAAACCATGAAATAACTCTAGATAGGTCCTTTATTTTCATATTCACTAAGTAAATGATAAGGAAATTAAAATATAATCTAGTTTTAACTAAATCTTGTTGCACAAAGTGAGGGTAATAAACATAAAAAGTAAGCATGCATAATAGAATTCTAATTAATCTATGTATAGATAAAAACCTAATGCATGGAGAGAGATATATATTTTAAAGCCATTAATTATACTATTTCTATCTATTAAAATAGAGGATTAAAGTTAGAGATACTTACCTTGAAGATGAACCCATTGAGACTCAAGATTCCCTTGGCCAAAGGTTCATTGAAAGAGGTTGTTTTGGTTTGTACTGATTAATAGGAAAGGTGTAAGCATCAAATAATATTACACAAGACAAGGTTATTCTTAAAGTATAAACCCTAAGTAATAACTCCTCTAATATAATTATGGAAGATTAGATTGTAAATAAGTGAAAATGAATAATTAACTCTTGTCTCTCTCTAAGAAATGGTGAAATGAATATGTATATATAGTTGAATCTAACCCTAAAACTTTCTAAAATTTTAGCTAATAGGGTCGACTCAATTGAATCTATATAATTAATTGATAAAAACAAATTATATCCTGATCTAGGTTAGCTACATTATACCTAGACTTGTAACATGATTTTAACAATTTGAATACAAGGTCAACCCAAGCAGACAGTATAATGTAAAGTATCAAAAATGGTTTTAGTCATAGGAAGGATCTAAGTCAGGTGGTGAATTGTTTGAAGTATCATACAAGAGAGGTGTTAAGGCTTAGGGAAATAAAAATAATAAGGTTGTATGGATATAAAGTGTTATTATAGGGGATAACAATCTTTCAAAGCACTAGTAGTCTACCCATACCTTTCTTGGTACACCCTTTAAGGTATGCACTCAGAGAGAATGAGAATTGAAATTTTCTTTCAAGAGAGAAAGCATTATTAATTGATAAAGTTTGAAAATCTTATGTGTATACATATGCCCCACTCAAATCTCATCATATTTCACTCAGGTGGAACAAGGGATTTCTTCTAGAAAATAACATAACAACACACAATGCTAAAGCTAAATAAATTATAGTATTTTAAAGCATAAAAGAACTAAAAGTAAATGATTGAAAATAAAATTAATGTATGTGTACCTTGAATTACATTTATCACTAAATTCTTGTTTATTATGTTTTTAGTTTTAATCATGGAGGGTGTAGAGACTACTTTGGACAAACCTAGGATGCAAAACTAAAGAGCAAAGACAAACAAGCATAGGAAAGCCAAGATAATTGACATGGTGTAGGCATGATGTAGTTATAAGTTTGGTAAGTTGGGGTGAAAAATGCTAAGTTAGGACCAAATGATCAACTCAAAATTTTAAGTAAATTAGGTAACTAAAAAACTAAGGCTACTAAAATGACCAAAAACTCAAACAAGTAAACCTTAAGTAAGAAAGGAAAGCAAACCAATTCAAACTAAAGATACAAGTAAAAATGGTAATCAAACATCAATGTGAAATAAGTAACAATCCTTACTTAAATAAAGATGGGTAAGAAAATGGTCAAATAACATTAATGTATGAGAAGTAATAATCTTTACTCAATCACCAATGGATAAAGTGCATAAAAGGGAAAACAACATTGGTGAGTCATAAGTAAGAATCCAACCTCACTCAACAATGGAAAAAGTACATGAACAATAGAAATAGATGCAGTTGTCTAAAAAATAGAAGTACAACACAAAATTAGAAATGGATATAGCTTTCCAAAAAAGGAAGGTAAAAAAATAGAATATTTTCAAATAAACTAAGGAAATCCTAGAAATGTAAAACAATGGTGTAAATAAAGTAATTCATAGTCACTCAAGCATATTGTTTTGTTTGAAGGATAGATAAAACTAAAACAAATTAGTGTTAACATGTTTTTAAGATGTGAAGAAGAGGGCATATATAAGTTAGAAATATATTTGTAATAAAAAGTGCCTATCAAGGGGGAAATAAAATGGGTGGTGGGGAAAATGAAGGAAAAATCAAGGTAGAGAAACTCTTTATCTAAGTCAAGACACATAAACTAAGTTTGTCAAAATAAGAGGAATTTAGACATTAATGACTCTTAATAACTTCTCCCAACCACTAAAATATTGAGTCATAAAATGAAGTATGGATATCATCCCATGAAGGATATATGCTTCAAAATTAAAATAGATCTACCTTACCTCAACATGTTCCCCATTCCTCATGACCCATTATAGAGTTGTCGGTCTACTGATAAGATTTTGTACTTGTGTGAGAAATTAGGTTGTATCAATAGTTTTTTTTTTGAATTATACTATCATAATATACTGGACTAACATACCCCAATGGACCTTAGATCTATCATGAGGCCAACTATGGATATTGAGCTTTGAGTGACGATAGGAGATGTGTTATTAATCACTTCCTTTGGTGTGATTTTGAATTTTAACTTTGTAGGTTTCCTTTTGATCATTTACTTTTGTTTCAAATGATTTAGATTTTAAATTTTGATGTCTTTTTATATTCCTCATCCATACATATTTAGAAAACCAAACATGGGTGATAAAAATGAATATCACTTGAAAACTTGGGACTTGGTTGCTAAGAAAAAGAACTTAGAGAGCATGATGTCTAAGATTCTTCTTAATTCAGGTGAAATAAAAGTTTTGTCTAGACTTGAACCTTATTTTATCTAAAGTGAAATGAAAGGAAATCAAGGGGAATGAGCTTGAAATAATTTAAATTACTTAAAATCACAAAAAATGTGACAAAGGTGAAAAGGGATATAGTGACAATTAAGTGTGATTCCTTATCATAAAATCCATGGAATCATAGGAAAACATGATATCATAGTTTATTGTGCAAGTTTTATCTACAAAAGAAGCAAAAACCAAAAATAATAATAAGGGATTACAAACTTGTATCTAGTTATTAACATTATAGAAAGGGAACACTCAGTTTGACAAAGGTGTTTTAAAATGATATGGAAATTTTATGAGGAGAGCCTAGTCTTATGTATGGTATTTAATTGTAACTCATTAAAGAGAAACCAAGTGGGTGAAATAAATGTAAAACGGTATTTATGAGGAGGGCCTAGTCCTATCCATGATATTACATTGTAACTCATAAAAGAGAAAGTCAGAGGGAATAAATAAAGAGCATGAAAATAAAATGAGAAAAATGGTATTTTTGAGAAAGGCCTAGTCCTATCCATGGTATTACACTAAAAATCAAAAAATAGAAACCCAAGAGGGTGTTAAAATCATAAAAATTCAATAAAAACAAAATGAATTCATGAGGAAGATTGGGTCCTATCCATGGTTTTACAATGCAACTGACTAAAAAGAGAAACCAAAAGACCAATAGAAAGAACTAAGGCTTATGAAAAGAGAAGAATAATTCAAAGGGTGAGGCTCATGTCAACATCCTAAAAAAAGTGTTATTAAGGATACTATATAAAAGTATGATAAGAAGGGAAAGATCTAAGCAAATTACATTTTCAAGAATTGTGCATTGGTAGGCTCTTTGAAAACATGGTCATCATTATTTTGGAGGTAATAGGTGATATGACTAACAATATCATTCAATAAATAAGGGACCCACCATTTTTGGGTGTATTTTATTTCTTTGTCATGGGTATAGTCTTATTTAAGGACTAGATCACCAACATTGAAATTGTAAACTTTAACCTTTTTATTATGTTGTTTGGTGATGTGAGTTTTATATTTTTAGTTATGTTGAAGAGTGAAAATACATTGTTCATCAAGAAGATCAAATAAATGAAGATGAGCCTCATGTAATTCTTCATCAAGAATGACACCATGGAGAGATACACATAATGAGGAAATATCAAATTCTAAAAGGATAATAGAGTCAAATCCATAGACTAGAGAGAATGGTGTTGCTCAAGTGAAAGTGAGAATGTTAGTATAATAGGCCCAATGTGCAAGATATAAATGAAGATGCTAATCCATGTAGGTTCAAAAATGGTCTTTTGAAGTATTTTATTATGGATTTTATTCATGGCCTTAGCTAGGCCATTGCATTATGGATGATAAGGTGTGGAAAATTTATGGGATATTTTGAATTTAGCATATAATTATTTCACATCCTTATTCTTTAAATTACCATCATTATGAGAGGTGATAATATTGGGAACTCCAAAATAATAAGGATTTAGTTAAGGGTAAACATGTAAATAGTATTTATTGTGATGTTGACAAGAGGAATGGATTTTACCCATTTATTAAAATATTTAGCAGCTATGATGATAAAAACATGCCCATCCTATGATATAAGTACTTTTCCAATGAGATCTAATACCCAAATGGAAAATGGATAGAGAGATTCTATAGTTTGGAGCTCATCTAATGGAAAATGGATTATATCATCATGGAGTTGCCAATGACTACAATTTTTAACAAACTCGATAGTATCCTTTTCAAAAGTTGGCCAAAAGTATGTCATATGTAGGCATTTATATGTTTTAGCATTGTCACTATAGTGGCCACCACAAATGCCCCATGTGATTGTTCAAGGAGAGGGGGGACCTCTTACTTCATTACATAATAGAGTAGGGTACCTTCAAATTTGAGATAATAAAGGGTGTTATATTAAAAGACACATTTGAATACTTGTTTATGTATTTGAGTCTTTTCATAAGAATCTGTATCTGGAAGACATGTTTAATTTTTTTTGAATTGGATAATATCTTTCTACCATAGGATTTATCAAATGGTGACAACCTTAGTATGATAGATAAGTGAATCTTGAAATTGGATAGAATATGGGGGTTTTCTTATTTAAATAAGAAATTAAGTATCATTGAAATCTTGATGTAAATGAAATAAGGGTGCCAAATAAGAAAGAGAATTAGTGATAGAGTTTTAATATCTTAGAATGGGATAAATGGTAAAAGAAGTAAATTATTTGGTGAGGGTAGTGGCCATTTGATGATGATCAATAAGATTTTCACTTTTACAGTGATAATAACCATTAACTTGATGGCAAATGAGTTGGAAGCCACCCAAATCATGGAGATATATAATGTCTAAGTTAAGTGCCTTTCTCATGCCTAATATTAATGCTTCATATTTTTCCATGTTATTAGTGACATCAAAGGTAAGCCATAATACCAAAGGGATAATTTTATGAGGAGGAGTAGTGAGGATACAATCTGCTCTACCTCCTTGGGGATATTTAGCACCATTAAAATGAAGGGTCTAGGTATCTTCATGTAAATTAATTTTAATTTTTGGAAGTTCTTCGATAACTAATTTAGTTTAGTAGTATTGGGAATGACATAAGAATCTTCTTGATTACTTACTTCTAAATCAATAGTGAAGTTGTGAAGGTAATCATTAAGAGATATAGTATTATTGAGACCTTCAATATCAAGAATGTTATCATTAGGGAGGCTATCTTGAAGATGATTAGTAATAGGTATGGGTGATATTATGAGTTAGTCAGAAATGACTTGTCCTTTGACATATTTTTATGTGATGATGTGGGGGTTAAATTTCCTTAAAAGAACCATCCACTTGTTAATTCTATTTCTAGGTAAAAAGGATTTGGATAAAAAGTGAAAAAGTGGATTGAAATGAACTATGACATAAGTTGTTTGATAGATCTTGTAGTGATAAAGATTTTTAGTTATAAAATATATAGTGAGTCAATTTTGTTCTAATTTGGTATATTTTTTTCATAATAAATGAGACCTAGACTAATATAGTAGATAACATACTCTCTTATAATATCATCTTGTTAGGCAAGAATTGCCCCAATTGATATAGTTGTAGATAAAGTGTATAAAATTAAAGGACAATCTTATTATCAAATGCCTTTTAACAAGGATTGGTCCATTTTAAAGCATTACCTTTAATAAGAAGGGAATTAATAGAATAAATGTGATAGGCCATTTTAGGGACAAATCATTGGATTATCCCAAGCTTGCTAAGGTAAGTATGAATGTCTATAATATAATGAGGGATAAACATGTAAACTATAACATTAATTATAGAAGGATCGACATAAATATCATGGATAGAGACTAAGAACCATAAAAATTTACTAGATGTAATGTCAAGAACACTTTTGTATGGGTTGAGTCTAACTTTATATTTGATAAGCCAATCAAACATTATGACAAGATCAAAAAGTTGAGTTTTATAGCATTTGGATTTGGCAATGATATCATCCACATAGGTTTTTATAATGTTATAGATAAGGTAATGAAAAATATGGGTCATATCCCACTAATAGTTATCTCCATTTTTTTAAGACTGAAGGTCATTTTAACATAACAATAGGTGCCCATTTTTGTGGTGAAAGTTACCTTGTGTTGGTCTTTAGTGAAGATATTAATTTTATTATAACAAAAAAAACCATCCATGAGGGACAAAATTTTGTATCCAATAGTGGAATCTATGATGGCATATATTGAAGATAATGGAAAATTATATTTAGGACAAACAAGGTTGAGATTATGAAAGTCAATGCAGATGCAAACAATCATAGTGACTTTTTTGAAAATTGGGATAATGTTGGAGACCCATTTAGAATAGTTGATAGGTTTGATAAATTTAGCATATAATAATTTAATAATTTATTTGTGGCATAAGATGGAAAGTTTGGGGGGGAATTTCTACTACTTTTACCTAATAGGTTTGGCATCAGGCTATGTGATGATGTTATTCACCATGATACTAAGATTGATGTTAAGCATGTCTTCATATGACCAAGATAAAGTCTAATGATGTTTATAAAATAATAATTTAAAATTATCATGTTCAGTTGGTGTGAGTGTTATGTAAATTGTTATAGATCAAGGACATGAGGGTGTACCAAATTTGATTCTTGTAGTTTCCTCAATAAGCATGCAATTTTAGTCTTGAAAATGATATCTCACATTGGGAAGATAGGAAATAGGATTAGTTTTAGGATAAATTATATTAATGAAGTTGTTAAAATGAGGGGCCTTGTGCTCAAAATTCCCAAGTTTGTGATGTTGCTAAGGAAGTTGAGGTTTTTGGGCATGGAGCAATTCAAGGATAGATTTATCACTAGGTAATGTGGGTATAGGTCCATAATATTCCACATCTAATTTAAGATCAATGATTTTTTTACCATGGTGATTGTCTTCATAATGTATTTGGTGTACAACTATGGCCTTGACATTGAGAGTGATCTCGAGAGTAGGAGGAACTTTATATGAAGGTTGATTAGATTCAATTAGTTTATCTTTGGAATCATTGATGGGATGAGGATTAGGTAGAATAACTAGTGTGAATGAGGTATAGAAAGTTCTAGAAGTTCCTAGGATATGAGAGGTAACATTTGTTTAACCACTCAAGGAGTATCAAGAAGTGGAAAATTAACTAGAGGTACATGACCTTCAGGTTTTAACTCAAAATACATGGAAATGGTATGCACATCATGGTTAAATCATGTATTTGGGCTATAGTTTTTTGATAATGTTGAACATCCAAATCTCTTGATTGAGACTGGGCCATAATGTAGTTATCATCATAAGTTGGAGAAATATACATGTTTGTGACTCAAAAGGAACTTCAAAAGGTGATATGCCTAGATCACTAAATTTATGTGGTGACATAATTAAGTACTCTTGAAATAATTTAGCCACTCCATTTTCATTAAAAATGAAAGCATCTTCTGTATAGGATGCTTCATGTGCATTACATGGAGGAAGGAAATTGGTGATCTCATCAATAAGAGGGATGGTATGATCATGAGATAAAAAGGAATGAGGAAGCCACTCTAAAATATAAGGATGTAGATTGCTAGTATTACACGTGTTTTATAAATTATTTGGATTATCATCATCATAATTGGCAAGAGTGATGTACAAATCTGGATTCATAATGATAAATTTGGGTAAATGTGTACTATTATTTTTTAGAATAGTGGGAATCCAATATTGGGATTTAGGATAAGGAAGTTGAATACTCCATGGGTTAGGTTCATTCTCATGTTTATAATATTTTCCATTATGAATAAACTTGATACATTGGTTTATGGAAGAGGCAATATACTTCATACAATGACTTCATAGGTATCTTAAGAGTATGTTATAAGATAATGGCAAATTGATGACCATAAGCTTAGTACATATAGTTCTAGGTCTAATAGTAAGAGGGATCCAAATATAAATAAGTGGCTTTTGATTGGTGTTGTCAAATCCATGACATGTTAAATGAGTTTGCTTTAGATGATCTTTATTATATTTGAGTTATTTAATGAGCCACATATATGTCACATTAATTCTGAACCCTTCATCTACTAATACTTTATGAATAAGGGTGGTATTAATGGCTATTTTGACAAAGAATGGTGGATCATCAAATCAAAAGAGGATTTCATCATTGATCTTGTCTTCATCAAGGAATTTTATGGAATGTTTGGAAGAAGGACAAATAAATTCAATGGTATGAGCTTCTATTGGTTGAGGCTCATAAGAGGGTGGTTCCTCTTCTAAGAGAGATGGTTCTTCTTTGTCTTGGAGTCATTACATGAGGAATTTATGATGATATGGAAAGGTGTGAAATAACTCTGTGAGAGGAATTTGGTGAGGCATAGAGTTGATTTCCTTTAAAAAGATTCAATGGATTTTACAAGAATAACTAGCATGAGGCTTAGAAGGTAAAATATGTGTTGTCACCAAATATCACATCTTAGAAGAGGGTATTCAAGCCTCTTATAGATTTTGGAAACATGGGAACACTTCTAGGTATTTGGGTGTACCTATAATGGAAGTGAACTTCTAGATTTAAGGACTAGCTCCCTGAATGTATCTCAAAAAGCTTATTACCTATCTAATGCCTACCTATAGGGGAAAAAGGTTAGAAATTACATGATGTAAACCTATTCTAAAATGGTGATGCACCAAGATGTCTTCCATAAGACTATCATACTCTACCACAAAGAGACAAGATATACAATACTAGTCTAAGAGTTCTAGAGTGCACTAGCATTAGTGTTTTAACATGAAGGTGAGATGCACAAAGACATTCCAAGGAAAAAAATACCATAGGTTAGTTGTATATACTAAGGCTAATTATACACTAGAGATAGATTTTTATGCTTGAATACACTTTATATGGCTTGCTAGGATAAAATCACTTGCATCAAAAATGGAAGGATTGAGAGAAAGAAAGGATAAATGAATATATCATAACTATTCACTATACATATATTCACACACTTTGACAAGCTAATATATGAACTCAAACTAGATTACATTTATTGTTCTAAGGAAAAGTACAATGCCAAAAACATTAGGGATTTTCCATACATGGTGTGGTATTTTACTTACAAAAGCCAAAATAATAGCTACTTATATAACTTTAAAGAGAGGAGAAAAGAATGAAGCTCAAAGGTCACTAAGACACATGTCCGTTTGATAGGAGGAGTTAAACTTATAGGAGGATGAATTCAGAAATAGACCATGGAAGGTCTAATGGAAAAAATGGCTCTTGAAACACAAAACTCCTAAAATATGGCATGGAACTCCCTTTGCTATGCACAAGAAATGACCTTTCATCATGGATGATCTCTCGAGCATTTGAAACTAAATTGGAGAGAGTTGACACACACAACACACACACACATAGTTACACACACACACACACACACACACACACACACACACACACACACACACACACACACACACACACACACACACACACACACACACACACACACACACACACACACACACACACACACACACACATATAGTCCAATAGAGGCTAAACCATACTATGATAGTCATAATATGTTCTCTTAATTATTATTTTATCTTCTAGACAACTATATTCACCATCTATAGTCATTTATTGATTCCCTAGACTTCATTCTTTACATCTAACAATCACTATTCATCTTGGACCTCGACTGAGCTTTCATAGCAACATATGATTTAAAAGATCTCACTTTGATAAAAATCCTTTAACCTTACGTAGTTTACCATATGGAATTATCTTACCACATTTCTCATTTTGTTTTAAACTATGTCTACAATACCTACTATCTCTAGTTAAAAATGGCTCGTTGGTTTGATTTTATCTATCAAAAACTGACTTAGAAAAATCACATTTCTCCAACTACCTTTGTTCTTATTGGCCTTGTAGATCCTCATTATTATATCCTGACTTTTGAACTCCTACACATTGTAGGATCAAGATATAAAAAGGAACACAAGCCATATATCTCATTGGGCCCAATTTCCTATCAGTACCAATGCACTATTAGATCATTGGTATGATTGAGTACTGATCATTAATCTAGATTAAACCAACCTTCTTGTCACTAGAGCTTGAATGATCAGATCTCTACTTAATGAACCCACACCATTGGATCTTGTCTAACCTATATATTTTTAAGGGATTCTAACCCATGGACATTTTGATCTATTTGACGCAAGTGCAAACCATTAGATCTGAGTATATACTCAAATGACAACTATTAATTTATTGGGACCCACTATTTCAACTCAAATGACTATTTACCATGGATAAAATTTGATGTCTACACTCTTGTCATTTGACATCTATGAAACCACATTTGATGTCTACATGACCATCACTTTTTGAACACCAATGATTTTTTGCTTGATTTTATTTTTTGTGTTTGCAAAAATGTCATACTTTTCTAGATCAAATTTTTTGAAATAATTCAATTCTCTCAAAACTTTTTTTGCAGGTAATTTCCTCAAGTTCTTTGTCTTGAAAATAATTTCCCCACAAGAATGACGGATTCAAACTTTTTACATTGGCTAATTTTACCAAAACAAATATGGGTTATTGAGCTTTATATTTTGGACATTTTACCCAAAATAATATGTCGTTAGCCTTTTGTTCCAAATAATTTCTTTGAAATAAATCAGACTTGGATTTATTATTGTGGATAAAATGTTTGAAAGAATAAACCTTTGGGATTTTTGCATCAGACTATTTTTATCAGACACTTTTTCTAAAAGAATTTTGTTTTTGGGAAAATTATTGTGAAATAATTTCCTCAAAACAAATACTTATGATTAAATTTTTTTTCTCAAAATAAATAAGTGTTTGGTATTTTATTGTGAATAAAATGTTTGATGAGTCCCTAATACTTAGCCAAAAACCCAAAAGAAATATACACTTGTTCTAACAACCACAACTTGATCTTTTGAAGGATTCGATGAAATTCTAAGGCATGTGTAACTCACCCTATTCTCTAACTCCTTGAACCCTATGAAAACTTGTCACTTTCATACATAACTCTAAAATGAACCCTAAGATACCAAAATAAACAAGGACTAGACTAGATGATGACCAAAGCTACAATGGAATATGAAATGAGACCAAATAGAACTATGCAACACCCTATGACACTATAATGAGCCCCCTATATAATGTTTTGGATATAAGGCGGGGTTAATCCATTAAAATTGTGATTAAAATAGCCAACATTCTTGGTGATTTCCCAAGGGTGGCATGCTTGCTATGCTATGACTAGTTAACTAATCCTATCCATTGGGATATGGAGTCACATGTATAGTAGGTTTTGTAGATACATAATATTTTTAACTTTTGTTGATTATTGACATTTTGTATCTTTATTTATTATTGACATTTTGTATCTTGTAGGAATCTATCAACTACCAATATCTATAGGCATATGCTTTAAGGGGTGCATCGAGAAAATGGTGGGTAGACCATTGGTTCTTCATAAGATTGTTGTCCCTTTTTCCACTTGTCATCTACACACTCATTTTTTTAAAAACCATTTACCTTAAGATTATTCATCTTAGCCTTACCCATTCTAATCTTTTACCATGCTTTATTCTCCTTTTTTTCCTTAATTCCCTTTTGGATAGTCATCTATACTAGGTCGACTAGGTTAACCCTATATAGTCTAAGGGTATTTTTCACTTTTTGGTTTTGTTATCCTTTTGGCCGACCTAACTTAGACCTAGTAAATTATCTTTGAAGACATATAGGGTTGACTAGGTTGAACCTATACAACCCATGTTTCCAAGAGGATTTAGGGTAAAACCCAACTATATATACAATTTCATTTCCAACCATTTGTAAGAAAATAAGTAAAGAAGAATAAGTGTGAATAAACATATACTTATTGACCATTATACTTGAATAATAAAGCTTAGGGCTCCATACTTTCTTTGGAGATATAGATATTGTCTTCTGGATAAGTCCTTTGGATGGATAGATAGGTTGTGTAGCGTAGAGATAATTTGTCTTTGTTATCATTACATACCACAATAATATCTTGTGAAGCACCTTAGCCAGGAGAGAGAATGAGGCTTGATGGGTTCCTCTTCAAGGTAAGTATTCATAACTTTATTTCTCCTTTGTAAGATTAGATATATAACGTATCTTCTTTATTCCATTCATTATGATTATATATACATTGATGTGAGTATATGTCTTCTATGCATGTTTAGTTTAATTTGTTTTTTTCTAACCCCCAATTTGTGTCACAAGCTTTGGTATGCACTAGATTAGATTTAATTTCTTGTTATTAGAATAGAGGGAACATTAAACCTAGGAATATTTTAGGGTTTTTGCATGATTGTGTTAGATTTTAGGCTTGGAACCCTTCCTATCATGGTGTATTGTGATAAGTGATCTCCTAATTGAGTCTAGTGAATCCTATTTGTCATGGCCCTGCTTAACAAATGTATTCCCAATCAAAAGTGTAGGTATGCTCTATATTCTCTAAGCTAGGATTGATTTATATACATGATGCATTTATAATTTCATACATTCTATTGAACTCGATGTGAACTAACCCTTGTAGGATTTATTCACCTTATTTCATTTTTTTCATTCTTTCATCATTATTTTTATCATATATTTTCCATATTAGATCAACTTTGTCAACCTAGTATCTAAAATATATGCACAAAATCTTAGGTATAGGCTACTGGATCAACCTATTATAGATTTCTAGATTTATAAACATCCAGTTCAAACTACTAGGTCCACCCATTTGACCTTGTACATTTCAAGTATTTAACAAGTTTCTGTAAAGCTTGATTGACCCAGTCAATCTAGTTAGTAAAATTTGTAAGAATATATCAAGATTTTTGAATTATAATATTCATTCTCGACATCTCTGATCCACCAAGGTTATTTTCTATCTCTCTGTCTCTTTCTTTATAGTCTTTCCTTTTATATTTTTCTATCTCTAAAACTACCCTTACACAATCAACTAGATTGACACTACCAACTTATTTCTATGTTCCATGTGTCATTTGGATAACTATATCGGCTCTATTGACCCTATTCATTTTCAAACCTTACTTCTATAGTACAAGTTTGACCCTATCAACCTTGTTCTATATTTTGTGCATATTATATTGACTATATCAACATTGTACCTTATCTCAAAGTTGGAATTAACCTTTTATGCTAGTAATTAGTTCACACTTTCTTCTCTTGTTGCTTGAATTCTTAAAATAGATCACATATATTAAGTAGGTGGTTTTCAATTAATCATGTAGTTCACTATTTTCTATTTGATGAACACATGGCCAAATCACAAAATCTAAACAAACATTTTAACATTTATCTACCCAAGGCCAACTTCCTTGGATTTCATCACCAAGGGGAAGCTTACTTGATACTCCAGTCAAATATAAAGTGTGGATAAGGGTATATTATGGATAAGAACCTAACACCCTTATTTTTGTGGTATGTGAAGTGAGGGAGGAAGCCCCAATAACAAGCTTGTATCATTACCATTAGAGTCATTTTCAGCCTAAACTACCTAAAACCATCCTTAGATTGCCATTCTAGTTACTTGCTTAAAACTAAATTCCCATCACATTTAAAATCATATCTTAATAATATAATTAACATTTAGGCTAACCAATTAGTTAGCTATTTAATTTTCAAGATGATCGGTTGCTCTTTTCTCAATTGTATTATGTATTGCAAAAACTTGCATTAGCCAACATTGGTGCAAAGTTTTGTGTTGTGTGCCTCAATTGGATTGGCAAACATTAATCCAATTGATTGTTTGTTTCCTTTCATCTATTTCTTTTCAAATTAATTGAAAAATTAGTCTTGTTTCAGTCCACAAATCTATCATAAGTTTTTGAATTTCCCTTTCTACTATATTAGGTTGACCTAGTCAATCTTCTACCTTTTCAAGCCCTTATTCACTATATTGGATCAACCTAGTTTACCCTATATAGTTTGTAGATCCTACTTCATCTTTTTCCAATCCATATTCACTATACTAGATTGACCTAGTTGACCCTATATAGTTTTTATCATTTCTTGTTATCTTGATTTCTCATCTCTTTTCGGCCCTTCATCATGGAATTTTTGCTTGATGATAACACTAAGTTGTATTTAATAGACATGATGAATTTTACCAACTCTCATATGTCCTCCCATAGATAGAGTAGGTATCCTCTCTTATATGCTATTAATTCTCATATTTCCACTCATACAAATAACTATGGGACCCCTCCTAATACCTCTTCATAGAGTAATACTCTTTTCTCATGAGAAGAACAACCTGAATTATAGTATACTCCCAAAAGGATCTTATTTATCTCTAAATTTCCTCAATATCAAGGAAAAGATCCTTCTATCATTTACAATCTTATGATTAGTGGTTATTTGAAGAGCTTCATTCACCTACTCATACATTCTCAATTAGATTTGAGGGTACCACTTTCTTTGATTCTCAACATCTTGCTTTGATCATGACCCCTTCTCATACCATGACCTCTTCTTCTCTTACATATTCCACCTATATGCCTAATATATACACTAACATGGTAGGTTCTACATCTAGTGGGCCTCTCATAAGATCCACTATCCTTAATCCTTTCACTAGTGCATCATTTGATACCCAAGGTAATCATGCTACTAGTGCTTCTTCTTCTCAACCATTCACTAGTCCATCTTTTGCTACATAATCAAAATTTGAAACTAGTACCTCACATTATCATAATTAATATCAAGATCCTAACAACACTAATAGTGATACCCAAGCCACCAATACCAACTCTAATGTTTCTAATAATTCTAATCAAACACATCAACTATTGTTACAAACACTTAATCAAATGAATGATTTTCAAGCTCATAACACAAATCAAATGATGAGAATGCAAAACCACCTTCTTCATCTTCAATCTCATCCTCCACCAATAGCTTGGGGCATAGAAAACTTGAATGTTCCCACTCCTCCCCTTCAAGATTCTCAAGGAAATCTTATTCCTCATCCTCTTTTAGTCAAAAAAATCATTAAGCATCTCCATAATGAACCTCTCACTAATCAATTTTTTAACATTGATATTGGATGTATCACACATACAATTTCTTATAATGGATGAATGGATCCCACCCTTCATCTTAAAACATTTGGAAATATTTATAAGGATTGGGTCAAATTGAACAACTTTTCTTCTAACAAACTCTTAGCCAAAATCCCCATGGGTGATGCCTTAGATTGGTACAACCAACTTAGAACTCATTCCATTACTATTTTGGAGGATTTAGTGAATGATTTAATTCAATAAATTCCAAACTAGTGATCTTCCTAAAAACACTTTTTCCCACTTCATAAATTTCAAACAACTTTAAAATGAAACTGCTCAATCCTTTGTTAAAAGGTGGAAAACTTTGTTGAATAAATGTGAACATAACATGGCTAATGATAATATTTTGCATCTCTTTACCAATTCCCTTTTTCATAAACTTCAATATTAGCTATACACTCTCTCTCCATGTACATTAAAGGAGGCTATTAACCAAACTAAACAATAATATTTCCTTATGTGTCAATTCGAGACACCCCAACCTTCTATGGGTCCTTGTCTATTACTTAAAAATAAAACTACAATGTTACCAATGATGATGTTACTGATTCTTGTGACACCATTCATAATGTTCAAGTTATCATTCCCAACCAGTATTTGAAACCATCTCCTCCTTCTCAACAATATACCAATACTCATTTATGTTCATTGAACAACATTAATGTTCATAAAATTTTATCCTCAGCTAAATTGCTTAAGTGTCTACCTACGCATCTTCCAATAGAACTTGAACCAACCCATCCTAGAAATCTTGGTATGATTCTAACAAGTTTTGTTGGTTTCATGCTAGTTGGGGTCATTCTCATGAGACCTATAGACAACTTCATAATTTAGCTATGGAATTTCTTCTAGGTACTAATTTTGATCATGATTATATGATTTGAAAGCATCAACAAGGTTATGAAATCACTTTCAAGGATTATGAATCACATGATAAAACTCAATCCTTGAATCAAGCCAATGCTCATTTAGATATCTATAAAGACCCTCTTCCTAATCATCAACCTATACAAGACAATCATTACAAAGCCACCCCTTCCACCAATAATGTAGAAAGTCTTGCTAAACCAACTTGTAAAGAGAATGTGGTTAACATGACTAATATGTGAAGGGTGGTTGATTTTATCAATTCCCAACCTATCTACACTCCATCTAAAACATATCTTGTTATCCATGATTTTTATCCAAATCATTTAAATGAGTTGGGGCAAGATGACCTTATTACTTTTTATGATTCCATTTCTAATTCTCCCTTGGATAACACTTTCCATTCTATTTATACCACTCTTCCATCATTTTATAACATTAATGATACTCAAATGTATACTAACACTTCTACCAATTCTCAAAATCAACTAGAGTCAACCACTTCACCATTATAACATAATTTACAACTTTATTCTAAAGCTTATTTTCCTTACCAATATAAATTATAATGCACTTCAGTTCCTCCTTATAAATATCTCCTTGATCATTATGAAACTATATCTAATAATCTTTTTATTGGTTATGATCAGTGAGATCCCATCATGGGGCTCACTAATCTCCCATCATAAATTCTGCTCCTTGAGCTTATAAGGACTTCTCCACATCATAAAAATGATCCTATGAAACTATTATTTAAGATGAATTTCCCTCATCCTCATCTAGAAGGATGGGATGGAAGGCAACCTTATATAGATCCAAGGATAGTATATTACAAAAATGTTAAAAGATGTCTATCAATGTTGATGAAACTATAGACACTTCTCCTTCCTCAAAATTTCCTTCAGCTTCTATGATTCTTGATGAGATTGGTTCATGCGAATGATCCTCCCTTATTCACTAGTGTTCAAATATGTGATATCCAATTTAAACATTCATTAATTGATGAGGGATCTAGCACCTAGGTTTCCTCTCTTAACTTTATTAAGACCCTTAGATATTCAAAATGTAATCTCAAGTGTACACATAGTACCTTCTAAGGAATGATAGAAGACAAATACCTCCTATAGATTATGTGTAGCTTCCCATTACCATCCCACGTATCAACATTCATGTGAAGGTGATGATCTTTAACTTTCCCATTTCTTATAACATCTTGCTTGGTAGGCCTTGGAATCATTATATGATAGATATTACTTCTTCCACATGTCAATGCATTAAATTCCCTCACAATGGAGCCATTTAAAGGATTTAGGGTGACACTAACCCTTAGAATTTAGAATGATTCCAAGATCGTGGTGTCTTCAAGATCCCTACTTTTAAACATTTACCTAGCATTCCATTATGTGAGTCATAACATCTTAATTTTCCCATTAATTTAACCTGAGGTTATAATGACCATCTTGAACTCATTAGGAACATTATCCCTAACTTATTAGACATTGATGATGATGAGTCTGATTAGATTAACCTAAAGATTAAATCTTCTAATATCTCACCTCATCTCATCTCATAGTAACCTATTTCCTTACAACCTTATTCTTTCAAGCCTCCTTGTGATGATATTCCTATATTATTGACCAAGACTTGATATTATATTCACCACACTTCCTTAGATGACAAGGTCATCCTTACTTATGTCATTAATCTTCACACATCAGAATACGATGATGGTTATTCATTAGATGATTCACTCTTAGGTGGTCTTATAAAGGCTCATGATGCTAAGATTATTTGTTATCATTATTCTTTACTTGAGTCTTTTTATTTGTCTTCCTAGTTTCCTTTAATTAAAATTCATAATTTTAGTATTTTTCCTCTTTATTTTAGGGTAAAATGGTGCCAACACCTCTAGTTTATGAGGATCCTTGTAGGATTATACTCATGGATCATGATATGACCAATCCTTACTATTTTACTTGGTTCCTTAATCACCACAGTTGATTTTTTCTTAAGACTAGTGCGACCCTCCTTAGACCTTTTATAGACCCCACTCCTCCCTCAGAAGAGCCTTTATCAGAGCCCATTCTAGTTCCTACTATAGTTTAACCCATTATTGTTCCTTATATAGTTTAACCTGTTTACATTCATATTATTTTTAATCCTACCCCTATTTTTCATCTCATTACTCCTTACATTGATCATAGTTTTGTTCCTCTTCCATCAACACCTTCCCTTGGTGATGGTTTGTTTCCTTTGTTTAAGATGGCTTTGTTGTCCATCAAATAGGTCAATGAGTATTCTATAGATTATTCCACTCCTATTATAACTCATGTGAGTGCTTATCCTAAAACCACTCATAAGTGTATTTATTACTTCTAAGGGATAGATAATCATCATTATACTCATTATCACAAGTTGTGATAATATATTGATACTTCGAATCCTTCTTATCCTTCCTCAAATAAAGTTATGCCTACCCCAAAGGTTCTTCTTGAATATATAACTAAGTATGGTGAGGTGTATTATCTATGGTACTAATGTGACACCCATCACAATGATCATTTCCAAATCCTTCAACAACACCTTAAGGATCACCTTGTAGTTATTCCTAGACCTTATATTCTTCCCATAGGTCATTCCTACAAGAAAGCTCTTCCTTCTTCTCTCATGGCTCCACCTCCAGTGGTTCCATCCCCTCTTATTATTCCTTCATCACCTTCTATGCCTCTACCCATGATTCCTTCATTTTTTGATCCTTCTCCACCCATGAGTCCTTTACCCATGAATCCTTCACCACTGATGATTCTTGCATCTCCCATAGATCCCACTCCCATGAATTCTCTCAAGCATCCATTTCCTAGCTTCCTTCCTTAGTGAAATCCTTTGAGCATTCATACTTTATCAATTGAGGAGATTTGAAGAGAATTCTTTTCCTAATTTCTATCAAAGATTGGTGTGACACTAGTAGTAATTCATACCTAGCTTCATAAAGATTTATCTGATGTCTTGGATAATGTATGTGCCTTTAGATTTACATCTTGATTGGATGTGTGCTCCAATTTTATTTTTATCTATTTGTTATATCATTTGATACTGTGTCAAATTCATATTTTTCTTATAT
>JARHVA010004296.1:1592500-1622400 GCA_037957365.1 Torreya grandis
ACTAATATCTAGAATTGGATTCATCCCTACAAACAAGAAACAATAAAAGGTGTATTAGATCCTCCATGTCATGTATAATGACAATACATTCTTTTTACAATTTTAATAAAATACAAGCCTAAACTACTTTAAATTACTCATTTTTAATTATATTAAGCCTATTAGGTCTTTTTGAACTTAATTTTTCATTTGGATCCATCATAGCCTCATTTCAACCTTTTGCATGCATTTTCATATCATTTTGGTTCTTTAGTCAACCTAGTTTGACCAAAATTTCCCTATCTTTTACCTAGTTGACTAAAAAATCTAAGTAAACCCTCTTATTTTACCCCCTTCATACTATGTTATCACTTAAAAAAATTTAGATCAGTTAGCAAACTATACTAGGTTGATAGTCTATAAAATGTACAGGGTCGACACATACCTACTAGGTTGGTACTGTGGATTTTCACTATTTTCAGCCTATTGGGTTGATTGGGTTGAACTAGTTGTTTTTGGCTACCAATCCCTTACATTTTCCTACAAATTTCTTTTTTGAAATTTTCATCCTAATTCCTCTAAACCCATTTCTCATTTTTTTATTTTCTACCTATAGAATCTAGTTTTGTCCCATTTTGACATATAAATATGCTAAAAACTATTTTTTTCTAAAAATACACTAAATTCAACAAAATACTCACAAATTGGCTTCATATTCATCATTGTATACTTTTAGTGCACCCATTTCCACTCCTAGATCCCCTCCTCATCTAGCCTATCGTCTCCCCATCATCCTAGCTTGTTTGGTCTCCAAACCTCTTTTTCTCTCTTTCACAAGTCAAAATAACCAAATGACTTCTCTTTCCCCTATTTAAAAACACTTTTTAAAATTAAAATTCTTAAATTATTTTTATATAGATTCCTTTCTTTATCTATATATTTTTTTTTACTCTTCCATTTTCAAAAACCATAAAATGTACTAGATTCATGATGACACAGAGAATAGTTTCCACTATTATATGCCTATTTTCTATAAATTTTGATTTTTGGCTATTTTTGTAGTAACTTTTATAGGTTTGCCTAGTGTTATTCGCATTACGCAACTTAAATTATCTTACAGTCTAGTTTTTTAATCTAAAAAATTAAGGTAAGCAAGGGTATATGTTTTCAATTCTATCCTTTCATTTATCTTTTTTTTTTGCTTACTACACTTTACTTAGCATCAATGTTTTGTGTTATCATGTTCTATTTCCTAAAGAACCATTCCATGTTTCACTTATGTGACACGCGATGAGCTTTGAGTGGGGCATATATATACACATACTATTTTTAGCTTTTATTGATTATTGATACTTTGTATCTTGTAATAACCTATTGAGTCTTAATCTCTCTGAGTACATGCCTTAAGGGGTGCACCAGGAAAGGGGTGGGTAGACCATTGGTGCTTCATAAAAATTTTATCCCTTTTTCCACCTGTCATCTAGACACTCATCTCCTAAAAACCATTTACCCTAAGCTTATTCTTCCCAACCTTACCAATTCCAATATTTTACCATGCTTTATCCTCCTTTTCTTTGCCTTAATTCCCTTTTGGATAGTCAGCTATACTAGGTTGACTGGGTTGACCCTATATAGTCTATTATTATTTTTCACTTTTTGGTTTTGTTAGCCTTTTGGATGACTTAGCTTAGACCTAGTGAATTGTCCTTGAAAACATATAGGGTCGACTGGGTTAACCCTATACATCTGATGTTTCTGGAAGGATTTAGGACAAGATTCACACATATATACAAGTTTGTTTCCAACCATTTTTAAGAAGAGAAGTAAAGAATAATAATTGAAAATAAACATATACTTATTGACCATTCTACTTGAGGAATAAATCTTAGGGATCCATACTTTCTTTGGTGATACATATCTTGTCTTGTGGAGAAGTCTTTTGGATGCATAGATAAGTTGTGTAGCCTAGATCTGATTTGTCTATGTTATCCTTACATACCATAAAAATATGTTATAAATCACCTTGACCAAGGGAGATATTGAAGCTAAATGATTTCATCTTCAAGTTAAGCATTCCTAACTTTATTTCTCCTTTATAAGAGTAGATAGATAATGAAGTTGTGCTTTTTTCCATCCATTAGGATTCTGTATACATTGATGTGAGTATATGTCTTCTATGCATGTTTAGTTTAGTTTGTTTTGTTTTAAACCCCCACTTTATGCCAGAAGATTTGGTGTGCACTAGATTATATTTACTTTCTTGCTATTATAACAAAGTGAGGATTAAATCTAAGACACTTTTAGGGTTATTATGTGATATGTTAGACTGTAGGCTTTGAAATCCTTCCTATCATGGTGTATTGTGACAAGTGATCCATTAATTGGGTCTAGTAAATCCCCATATTGGTCATGCCCTCAATTAATGTATTCTCAATTAGAAGTTTAAGTATGATTTATCTTCTCTAATCTAGGATTTATTTATAGACATGGTGCATTTATGATTGCATATAGGTTTGACACGTAAATGCCTTGACAACACACCAAACAACAAAAAACAACATGAACAAAACACAAAATAAGAGAGACACGTGATTTATGAGCACTTATGGAACACAACACACATGAAATAAATAACACACACACATAATCTACTATTCACAAAACTAAACTTTGCCACTCAATAACAAGGTTTCAAATGTATCCCATTTATAGGGATAGACAAATCTTCTCTATTCATCCTTACTAACTAAAAAGAGTTCATTTTTTTTCACTTGATGATGAATTATGGTCCTTTCCATAGAATATCAAATTTGGTATGTCTCCCTAGTTTTTATCTATCTTCATCCCATTTCAATACTATATCACCTTCTTGAAATGATCTTGGAATTACCTTCTTGTTAAAGGACCTATTCATTAGTACTTGGTGAGTTTCCATAGCTTGATGAGCCTTCTCTATACCCTATTATAGCTCTATTAATTCTATCAAACTCAACTCCATTGTATTTTTCTCAAACAACTCTAGTTGATGTGCTAACTCTAAGGTAAACAACTCTTGAAAAATAGACAACCTAGATTCCCTTCCATAGATGAGAAAAAAATGAGAATTATCTATTGACCTCTTAGGATTTATCTTATCAACCCATAAATTTATCTTAAATTTTGTATTTCAATCCCTCTAATTATGCTCCAAGGTTCTTTTGATGATTCTAATTAGATTCTTGTTAGTTGACTCAGCTAACCCATTACCTTGAGGATAGTAGTTGGATAAAGTGATCAAAAATATTCCATTACTATTTGTCCAACCAATTGTATGAGTATCCATAAAAGTAATATAATTATCCAAAATAATAGTAGGAGTGCCAAAAATTGTTATGATGCTCTCATATAACTCTAAGATAAAATTCTCATTAGCTTCTTTCAATTCTACTACCTCAACCGATCCTGTAAAATAGTTAGTTGTTGTGGGCATCCATTTATGACTAATACTTGATGGGGGATTTATCATCCCAATTAAATCAAGACCCCATTGCATGAAAGGTTGATTAACTTGGATAAGATTCAAAACAAGAGATGCCACCTTCTATTTTCCTATAAAGAAAACACATTGTACACACCTTCTCAACTAAACATGGAAATATTTGAAAAGGTTGGGCCAATAATAGCCTACTCTCATGATCTTAGTAGCTATGGTTCTTGGAAAGAAATGGCCTCTTTCTTTCCCTTTTATGAAACTTCTCAAGAAACACTCCAAACTAATCATTATCAATGCATCTCAATAGCACACCATTACTATTCCTTCTAAAGATCACACCATACACAAGACAAAAGGGAATATATTTAAATCTAAAATATATCCTTTGTGATTTACTCATATTAATAGGATACTCACCATTTTAAAGAAATATGATCACATATTATGTCCAACTTTATATATGCAAGAAACCAACTAGTTGGTAGCAATCATGATTGACTAGAAACTCTATATTTTGATTCATGAAAATTTGAATCTAAGTGTTCATTAAGCCTTTACCTCTTACCATTTTTTTTACTTTGATATTAACATCATATTCCATTACCTTAGTGATCCACCTTGCTCTCTTCTCTCTAAGGTCTCTACTCAAAATAAACTCCTTGGTACTAGGATGAAAAACCATAACATGAATTTTATTGTTTGTAATAATATACCTAAAATTATTTAATCCTATTAAAATATTAAGTACTTGTTTCTCCACAAAGGTGTACTTGAATTTATAATCTTCTAAACCTTGACTAAATAATGCAATAGACTACTCCATACCCTCATCATTATTTTTCATTAACATGGCTGAGATAGTATCAAGGTTATAAAATGAATACAACATGAATCCTTTAAAAAATTTGGGATTAAAAATAGTAGGAGCTTGTGAAATTGATTTCTTAATGGCTTTAAATCTTTTCTTACCTTCCTTAGTCTAGAAAAAGACCTAGTTCTTATTGAGCATAGTTATGATAGGTTTCACCAAAGATACAAAATCATGTATGAACCTCCTTATAAAATTTATCTTACCTAATAAAATTTGGAGACATTTATTATGCAAGGGAAATGATAGGCCAAGAATAACATTTATCATTTTAGGATCAAAAACCAAACCATATTTGGAAATAATATGTCCCAAGATCTTACCTTCATGTACAACAAAGATGCATTTCTTTGGATTAAGAGATATTCCATACTACTTGCATATTTCAAACATTTGTCTCAAGTGTTTCATATGTTCATTGTCATATTGATAAAACATTGTTATATCATCTAGATAAACCAAAAACATCTCATTAATCAAACATTTGAAGGCCATGTCCATTGCTATTTGAAAGATAACACCAGAATTTGATAAACCAAATGGCATGTTAATGTAAGTAAAATCCCCTCATTTAGTGGTAAATGTTGTCTTAAAATAATAATATTCATTTAATTGAATCTGATTATAACCTGAGTATCCATATAGAAGAGAGAAATGTTGAGAACCTGAAACAATCTACAAAATCATCTCTATTGAGGGTAAAGGATAGTGATCTTTGAGTGACACCCTATTAAGATCCTTGAAGTCCACACAAAGTCTTATCTCCATATTTTTATTCCTAATAAGTAGAAGATTAGCTACCCATGTTGAATTATTTCTAGGAAAGATTATTTTAGATTCAAAGAGTTTTGTGAGCTCTAACCTCATGAGTTGCTCAACCTTGGGATTAATGGGTCTTTGTTTCTATCTAACTAGTTTAACTTCAAGTTCTAACTCAATGTTATGATGTGTTATACTAGTATTGAATCCTTTTAAGTCCTTATACTCCTTATCAAAGATGTCATGAAATTATCTACATAAATCAATGAATGTTTCTAATGTATAACATACCTTGCCTAGTTTGAGGAGTCTATATTTGAAGATCAAGACTCTTTCATAGTTCTCTTATTTTTTAGGCATACTCACATTTTCATTTTTATTTTGATAATTATCATTAAAGATAATTTCTAAGGTAACCAAACCCTTAGGTATCTTATTTTTCCTTAGTTGCATAATTTGATCACCCAATTATTCTTAGAGTCTCCTTTGATTTCTTAAGGAGAACTTAGCTTCATTTTGTAGGAGGCATGAAATGTGTTTGTCATTATGAAAAACTTGGTAAGAAACTTAATTATTAGGTACAAAAGGTTTGATAATGATATTAATGTGAGATTGATTCCCCTCTTCTTTTATGGAAGTTGGAGTATCAAATTGAGCTCCAATGGTAGCTAGTCTATTAGCATGATTATTCTAATCCCTTAGGAATAATTGTATGTTGAATACATTTAAGTCTTAAATATAATTCCATACCCTATGCTTATATGAATTTAAAAAAGGGTTATTGGTAGAAACCATATTCCTAACCTGATGCACAACCATTTCGCTATCTGCATATACTTAGAAGTTCTTGATTCCTTTTCTCCTTGCCCATTTAAGGCCATGAATTAAAAATTCATAGTTAGTGACATTACAAGTAAAAATAAAATGAAATCTATATGAAGCATATAAATTTTATTTGGATGGGGACACCAACATAACACTAGATCTTATGCCAACTTTACTTCTTGAACCATCAAAAAACATTTTCCACATCTCATCATCTTCACCCTCTTCTTTGGTAAGTAGATGTGTTGGTATTCCTTCTTCATGTATATAATATAATCCTAGATTAGTTTCATCTATGAGATCATAAGTATCATTCTCATAATTTTTAGAACCATATTCATCAAGAAACAAGTTTTCAATTCCTTCAATCTTGGAGGAAGTTCCATCATATACAATAGAATCCTTCTCTTCATGAACAACATAATTTAAATTAGAACTTGTCTCAATGTAAGGTTCTATATGAAATATTGCAATAGTTTGTGTCCTAATTATCACCTTGGCCACATACCTTATTCTAAAGGAAAAAAAAAAGACTAGTGAGGTGAGAGATAACAACCTATCTTGGCTATGATGTCCCTTGATAGGCAAATTGCAAAGTGGGCTACAAGATCAACAACAACTATGTCTTGCAAGATAGGAAAACTAGGATAATTGTGTAAGAAAACCTTTAAGATTTTTATTAGTCCTATAATATTTGTAGGTGTACCATATAATTTAAGGGCCCCTTTGTTATGTGGCTCATATTTTAGGCCCATCTTGTCAACTACCACTTTGGGAATAATCAAAGTTGAAGCTCCACTATCAACTATGTAGTTATGGATCATTTTGTCACCCATTATGAGAATGAGATAGAATTGTGGAGGTTTATTAGCTCTAGTGCATGGTTTATAAATGTTATTAAGGAGACTTGTAAAGATAAAATAACTTTGACTTTGATTTGAAGGAGGGACACTAATAGGGATAATAGATAACTATTTTTATAGGAGTTCTTTCTAACCAGGCATATGTAAAATTTCCCAAAGGGAAATGAATGTTTTAATAATCTTAAATGAATATACATTGTTTAAATAAGCCATATCTACTTTTAAATTCTTGGAGGTAATGAAGTGATAAAAAACTAAGGAGTTGAAGTGCCTTGAATAGTCCTTCCAATGTTCTAGTTTGGAAAATGTGTAGAGTTATTTGAGGCTACTACACCTACATCCATAACTTGTTGATTTTTGTCATTATTGAATGAGATTTTAGGAAAATTAATATCAATATATAAATATTTTATCTTTTCTTTAGTGTTTTTTACAACTAAGGTTATTTGGTTAAGCACAAAAGTGTCCTGAACTAGGAAGTTGGTGAAGATCTCTTTTTAAGTCTACTCACCTTCACTTATCTACATCATAATTTCATATTCATATGATAATAGGGAAGTAAAATCTCCTTGAGAAATAATATACTAATCTCTACCTTCATTAGCATCCATAAATTATCCTTACCACCAATTCTTACCTTGCACCAAGTTATTGTGCACAAGTATCATCTCCCTTGCATTGGTAGTAGAGTTAGGATTGTATGCATTGGTGGACCTATTAGTATTAGGCTACCATTGGCATCTTCCTCTTCTATATTGATATTAATAAGGGTTTGAATTCTGATGAACACCTTACTAAATATTTCCTTGCCTATTTTGGGCCTCTAAGGTTAGGAACTTTTCTTTCTAATTAGTAAATTTTTTTGCCTACCTAGGAATGACCTTATTTTTGGTATCAACATTAATAAATTGGTCTACATCTAGAGTATGAATATAAATATGATAAAATAAAGGCATAAACACTTTAGGTTACAAGATCATAGATTGGATGAGATTATTTTTAGTTTTGATAACAAGCTCACATGTTTTAAGGAGTGTGGAACCACCCATGGATTGAAGCATAATAGAAATTTCAATGATAATAGCTTTAAAATAGGTTGGGAACACAAATCTTGGAGATGGTCTCATAGGAGGAGACAATCAATTCTAAGTCTTTTGGATCCTCTCATTAAAATCACGCATTATTTCTTTAGATCCTCTTTTGATCACATTAAGCTGGTTTATGAGAGAGGCATGGTCACTCTTATTTCTAAATCTTGAGGTTAATATCTCTCCAAATTCATCCCATGGTGTGATACATCCACCTTCTAGTGTTTGCTAACAATCAAGACCCTTCCCTCTAAGTAACATGGAAAGGAGTTTAATGGCCATGTTTTCTTGAGTGATATTATGGAAGCTACAAAAGTTAAAGACATATCTAATGTGCTCATTGGGTGTAGCATGACTCTCACCATTGAACAGGGGCACACATTTTGTGGCATTAGGAGGAATGGAATCATATTCCTAAAGGAAAATTGGATTTTCTATATTGAATATAGGGAAATTGTGAGGTCTAGCTATATCATCTTCAAATTCTTGAAATTTTTTAGTATCTTCAATTTCTTCAATTTCTTCAACCTCTTCCTCTCTAAAAAAATCTACTAGTTCTCCAAAGGGAAAATTAGGCTAAATATATTAAACTTCAAGGGGAAGTTTAAGCTAAAATATTGGGCCAATGGGATTGAGAAATTTTCTAGAGGATGACATAGTGAGAATCATGAAATATGAGTGCAATTTTATGATAAGACAATGTCTTTGAACCAGATTTACCTTGGAGTTAAAAAATGCCAAGTAGCACAATAGTTTGGTGATGTTGTCAAGACCAAAATTCACCTTGACAAACTATTTTGAAGACAATAGTCCCACTAGGCATGCTAGAGCTATTGTCATCAAATATTGCACCCTAAAAGAGGGTGTTTAATCCTCTTCTAAATTTGGGCAACATGGGAACACTTCCAGGTATGTGGGTGTACCTATAATGGAAGTGAGCCTCTAGATTTAAGGGATAACTCCTTGAATGTATCTCAAAAATATTATTACCTATATAATGATTGATTTTAGGGTAAAAGGGTTATAAATTGCACGAAATAAACCTATTATAAAAGGGTGATACACCAAAATGTCTTCTAGAAGACTAGCATACTCTCTCATAAAGAGACAAGATATACAACACTAGTCTAAGAGTTATAGAATGCACTAGCATTAGTGTTTCAATATGAAGGTGAGATGCATGAAGAAATTCTAAAGAAAATAATACCATAGATTAGTTATAGATACAAGGGCTTGTTATACATTTAAGATAGATTTGTATGCTTAAATACACTTTATATGACCTACTAAGCGAAATCACTTACATCAAACTTTGAAGGAATGATAAAAAGTAAGGATAAATGAATATCTCTTAAAAATTCACTATACATATATTCACACACTTTGACAATTTCATATATGAACTCAAACTAGACTGTATTTATTGTTTTAAGATAAATTACAATGTCAAAACTAGTATGGATTCTCCATACATGGTGTGGTATATTACTTACAAAGGCCAAAATGGCATCTACTTATAGAAATTTAAAGAGAGGAGAAAATAATGAAGTTAAAAGATCACTAGGACATTTGATTAGACGCTTTAGACTTATACAAGGATGAATTTAGAAATAGACCATGTAAGGTCTAATGGGATAAATGGCTCTCAAAACACAAAACTCTTGAAATATGGCATAAAAATCCCTTTACTATGCTCAAGAAATATGTTCTCCTAACTACTAGCTATCTCCTAGACAATTGTATGCACCATCTATAGTCATTCATTGATTTTTTAGACTTCATTATTTACATCTAGAAGTTACTATTCATCTTGGACCTCGACTACTATTTCATGGTGACATATGAGTTCAAAGTAGATCTGAATTCCTTTGATCCTATGTAGTTGCCCATGAGACATTTTCTTGCCACATTCCTCATTCTATTCTAGACAATGTTTGTAATACCTGCTTACTTTGATCAAGAATATCTCTTTGGTTTAACTTTTTCCATCAAAAATTGACTTTAACTAATGTAATTAATCTAACTACCTTTGTTCTTATTGGCCTCACAGATCCTCATTGTCATATCCTAAAAATTAGATTTTGACATGTTGTAGGATCAAGATGTATGAAGGAATGCAAGTCATAGATCTCATTAGGTCCACTTTCCTATCAGTTCCTACACACCATTAGATAATTTGTATGAGTGAGTCCTAATTGTTGATCTAAATTAGACCCACCTTCTTGTCAGTCAAACTCACACCATCAGATCTCTAGTCAATGAAGCTACACCATTGGATCTTATCCAACCTATAGCTTTTTAAAGACTTTTAATCCAAATAAATTTTTACCTGTTTGACCCAAACATGAATAATTAGATATGAGTGTATGATATAATTCCAATCATTGATTTGTTTGGACCCATTGTTTGAATTGAAATGACTATTTACCATGGTTGAAATTTGACATCTATGCTCCCATCATTTGATGTTTATGCAACTGCATTTGATGTTTTTTTGACTATAACTTTTTGAATGCCAATTATTTTTTCCCTAAGCTTATTTTTGATGTTTATATGAATGCCATACTTTACTAGATCAAAATTTTCAAAATAATTCAATTTTATCATATATTTTTTATGGGTAATTTCCTTGAGTTATTTGTCTTTGGGATAATTTCCCCATAAGAATGATGGCTTTGAAATTTTTACATCAGTCAATTTTCTAGAAATAAATATGGGTCATTAGGATTTATGTTTTGGAAATTTTTTATGAAAGAATATGTCCTTAGCCTTTTGTATCAAACAATTTATTTGAAATAAATCAAACTTGGCTCTCTTATTGTAGACAAAATGTTTTAAAGAATAAACCTTCCATATTTTTGCATCGAACTATTTTTCTTGGACACTTTGTTTGAAAGAATTTTATCTTTGAGAAAATTATTACAAAATAATTTCCACAGAAGAAATAAATATGCTTTAGAGATTTTTCCTAATAGAAATAGGTCTTTGGGATTTTGTTGTGAATAAAATGTTTGATGAGTCCCCAAAACTTAGCCAAAATCCCAAAATAAATTTGGACTTATTCTAGCAACCACCGCTTGATCTTGTGAAGGCTTCAATGAACTTATAAGTATTTTGTAACTCACACCATGCTCTAACTACATGAACCCTATGAAAACTTGTCACTTTCATTTATTAATCTAAAATGACCACTAAGATATCAAACGACATAAGGACTAGACTATATGATAACTAAAGCTAGAATGACATATGAAATGACATCAAATAGAACTATGAAACACCCTATGATTATATAATGATCCCCCTATATATTATTTTCACTATAGGGGGGTTAATCCATTTTAAATTGTGGTAAAAATGGACAATGATATTTTTAGGAGGAAGAAAAGTGGTTGGAAGTTTGGAGTGAGAAGGTGGTTCCTCATTATTTTTTGAAGGTAAGTTAATAATGTTAGTATCTTTAAGAAGTTACTCTTCTAGCAATGGTTTCTTTGGTTTGGTGATGGGATCTTTGTGGGCCAATCTGCATCAATAATTAACCTTAATAATGTTTATGTATTGGGAATTAATATAGTATTGATCATAAACAACATCAATCACATAAATATCCTTGCTTTTTTGTTGAGGGTTAGATGTGGATAATCTTTTGTATTGTTATAAGAATAATATTTGGAAGCTTATTTCATGAAAAGTATTAACATAATATTGATGATGGATTTTAATCATGGCATCATTATTAAATGAATCACCTAACATATATGTAATAGAAAATTTTGTAATTTCTCAACATGTTTCATGGGAATGACCTATATCAGCATGAAACCAACAAAAATTATTAGGGTCATACCATTTAGGGGAATTATTAAGGTACATTAGTGGTTTACATGGTGTTAAAATTTATTTCATTTGTTGCATAGTTAATGTCATATGTAAAGGTTGAGGATTTTATTATTTGTGTACTCCTAGCTTGGGTTGAGGAGGATTGATTATTATTGCATTGGTTGAATTTTTTAAATATCCCTAGATTATTTTAGTGTTAAGTTAAAACTATTTCATTAAGAAGTCTTGACCCTAAGCATGGTCAAGGGCCTCATTAAAATTTTGGGGAACAAAATTTCAAACCTTGTATTTGAGTGAAGGTGTTAATGCCATTATAAAGAGTTAAAAAAATTTCATCATCAGTCATGTTGTGATTGGTATTGTGATCCAAATATTTCCATCATTTGATAAAATCATGAGCTGATCAAGTAGGGGATTGGTTAGCATTAATGAAATGACTAAGGTAATTTTTGGGAAGATCATTGTGTTGGAATTATTTAACTAAAGGATTAAATAAATCCCATAGTTAATATAATTTTGGGGAATTTGGTTATACCATTATACTATATCACCTGTGAGTGTTTTAACTATAAGTTTTGTTGTGGAAAAGATATTAGTTTAGATCCACTCTTTATATAGATTACTAAATGACTTAATAAAAGATACAGGTTTTTTAGTCCCATCATATTTAATAGTTGGAGATATATTACCAATATCATTAGAAATAGTGAAATGGGATAAAGGCTCAATTTGAATTTGTTTAAACATCTTATTATGCATGATAGGTTAGGGAATGACATTTACTATGACATCTCTAAGAGGTGAAGGGGTAAAATTTTGATTATTTTGAAGAAGAAGAACTAGAGGTTGATTAATCATGTTGAGAAAATGATGTTGTAGTTGCATCATTTGGGAGGTGTTATATGTTTTCATGATGTTCATTTGTTACACTACTTGTGCAATAATTTTATTTTTATCAATTTATGGATTAATGTTTGTAGGAGTATTCCCTAGATTGGTATTAAGGGGAGAATTACTAGGTGATAGATTCCTTATGAGGTTGTTGGTTAAACTTGTATCAATTTCCCCCTTATTATGGTAAGATGATTAAAGATGGGAATTATATTGATAACTATGAAAAGGATCTAAGACACCAATCTCATATATTTGAGTGATTTTAACCATGTTGCATTCAAAATATGATGGAGGAGAAGAGGTGCTCCAAAAGTGAGGATCCTACTAAGAATTGAAGGTAGGCATAAAAGAACATCCCATATAACATCTAAATGGATTTAGGTTATCTAAAAAGATTATAATAGGGGATTTCATGATGCTTGAAAAAAGAATTAAAAATCAAGAAGTAAGAAGGAAAAATAGAGACAAAGTTGGCCGCACATAGAGTAATATCAACCCATGGGCATATAGTTGACTGAGTCAATGGAGTATGCAAGGAAATTTCATAGAACAAGAATCAAAAGGACATAGTTAAGCTAGTCAACTGAGTGATGTAAAGGATAAAATTGAAACAAGTTGAAGGGATACATAATCACATGGGTTGAATATGTACTATAGATGAATAAAATGAACATATGAGAAATATACATAATCAAATTGATTGGTTATGTAATTGAAAAGGGGAAAATAACTATGATGATAAGGAAACATATTCAGACAAGGTGATTGTGTATTGAAGGTAAACAATATTAAAAGTTTTTAAGATACTACATTGATATGAATGATAGTGTTCTAAAAATAGAAAATATTTTGTATGATAATATCTGAGCAAATGAAAGGAAGCACACAATAAATTGGATTGATGTGATGGATCGAATTGGAACACATAGCATAAAACTTTCACCAATAGTGGTTAATGTAGTTTTGTAATACAAAATATAATAATCAAATAACAAGTCACAACTTGAAAGTAAATGCTAACTAATTAGTCATTCTTAAGTGTTATTAAGTTAAAATAAAGTTTGAATTTAATATCATGAGAAGGTGGCTATAATAATGAAGTAAAAGCAAATTAAGTATGGTTTTAGGAAGTTTAGGTTGAAAGGGATTTGCATTGGTGATGTTACTAGATTGGTATTGGGTCCTACCCCCTCACTTCACTATCCCACAATGATGAGGGTGTCGGGTGCTTTGCCAATATATACCATCAAACATGTGTTTATCATGGCTAGAAAACTATGTCAGCTTCCTCCATGGTGATGAAATCCACGTAGGTAGACCTTATGATGACAAATGTTTAATGATTTTTTTATTTAAAGCGATTTTATTGTATGTGAAAAAAAATAAAAATATTTTGACTAAGTTAGTAAATTAAAAAATAACTTAATTAATTTGTCTTTGTTACTCTAAACATGTAATCAAATAAAATAAAAGTGAATTAATTAAAAATAAAAAGAGGTCAATTCCTTGACTGTGAAGAGTAAACAGTTAGTATAATTGATACTATATGCAAATAATTTAGAACAAAGTCAATTGAGTTGCTACTATTCTACAAAAGAAAGATCTAAAAGACATAGTCGAACAAGTCAACTATGTCTTCTAGAGAGAAGATAGGATAAATAACTATGTCAATCCAGTTGGTTGTAGGATTGTAGTTTTATAAACTGTAAACTTGTAAAAAAAGTACTGGAAAAAAAATAAATGATAGAGAGAGTAATAATGAACCTTGGTGGGCTTGAATATGTCTAGATTACAAAATTTTATGTTGTGATGCTCAAGTGATGATTCAAAAACTTTGTTAATAGGGTGATTATATATTGAAGTGAAACATGATTGAAAATCTATAAAATACTATGTCAATAGGGATGATAATGTTCTAATAATAGATAATACTTTTTAATATAATATTTAAGAAAAAGAAAAGAAGCATATAAGTAATTGGATCGATGTGATGGATCCAATTGGAACACATAACACAAACCTTGCACTAATAGTGGCTAATGCAAGTTTTGTAATAAAAAATATAATGATCAAATAATAATTAACTTGAAAGTAAATGCTAACTAATTGGTCATTCCTAAGTTTTATTAAGTTATAATAAATTTTGAATTTAATGTGATGATAGGGTTACAATAATAAGGAAGTAAAAAGTAATTTAAGTATGGTTTCAAGAAGGTTAGGTTGAAAAGAATTTATACTGGTGATTGTATTGGATTGGTATTAGGTCATCCCCATCACTTCATAATCCTAGAGTCATAAGGGTGTTGAATGATTTGCCAATATATACCATCAACCATGTGTTTATACATGGCTAGAAAACCAAGTTGGTTTCCACCTTGGTGATGAAATCCAAGTAGGTAGACTTTGGGAAGACAAATGTTTAATGTTTTTTGAGTGTAAAGTGATTTGAATGTGTGTGAAATAGATAAAAATATTGTGACTAAGTCGATAAATTGAAAAACCACATAATTAATTTATGTTTTTGCTCTAAACATACAATCAACTAAAATAAAAGTGAATTAATTACCAATAAAAAGATGTTAACTCATTGAATTTGAAGAGTACATAATCAATTTAGGTGATACTATATGCAAAAAATGTATAATGAAGTCATCTAGGTTTCTACTATTTTGTAGAGCAATATCTAGAAGAACATAGTCAAATAGGTCAACTATGTCTTCTAGAGAGAAGACATACTACATATTTATGTCAATCTAGTAGACTAAATTGGATGTAGGGCTGTAGTGTTATAGACTATGAAATTGTGAAAAAAAAGTTGGAAACTAAAAATTGAAATGACTGAGAGAGTAATAATGAACCTTGGCGGGCTTGATGATGTTTAGATCATAAATTTTTATGTTTGCTGCTCAAGTTTTGATTCAAAAACTCTGCTAATAGAGTCAACTAGCTTGATGGATTTTGGAAAATATATGTACTAAAAATAAGTTGTGAACAAATTTTATTGGTTTGACTATGTTTGTAGACCTATATGTTTAAAATGGATAATTGCAACCAAACTTGACTAGTTTGACAATGTATCCAAATTTGTAACTATGTGCACCTAAATTTTCTCACCTCATTTCTCATCACTAATATTATTATTAGTTGACACTAATTTTATCTAACATTTCCTATTACCCCTTACTCAATAATCTAGTCCCCTTTATATATATTTCTTATCCTATAACTTTCATATTTACCATCCAATATTAATTCTCTAGTTATTTATTATTAACATCCCATTTATCACCTAAATCCCTCTTATGCCCTCTTATGAATTTAAAATTTAAAAAATAACACCTATCCCTAAGATTTCCTAAAATCCTACCAACCTACCTACCTACCCCTAATATTTATTACAAGCTTAGTCACTAATCCTCACCTAATCTCATTCTAATCCTTGTTTAGTCCTAACATGAACCTATAAGATTCTACTCTCTATAAGTTTCTCTCGCCCTCCACATTCTCTAGAGTTCTCCATTTCTAAATAATTCTAAGGAATTTTAAATTCCTTAGAATTACCTCCTTGCTCTTTAGAATCTTCTTATCTAGAATTTTACAATGACTTTTAAAATTCATTAGAAAGTTTCCATCCCTTGCCTATTTAAGCACCTTCACTCCTCCATTTTGAATCTAATGAGAAAATAATAAAATCCTCGAATCCTTCATGCTATAATCTTCTATCAACTAAATCTATCAAAATATCATCTAAGTATATTGATCAAGGTAATATCATGCTAAAATTTTGACTCTGTTTGCAAGTAATGTCCATCTATAATCTTTAGTCCTTTTCTTTGAATATTGATTGGGAATATTTGGATTTATATTATAATCATTTTTTAAATGTTTATTTTATTACATTTTTATCTAATGGTTTTTAATTTTGATGTTAGTTTTTAGATTTGGGTATTTTATATATAGTTTGAATATCTAAATTAATTACTCAAATTTATCATATCACATTTGGTGACCATGGTAGAACATGATGCCCCCTCGAGGGGACATGTAAAGAAGAATGAGATAGATGGCCACTCAAAAGAGGAAATGAGGGGTGGGATAGGATGAATAGACAAAGTGATGGGATGTGAAATGTGGGATTGATGAGTAAGAAGATAAATTTGACATTAGTAATAAGCTACAAATTGATTATGCCTTGAGCATAGACATATGCACAAGGAGTGGAAAAGACTATGTCACAGTTGTGATACATAGCAATGGGGAATTAACCATAAAATCATGATGATAAGACAAATGGACACAAGCTTCAGACATATCCCATATAAGGACACATACTAGGGAAAGTTGTAGACCAAGTTAAGATTGATTGATAATATTAATGATGAGTGTGTTTAATCTTTAAAAGATCATTACTCATACTTTTTACACTCACAATGACCTTTTAAAGAGGGAAAATGTATATATGTAAATTTTCTCCCTTAATTTATCATCATTAATAATACTATTATTTGACACTAATTTCACTTATCTCATATAATCTTATTTATCTATTATAATTTCATCTTAATATCACCCCTTATAGTCATTTTTATATTATCACCCTTCTTCATTCTTCATCCACTAAACTTATATTATACCACAAATCTTTTATTTCTTATAATTATTTCTTATTTGTTAATTAGTCCCACTTGTTTATTATATTAGAATTTAAAATTTCAATCCCACCTACCTTATCCTATTCCTAGGTTATTCTACACCCTTAGTCCTTAATCACCCATATAATCACCTCCCTAAACCCCTATTAACTGTTAATCAAGTCTAAATTCTCTAAATTATAGAGCCTTCTCTAACTATCTATAATTTTCTAAAATTAGAGAGTTCTAATGAATTTAAAATTCATTTTAATTATGCTCCATCACCATACAAATAACCAAGCATGGATCCTGGTTAGACCAAGGGGAATACACATAAGCTCTATCAACCTTCACACTCTTCCATCTATATACCATTTAATCCAAGAATCCATTAATCCATTTATCTTAAATTTACCATTATCAAACAATCCAACAAACAAGTCAAGTATAATTGGAAATTTGTTTGAAGATCTTGGAGAGAATATAAGAGGTTAAAAATGATGGTAAGAACCTTTTGTAGACACTAAAATTGTATCTACTCCCCTGGTCATCCCCCGTTTTATTCTCCCTCACCTATTTAACCCCTGTCGACCATTTTCCCACTAGCCTTAACCCTGGCAGCTTGTCAAAATGAGTAGAAGGCTAAAGTTAGTCTCTGGCCCCATTCTGCATCTGCTGACCATGGTCACCACCTGACTGACATCACTGACGTCGGTGGTCATGCCGACATTGGTTCTCCTTAGCACTGCATTCTTGATCCGAACACAGGAACCGTTATTCCGTTACCCATTACCCATTCAGTTCCCAATCGGTTTCTCGATCGGTTATCGAACCGTCCCTCACCTTCATCCAGAACCTCTTCATTCGATCAACTAGATTCATTATTCAACCAACCAGTTCATTCATTCAAAAAACTCTTGCGATCAATCAACCCTGAACGATCAATCAACTCTGGCATCCAACTAATCTGCATTCGCTCTCTCCAGCATAGGTATCCTACTTCGGTCATTTGGCATCACAACGATAACGTCAATCACGTCTCCAACTTCATCTTCAAGCATATAACAAGTAAGTATCTTGCTATATGTTTTGTTTCTCTCTGGTTATTGTTTAATATTTACTACTATCACCCCGAATCTTCAAACTATAGCCTCGAGACTTGACTTCCTCCTTTACACCTCTGCCTACTATCCCCTGACTACATAGTCTGTAACTCTATTCAGACTTCCTGTACAAAACCTAAATGAACCCTCAAACACCATTCTGCAACTTGACCAGACTCTATCCTGACTCAACCAAACCTGACCAGACCCGCCCAGACTCTATCCAGAATTGTTGCCTCGATCGACGCTGGTCATTACGCCGACCGATGTCGGCACCTTCCCCTGACCGATGCCAGCATAGAGATCGACATCGGTGACTGTGTAGAGCAATTTGCTACTCAGGTACGTATTCTACTTTTTGTCTTTTATTTTCTATCATTCTATCTTTTATTATTTCTACTTAAGTCAAATATTCTGCTTTAAACTAGTGGGTTGATATCCTTCTAGGAAGTCTTCGTACTTCTGGGATCAGGCGTTTGCTTGACATCCCACCATATCCTTGATTAACCTTTTTCGTGTTTAGTCTCTTTTTCTTCGCAAGTGTCATTCCTCCACAGCGAAAGAGGAGAACCTTCCAACGTCTGATTTTGGTGCGCACGACTGCAATCAGGTATCTTCTAACCTTGACCATTTCTTTTAGTTTCTCATTTCTTCTTTGAATGTAGAAAGTGATTTAGCGTAGAAACATTCTGGCACTCTCGGTGGGACCCTAGGTTCTTTCGTGGGTTCCTTCTTCTTTTCGTTCATATAGGTGCATTAGGTTCCTTTCCTTTTCACCTCCTTTCGTCTCTTCTAAAACAACATCATAAGCAGGACTAAAAAGAACTTTTATTTCTTTCTTGCACTTTTAGACTAGTCAAAACTCATATTCTTCAACTCTTTCTCCATTTGTCTTCATACGAATAAACATTTTGACTTGGGAATTAAAACACTTTGCATTTATTTCTATTTGCTTACATCTCTTAGACCACACTTAGTAATTAACAAACGCATATTGAATTAATCTAGATCACTTGATGTTACACGACCAAACCAATTGCACAAAACAAACATCTTAACTTACTTGAGACAAGGCCCGACTGGGATTTCATCCCCCAGCGGATACCTTACTCGTCCCAGAGATCTTACTTGGATTTCATCACCAAGGAGAAAGCCCACTCCGTTCTCTGGCGGAGCCTAATCTCTAGGGGAAGTATATTTTGGCTAAGCAAAACCAGCTAACCACTGGAATTGTGAAGTGAGGGGAGCTTGCTCCTTAGCACCAGGCCTTGTACGAAACCTAACACAGACTTTTTGAGCACCATAACAAAACCCGAAACCATCCATAGACTGCTTCTTCTAGGACCCAACTCAAAAGCCAATCTTCCTCTACACATATTCTAAGGCATAAGCCACTATAATCCTAATAATTTACTCCTAGGGTTTTAGGATCTGCTTGTGTTCTTCATCTTTTTAGTTCTTATCTGCTTGTTTGAGCGTGTGAGGATGTTCTTCTTTGCCTTGAATGGTTCTGACTCGTAGTCAAACCAAGGCTCTTCTTGACCACGCTAGACGTCAACCGTTTTCGCCTACCCCGTCTATAACCAATCCTATAATGGAGTTCCACTCGGAGACTAAAAGAATTCCTATTAGATCATCCCTGACCCAGACGCCTATCATCCCAGAAGGGGACCAAGATTTTTCACGATTCTTGGACCTCAATACCGCAGCCCTCCATAACTATCTCGCGAGAAACCCAACGCGAGACCTTTCGGGTGACATAGCGATGACATCGACACCATTCGCCACCCAACCTTTTACAACTCAGCTTTTTGCCTCAACCGTTAACCTGACCATGGCCAATACGCAAAGTTTGGCCTCCTCATCTATTTTTAGACCAACCTCCATTAGGGTTTTATTACCCCCTCAACCACACACAATTCAAACAAGTTCTACATCATACTAGAACTTGATTGTCTCGACCCCACACACTCTTGCGCCCATATATGCAGGAGTGCCTACCTCCTCTTTTACCCATGCCACCACACAACCTCCTTTGGTGGTATCTAGTCAACCTATACCTTCTACCTTAATAACCCAACCACCTTTGGCCTCCACTTCTATCCCTGCGACTAGTCATCCATATGTTGTGCCCTTATTGGTACAATTGACTACGTCGTATACCTCTTCTAGCCTCTTTCAATCACCTTACAATCTAGGAGGTGCTCCACCCACCAATCTGTCAGTAGATATCATCAAAATGCTGATGGATAAAATTTCCAACCTAGAGACCTCTATTTATAGCTCACGCAATACTCTCTCATACGAACAAATTTACAACGAGCCCATCCATCCTTCTGTCCCTATCCAACCATACCCCAACCATTGGGAGCTTCCTAAATTCACTCACTTCCAGAGTAAGGAGGACCTGCAATAACATCTACAGGCATTTAGACATGCATGTTACCTTATCGCCCACGATGATGCGTTACTTCTATGCACGTTTCCTATGTCTCTTTCTAGCCCTGCCCTTGACTGTTATAGCTCTCTTGCCAGACATTCTATCTTTTCATTCATTCAACTCGCCCAATTATTTGTTGACCATTTTTCAATCAATATCACTAAACAAGTCTCGATCATAGACCTTTACTCCATTAGGCAATTTGACGACGAATAAATAGTCAATTTTGTCACCCGTTGGAGAGGCTTGATTAATTAGCTCTCCTTATCCTTGCCTCAAACTGAGCTCATTGAGCTCTTTTCCCAAGCATGTGCCAGTCACATCTCGTCCACCTTGCGGGTTCAAACAATCCACACTTTCGACGAGGCCTTCACCATGGCCCGAAAGCTTGAACTCTGCACCATTGAAGAAGATAAGGTCAAATTACGTAACACTAACACAAGAACCAATGACCATTCTTCTTCCAGACCTTCTTCTGCCCACTCTCAATCCAAGGGGTCGGCAAACACTGTCATCTTTAGACCATCATCTTCAACAATAACCAACCGACCATCATCTTCAACATTAGACTACATCAATAAACATTTTCAACGTCAATCCATACATCGTCAATTCAATCCCATTAGCGAGTCATATGCCTCTGTCTTGGATAAACTCGTCAAGCAGGGGGTCCTCAATCTCCCTTCAATCTGACCACATCAATTCGACCCCTTAATACCTATCCCTGCATGGTACAGGGAGAACCACTTTTGCAACTATCACCGTGTCAAAGGCCATGACACAGATCACTATCAAACTTTCAAAAACATCGTCCAGGACATGCTAGACAAGGGGGATCTTATCTTGGACAACCCGAATGCACCGCCCAACCAAAACCTTGACATCTTCAAACAACCTTTTCTTAATCACCCGCCTACTCAAGAAAATGTCCAAACCATGACCAATGACCCTCACGACCATGATATACACACGGTCGACACTATCTTTTCTATTATCCCTGACCAACCTCTTTCATAGGTCACTTGTCACCACACTCCGAGACATGACACTGAGCGTTGTCACACTCTTAAGGCTGTCACTTGTCAACACTAGAAAAGAGATTCCCTTCTCATCAAGGATCCTCTTGACCACCCCTCTGACAAATCATCAACACCAACCCATGTTTCTCAAACCTCGTCACCTAAATCAGGATCTCCACGCCAGACTAGGGTCCCTTCACCGCCTCTAACCCCCTTATTTGACATCAACACAATCCATCTGACCACTAAACCTCAATCAACCTTAACCAATCCATCAAACATTCTCCCTAGCCTCTGGGGGAACTCAACCTTCATCCAAGCCTCGACCAACCTTTCAACCTAGTCTCGACCACATATCAATCACTCTTTTAATCCTAAACCTCGATCAAGTGTCCATCGACCCTACCTTCGATCAAACATTTGACCAGTCTCGACCAATCAACAATCAAATATCAATCAACCAAACATTCAACCCAAACGTTCAACCAACCTTTTTATTAAAACATTCAACCAGTCTTGACCAATCAGCAACCATATCAACCAACTTCACATCCACTCATCAATCAACACCTGACCAATCTGGAAAGAGCCAAATGGGGCAAGTTTGCTCTTAATTGACTTGGACCTTATCATACACACACAAGCATGGATCAAGAACTTATCATCTGTCCTCTCTTGATGGACAACCAGAACCTGAGCCTCTTAATGCGTTGCATCTGCGACCGTTCTACTGCTAGTCAAGTACTCGTCTACTTGACACTTAACTTGAGCTTGTCCCTTGAGCAATCCCCATCCTCTTAGTCCTAATTCCTTTCAACCCTATTCCTCTTAACAATTCCTATAACCCTTTTATGATGTATGGATGCTTTGTCCTAATAAAAGGGAGCCCTTGACCTTCTATAGTCTTGTCCATAACTCACATTTATGTAAAAACAAATCAAGATGTCAAAATATCCACGGTCACTATATCAATATCAAAATCAAAAGGTAGACTGCTCCCTCGAAGGACAGCTGTACTATCATTACTGTAATTAATAGAGTGCTCCATCGAAGGACAGCTATTCAAAAGCCCTTATATTAAAAAAAAATATAGACCACTCCCTCGAAGGATGGCTATGACTAATCTGGCAATAAACAAAACTATCTTAGAAGCTTTCCGCATTGATCAGCTTCACAACTGACCACCAAGCAAATGACATCTCTATGCAGGTTTCCCACATTGATCAGTCTGTACCTCAAAAAAAAAAAAAAAAAAAAAACGAGTCATGGACTTGACTTATAGTTGTCTCAGGGTCTCCTATAAAAAGGGGCAAAGTTATCTCTGCTCTTAAAATGGGTTACCCTTTTTCCTCCTCCTATCACTTGCTCAAGGGACTTCAAGCTCACTTTAATGTCAAAGTGATTTGATTACCATTCTAACACAACATCTGGTCAATGACGTCATGCATGAATGGGGTTCTTAATTCTAATAACCCCTATCTATGCTGTCTTTTTGGTCCTTGTCAATGAAAGAGCACTATGCTTTTCACTTCTTCTACACTTTGGTCACATTCACCTTCATCACTTGTCAATCAACTCAACTCAACTCTCGTTTCAGACCACTCTCATAGTCCATTTCACATAGTTTCTATGGACACCAATACACATGGAAACTATCAACCGGATGCAATTTATGTTAAGCATAAACTAATACTTGCTGAAGCATAAATAGACCTCAATTCATTTTTAGCATACATCCATCATGACTATGGAAAATTGCTAGTGATGCAAGACCCCTCGACCACTATTGCAGAATACACCATCACACAATTTGGAAAAAGCTGTAACATCATCTCTTCTCCTCATCATTTCATCATAACCAAGACCAATCTATCGACCATTTTGACCACCTATCTACCACTCGGACCCTTTGTCTGAACTACATTGGTCTGAGGCCCTATGACTGGGGCTATGTAGGAAGCACTCAGAGGACACGACTATCTTCTGGGGTTAGCTTGACCACCCTCGTTTATTCGTCTCTCTAATGGACAAACCTTCTTTCCTCCTTTTAACCATAACCTTGCCCTCGACCACTACCAATGCCATCCCTTTGACCCTTCCTCCCCTCTAGGGAGAACTACATTGGCCTGAGGCCCTTCCACAGGGGCTATGTAGGTAGCACTCAGTTGACATGGGGTCATCTGAGGTTAGCTCGGCCACATCCTTTCGTCCATCCATCCACCTTGACCAATGACCATTGGAGATCATGCCTTTCTCCTCTGACCTTGACCACTTCCAAGACAATGTTGCCTTGGTTGTTTTTGCATGTATGCTACCTCATGACTGGTTAGTCGAATTGTGTGCAGACTATTTTTGGACCCTCACAAGTATAGGATCGTAAGCCGATTGATCCGCACTACTTGTGACTTTTTTGTGTTTCTAGGAGCACTTCCTGAGCCTGAGATACCTAAAACACGACGACCCATTGGAGCTTCAGCTTAGATTGAATAACTCGATCAGTAGATGACTAAATGCTGGGGCCCAGTTATTTCAATTTTGGCACTCCTTGACCCTTGACCTATGACACTTTGACCTGACCATCTCGTGAAGTGGTATGTGCACAATCATGACTTTTGCATCGTTCACCCTCACCCCTCTTTTTCATCCACTCTTTGTCAAATCAGCACCCGATTCCCAGTTCCCTTCCCTCGACTCCTGCTTTGAGGGGGGAATACCTCATCCATAATCGGGGCAATCCGCTTCTTGTTTTTGTCTTGTATTTCATTCGAACAACCAACAAGACATAATCAACCTTATCTACACCTGGGGAAATCACTCCTATTTTTGTCTTGCAGTTCGTCCAGAATAACCAACATGACAAAAAGGGGCAAATGTAGACACCGAAATCGTGTCTACTCCCCTGGTCATCCCCCGTTTTATTCTCCCTCACCTATTTAACCCCTATCAGCCATTTTCCCACCAGCCTTAACCCTGGCAGCTTGTCAAAATGAGCAAAAGGCTAAAGTTAGTCTCTGCCCCCATTTTGCATCTACCGACCACGGTCACCACCTGATCGACATCGCCGACATCGGTCACTTATCGACCAATGTCGGCGGTCATGCCAACGTCAGTTCTCCTTAGCACTGTGTTCTTGATCCAAACACAGGAACCGTTATTCCGTTACCCGTTACCCATTCAGTTCCCAATCAGTTTCCCGATCGGTTATCGAACCATCCCTCGCCTTCATCCAAAACCTCTTCATTCGATCAACTAGATTCATTATTCAACCAACCAGTTCATTCATTCAAAAAACTCTTACGATCAATCAACCCTAAATGATCAATCAACTCCAGCATCCAACCCAATCTGCATTCGCTCTCTCCAGCACAGGTATCCTACTTCGGTCATTTGGCAGCATAGTGACAACGTCAATCACATCTCCAACTTCATATTCAAGCATATAACAAGTATCTTGCTCTGTGTTTTGTTTCTCTCTGGTTATTGTTTTTTATTTACTTCTATCACCCCGAATCTTCAGACTGTAGCCCCGAGACATGACTTCCTCCTTTACACCTCTGCCTATTATCCCCTAACTACATAGTCTGTAACTCTATTCAGACTTCCTGCACAAACCCCAAATGAACCCTCAGACACCATTCTGCAACCTGACTAGACTCTATCCCGACTCAACCAGACCCGACCAGACCCGCCCAGACTCTATCCAAAATTGTTGCCCTGACCGATGCCGATCATTACCCCGACCGATGCCAGCACCTTAACCGATGTCGGCACCTTCCCCTGACCGACGTCGGCACAGAGACTGACACCGGCGACTGTGCAGAGTAGTTTGCTACTCAGGTACATATTTTGCTTTTCGTCTTTTATTTTCTATCATTTTGTCTTTTATTATTTCTACTTAAGTCAAATATTCTGCTTTAAACTAGTGGGTTGATATCCTTCTAGGAAGTCTTCATACTTCTGGGATCAGGCGTTTGCCTGACAGCCCACCATATCCTTGATTAACGTTTTTCGTGTTTAGTCTCTTTTTCTTCGCAGGTGTCATTCCTCCACAGCCAAAGAGGAGAACCTTCCAACATCTAATTTCGGTGCGCACGACTACAATCAGGTATCTTCTAACCTTGACCATTTCTTTCAGTTTCTCATTTCTTCTTTGAATGTAGAAAGCGACTTAGCGTAGAAACACCTTTTTATAATTATGATTGCTTATATATTATCTCTTTATTAAGTTGTGTAAGTTTTGGTCTAATTTTATGTTTATATTATATTGAATCCATAACATAAATTATAAGCATATAATAACTAAAAAATAAGACTATGTAAGCTATTCGATCCATTCACTTATATTTGGAGAAGACATGCACAAACAAAATAGAGTCACATTTGCACACAAACTATTATAACTATACCAATAGGTCCTATACAGTATCATAAGAAATAAATTATATAATATGATTATAAAAATTAATGCTTGGAAGAAAACCTACAAGGGTTTGATTCACATTGGGTTCACTAAAATGTATACAAAGGACAATGTAGTTGACCCATTAGTCAATCCTAGCTTGGAGAAGATAAATACTACTTACACTTCTGATTGTTGATACATTAGATATTCAAGGTGATGACCAAGATGGATCTGGTAGATCTAATTAAAAGATCTCTTACCAAAATAACATCAATAAAGAGGGTTCCAAATCCTCTAGTCATGAAACACCATGTAACAACCCTATCTAGGTCCTATGTTTTCATATTCACTAAGTAAATGATAACAAAATTAAGATATAATCTAGTGATCATTAAGGATTGTAGCATGAAGTGGGGGTGAAAAATGTAAAATTTAAACATGCATAGGAAAATACTAATTAATCTATGTATAGATAAAACCCTAATGTAAAGAGAGAGAGAGAGAGAGAGAGAGAGAGAGAGAGAGAGAGAGAGAGAGAGAGAGAGAGAGAGAGAGAGAGAGAGAGAGAGAGAGAGAGAGAGAGAGAGAGAGAGAGAGAGAGAGAGAGAGAGAGAGAGAGAGAGATATTACTTATAATACTTTTATCTACTAAAATGTATGATTAAATTTATAGATACTTACATTGAATATGAACCCATCGAGACTCAATCTCTCCCTTGGCCAAAGTTTCTTTGTAAGATGTTGTTATGGTTTGTAAGGATTACTAAGAAAGGCCTAAGAATTTTATAATTTCCCATAAAATAGGAATATTCTCCAAGTATAAACCCTAATAAATAACTCCTCAAGTAGAATGGTGGAAGAGAAGATTGTAAACAAGTGTAAATGAATAATTAGCTCTTGTCTCTCTTTAATAAATAGTGAAATTAATGTGTATATATAGCTAAATCTAACACTATTTTTTTTTCAAAGTTTAGTTGATAGGGTCAACCCAATCGACTCTATATCTTTAATTGATAAAAACAAATTAGATGATAGTCTATGTTAGCTAGAACTGACCTAAACCTATAACATGCTTATAAATATTTGAATACAAGGTCAACCTAGGTTGATAGTGTAATTTAAATTATTAAATATGGTTTCAGGCTTAGGAAAGGGCTAAGTAAGGTAGTGAATTGTGTGGAAGAGAGTATAAGAGAGGTGTCAAGTCTTAGTGAAATACATAGGAGAAGGTTTTATAGATATCAAGTGGTAGTATAGGGGATAACGATCTCGTGAAGCACCAATAGTTTACCCACCACTTTCTTGGTATACCCTTTAAGGATACACTTAGAGAGATTAAGAGTCAATGGTTTAATACAAGGGAGAAAACACCAGTAACTGATAAAATTTTAAAATATTATGTGTATACAAGGTGCACTAAGAGCTCGTAACTCCATGGATTCACATACTTTATTCTATAATTAATTATTCCATAGGATAATATACTACCCTTTAAAAATAGGCTTCTTAAATTGTAATCTCCTATGATATGAAAATAAAAGTGATCTTGAGAAACACCTTAAATAATTCCATGTAACATGCTTTGACTATACATATAAGGATAAGGTATTCACCAAAATATTTATAATAAATCTTAAGTAATATCAATTAAAATGGTTCTATAATCTCTCTCTCTCTCTCTCTCTCTCTCTCTCTCTCTCTCTCTCTCTCTCTCTCTCTCTCTCTCTCTCTCTCTCTCTCTCTCTCTCTCTCTCCTCTCTCTCTCTCTCTCTCTCTCTCTCTCTCTCTCTCTCTCTCTCTCTCTCTCTCTCCACTCTATAATAGCATTTTACCTCTTGGCTAATCAATTCCTAGTATATTTTTTCTATCAACACTAATGAGAATTTATCCTACACATAAATTTCCAAGCTTAATTAAGGTTCAATAAACCAATAAGTGACTATGTAGTTCAAGACAAGACCATGGTAGCTGAGATGACCAATGATATGGTTTATAATGATTTATAATATATATTAAAACAAAGTTTTTTAGAACCACTCCATGAATCAATTATATTCAAGAGATTCAAATCATTTGATGAGTTATGCCATATAGTAAGGGATTGAGAAGTCAAATTAATTAGTTTGAAAAAACTTAAGTATACATCAAATTATATGACTACTTAAACAATATATTTTCAAGTAAATCCAAGTTATAAGGTCAAACTAAAAGATAACAAGAATGAGGCAAACATTATATTGAATGTAGTGTTGTAACCAACAAACTAGTAATAGTTTATAGCTCCACTAAAGTGGTCATTTTCCTTATTACTATCACCTTCTCATGTGATACTAAAGAATTTTCTCTAGAGTAAATTTATCACAATCCTTCCTCCACAAATTATTCCATAAGATCTTGATCCAAGAAAGCCTAAACAAATGAACTATGATGTAAATGCATATTGTGAGTATCATCATAATCTGAGGCATTTAACAAATAGATGTTTCAAGGAAATACATAAGATTCAAAATCTCATAAATGATAACATTCTCAATCTAGGCACTTTTATAGAAGAAACCAAGACCATATCTTAATCTAAATCAAAAGTTGAAGATTTTTAGTGTTCATTTTCCCAAACATGAAACCACCAAAATTAAGGACACTTAATAAGTATATTATGCATACAACATGAATCCTCCACCCAAAAAATATTACCATTTATTAAATACCATTTATTATTACACTCACTAATACTTTAACACAGTAACCCATGATCAGAATCAATGACAAACAATATACTTGATGATGATTTATATTTCTATGTATTCTTCATACGAGCCTACATCAATGAAAAATATATGTGCAGTGTTATGATTAATAATTGTTCAAAGTGAAAACATTTTCAATTTAAAATTTTTTACACTCCCTCAAGTAAACCACAACAAGATTTATAAGATACATTGAAATGAGTTAAAATATTATACATACATAATTATCATATCTTGGGATGTATAGTATTACCTCTTTTAGTTAGATAAACCATATTAAACATACCATTCCTAGTTTTATATACTAATTTGGTAATTTAAATGTTTTTAGGTCAAACTTGGATGAAAAAGACCATTTACAAACTCCATATATATTTACATCTATGCCTAAAATACATGTACTAAAAACAAAGAATTCATAGCTCTAGCTGTAGCATATGAATATGCTATACAATTTATAAAAAATCCTCCTCCACCTTCACCACTACATATGGATGGTTGATACACACATTTAGGATCATCATTCAGATATGGTTAATACACATATTTAGGATCATTATACAAAATATGGTTGATAGACACATTTGAGATCAACATATAGAGTCAATTGTTACACATATACAAAATATATCTATAAAATAGAGTCAATTGTCAATTGTTACAAATATATATTCAATTGTAATATGTATTGAAGGGGAAACAAAATAAAAAATCTCTAAAATATTGTGTCAATAGGGATGATAATGTTCTAATAATATAAAATATTTTGTAAGATAATATTTAAGAAAAATAAAAGAAGCATACAAGTAATTGGATCGATGTGATGGATCCAATTGGAACACATAACACAAGCCTTGCACTAATAGTGGCTAATGGAAGTTTTGCAATACAAAATATAATGATCAAAGAATAAGTAACAACTTGAAAATAAATGATAACTAATTGGTCATTCCTAAGTATTATTAAGTTA
>JARHVA010004297.1:0-85000 GCA_037957365.1 Torreya grandis
AATTTGAAACCATTTACCAAACCAATTTTTCTGCCAAAGCTAAATTTTACAAAGGAAGATTCTTGATTCCCACTCCTCTTTTTTGTTTTCTTTTACGCACACTCTCCCACTTCATCAGGGGGATTTTTTATCTTCCCAACAACATTTCTAAAGAAAATACCTCATGATTTTATTCATGGAATTAAAAACATTCTTAGGAGGGGTAAGCATCGAGAAGTAGTAAGTAGGAAGAGCACTAAAAACTAGCTTGATCAAGGTAATTCTGTTTGCTAAATAAAGCCATCTTCCTTTCCAAGAATTAAAGTGATCTTTAAATCTATCTAGTATATTATTCCAAATATCTTTAGATCTAGTTCCTTTGTAAAAAGGAACACCTAGATATTTTGATAGGGAGTTTCCCAATTTTAAAATTAAGAATCCAACTTAAATTTTTTTAACCATTTGACCACAATTTAAAAATTAAATTTTAGATTTACCATCATTTATTTTTTTCCTATATGTTTTTTTTGTAGCTTCTCAAAATTCTTTTTTACTCTTGAGCTTCCTCAATTATTGCTTTATCAAATAGAAAAGTGTCATCTACAAATTAATGATGAGTTAGACAGTCAAAATTATCCACCACTTACAACCCATACAATCTTTCTTGACCTTGCATCAATCTCACCGCTCTCCCCAAGGCTTCTATCATGATGATAAAGATAAAGGGAGATAGAGGATCCCCTTGCCTCAAACCTCTTGAAATGGAAAAGAAGCCAGATGGACTCTCATTTACCAATACTAAAAATTTAGAATTTGAGACATAATTGTATATCCAATCACACCATTCTTTATAAAAGCCAAATTTAAAAATTATCTCTAATTAACTCGATCGTAAGCTTTAATTATATAAAGTTTTATCTTCATTCCTTTCTAATGGTTATGATTCAAGGAATACTTGTACTAGGTACAAAAATAGTTTACTCTCCAAAAAATATTTTATCAAGAAGGGGTTTCATTCTTTTAGATAAAGATTTTGAGATGATCTTATAAATATTATTTCACAAATGCAAAAGTCTAAAATCCAATAAGGAATTTTGAGACTTACCTTTAGGAAATAAATAAATTAAAGTCATAATAATTTCTAGATTTACTTTTTTCTTTTTTCTAGATTCTTTCACCATCTCCAAAACATCCAATCCCACCACTTCCCAAAAAGATTGGAAGAAAGCCACTATAAATCCATCTAGTCCAGGAGCTTTATCTTTGACCATTGAAAAAAACACCTTTATAATTTCTTCTATTAAGAAAGGATACAATAACCTGTCATTCATGTCTTGAGAAATTACTTGCAGAATAAACTAAAGAAAATCATTATGAGCATGCAAGTTAGACATGACTTCATCATCTAATTAAGTACTAAAATAAGGATATATCTTCCTACAAAATTTTTTTAGGAGATTCCAAGACCACCCCTTACCTAGAAATAATGTGGGCTATCATATTCACCTTATTTTTTGCTTTCACCGATTGATGGAAAAAGGTAGAGTTTCTATCTCCTTTGAGACAACTCTCCCTAGATTTTTGTTTCCAAAAAAAATCTTCCCTATAAAGAAGTTCTTCATATTTTCTAGTTAGATATTTCTCTAGATGATATTCTTCCATGTTCATTCCAGACTTGAACACTTTTTCATTCAATGAGTGTAGCTCAAATTTAATCCTCAATTTTTATTGAAAAATATTCTTAAAATGTTCTCGATTCCAAACTTTTATTATTTCCTTCAAAAAATTTAGATGTTTAAACATCTACACCATTTTAGAACATTGAGGAATATAATAATGCATCCACTAGTCTTTGACCAAATCAAAAAGGGATCCATCATGTAGCCACATTAATTCAAATTTGAAAGGGCATCTTTTAGGTGGGAACTCAAGATTAATAGACAAAAGTATTAGGAGATGATCTGACCCAGAATGTTGAGAGACCCAACAATCCAATTTTTAATTACCTTTAATCCAATTAGAAGAAGAAAAAACCTATCCAACCTTTCTAAAATATTATCCTTGTCTACCCATCTATTGTTCCAGGTAAACCAAACTAATTTTGATGAAATATCTTCAAGATTATTCTATTTTAAAAATAAACCAAAATCTTGGTTTGTCTAAGATATTAAAAAACCCTCCTTGCTTATCCTTCAGACTCAAGATGATATCAAAATCACCTCCTAGCACCAACTTTTCCCACTAAAAGTCTTTTAGAAAAGAAGATATATCTACCCATAGTGTATATTTATGTCTACCTCTTTATGGACCATAAATGTTAATGATTAGGAACTATAAATTTGATTGAAAGCTTTAGATTTTGCCTATTTGCCAAAACTGACTAGAATCTAAAATATCAATTATGGTTGAAAAAGGATACCATAAAAAGGGCAAGCCCCCAACGCTCCCTGAGCTTCTAAAAAATCCCCTAGCCAACATTGCCTTAATATTTTTAAAAATCCTTCAGCGTCATTTTTATTAAGTTTGGTTTCTTTTAATAACAAACTATTAGGCTTTTTTAAGTTTAAAAGGCACTTAATGAGCTACCTTTTATTAGGGGCATTTAATCCCCTAGCATTCCAAGAAATGATCTTCATGATGATAGAGGGGGGAATTCCACCCCCCACTTTGCAACATCTAGGAAACCTTCTAGATTACCTTAAATACCTGTTAGGACTTCTCATTCAGTAGGTTTTTCCTTCATTTTTTTGCCTTTCTTGATTTTCAAACCCCAATTGGGTTTGGTAATTTTACTCTACAGTTGGTATATAGAAATTTTTTCTTTAGAATTCAAATATCCTTCAAAATCCTCTTTTACCTCTTCTTCAAAATATGATCCTTCCTCCTTAGAACTTAGGGTTTCCTACTCTTCCTCCTCTACATCCCTCACCTCCTTATTATTTTCCAAGAGCATTTGATTATTCAAAACCATCTCTCTAATATTAAGCAATTCTTTCTCAAGTAAATCATAATTTTTAATCATTGAAGTTGGGGAAATGACTTCAATGGTACTAATTTTAACCAACAATTCCTTTGCTGCTTTTTTTTTTCTAGAATATTTTCTCCATCTACCTTCTCCTTTTTCCACACAATTTCCTCATATTTTGGTTCTTTTAGATAAGTCATAGTCCCTTTTATAAATGGTTTTAGTTTCCATTGAGGACCAAATTTGACAATTTTGGATTGAAGAGGGCTCCTTTTATTTTTACAATACTTCTTAATATGCCTTGGTTGATGGAATCTATAACATCTAAAGGTAATATTTTCCACATCTACCAATTGTTACCACTCCCTCCTTAATTTTTTAATAATGATGAACTTTGGAATCTCTTGATCCATATCCAAATCAACCCTTACCCTCACATATGCAACTCTATCACCTTTCAAAGAAACTGAATCAATTTACACCACCACCCCACCAGACTTCCCAAAGTAGTCAAATAATCTTCACTCAAATATTCAAGAGGAAGCCCATAAAATATTAGCTAGGCAAGATAAATACCATTTATAGCTTTTAATAGATCAAAATTAAGACACCAATTTTGAATCCAAATACCCAAGACATCCAAAGACCAATTTTTAACCTTAAAGATTTTTATTTTTCTATTTTAAATAAAAAAATTTGCCATGAAAAAACCTTTTGACAAAAAACTCACCTTCACTTCCTTGCCCCATTTCTCTTTAACCCAGAGTTCTATAGCTCCTACTATTAGCCACTTTCCAGAACACTCGCAGATTAGGGCACAATCAGTTAGAAACTAGATCTTTGCATCAAAATGGTTTGAAAACCAATCTAGGGTTTTGTATTCTCCAATTTTCACCCCATCTCCTAAATATTCCCAAATTATAGACTCCTTAGTGACCACCTTCTCAAATCCCTCCTCCTAATGAGATGAATTTTTGAAACACTCTAACCTAATCATATCTTTCAAAAAATCTAGGACTTGGTTACTAACCTCAATTACCTCCATCTCTTATTGAAGTTGAATTAACTACTTACCTTTCCATTTGGTATCAATTTTACCCCCACTTGCCTCCTCATCCCACCATTCCCTATATTCCTCAATCACAACTTCCAGAATATTTTGATGATCTTTTTTATCATGATTACACCCCCCAATTTTCCTTTTACATTGGCTAATTTTTGAAATTATAATGAAACCAAGTCTTTTTGACCTATTATTGGCTTTATTTTATCATGTTTCACTCTCTTTCATTGATCCTTCTTCATCATTCCATTTTTCTCTTCTCTGCTCACTCCTCCACTCACTCACACCATATTCTCACACTCTAAATATAACTTAGTACTGATAGTTATCTAATTACATAACTCTTATTCACCATTAATCTAAGCCATTTATATATATGTAGGTTTGAACCTTAGATTATCATTATCGATACATAAAAATTTCAATGTCAAATTCTCAAGCTACTTCAAATCATCTTTAAAATGTCTCCATCAAAGGATAATTATCCCTGGTCTTTCTAGACAAATCTATCTAGGTAGACAGTGTTGGTTTAGACTTTTGTCATATGGGTTTTGTCTACATGGTTCACTATGCTTACTTAGGGTTCTTGAGGCCATTTAGGTCATTTAGGAAGATTAGTCCCACATTTACTAGAATATGGGGTTTTAGTCTCTCTCCTACATATGTGTACCTCTTTCCCTTTATATTCATCATCTAGAGTTAATGAGTAATATCATTTTATGCTCTTTGATTTTTTGGTAATCTCTCTCACCTACTTCATAGATTGTGTGCGTGCATTTAATCTTGTTGGGAGGTATTGGAGAAATTTAACATGCTAAAAGAGCCTCACTCAATGGTCATTCACCTTTCCTTGAATGCTTTGTGAGATTCCTCATTGTTTTCTTTGATATCTATGTGTTTTGGCAAGGTTTTCTTTGAAGGTGTCTTGACATAGATCAGTTTTATTTTTGGAAGGAAAAGGCCACCCGTGTCATCTATTTACATTTCTTGGAAAAGGTGGTGGTATCCCATCTAGAAAGTGATAGAACTCACCTCCTCCAAATATCTATGTTGAGTCAAGGAAATCATATCTAAAGGTGGATCTTGGTATTCACCATTGTAGCTCACCTTATTCATTGCCTCATGCTATCTGAGGTAGATTAAAGGATATAGTCCTTAAAATATATTGGTTTTGGGTAGGATATGTAGGCCCATGCTTGTATCTAGTATCTTGATCTCCTTTGCACATGTTTAGTGGCCTTTACAAGATCTCACCTTAGCACACAAAACTTTAATAGTGGCTCATTTTTTGACATCCTTCTAACCTCTCTAATTTACAAATTTCTCCCTCAAGAGCCATTTTTGGATCTGTTCAAACTATGAGCCACCATTATATGTTGACCACCACCATTTTAATTCATGCATCACCAACATGCTATTCTTAGTTTGTACATGTATTCAAAAGAGAGGCAATATAATGTCTTATCCTTCTAGTATTGGGAACATGTTTTGTCATCCCACACATTCTTGTACATAGTCCACCACTAACGTGCATTGGTTCCTAGTTTACAAACCTGTACCATTTGCCTCTCACCTCTATGTTTTTAATCTACTCCATGCCATCTAATTTATTCCCATTGGTTCTATCTTAATCCTATATCTATTCCTCCTAAGACCTCCAAGTCCTCTTATTGGTTCACAATCTTCATTCTCTAGTGCTTGATATTGGCTAACTATTCAAACAACTTCTTGGACTCACCATTTCTCCTTTATTATCCTCTAACAGCCTGATCCACAACTTGGTTTTACACCGTATGGCCTATGCATCATCATTTCATGATCCATTATGCACCTCATCATCCAGATACTCTCACATGGTTTCTAAAAATTGGCTCCACTACTTCAAACCAACACAAGTAGTTTCATGCACCCATCAAAATTAGTTATTATAATTATGGGGGACATAATGAATTTTGGGAGGTGAATGATTATGGGTAGGTTGGTACTATGGCAGTGGGGTATTTTTAATTGTGAATAATATAGTGGGGATTTAATTTTTTGGACATGGTAGGGAACATGTATTTTTTTTTATTTTTATTAAAAAATAATATAGTGTTAAGGAGATAGTTTAATTGGTTTATAATCTTAACTTGTATTTTTGCCTGTTGAAGACAAAAGGTGAGGCCCAAGTTGGTAGAAGGAAATTTTCCTCTTATGATCTAAACCATTGCATTCTAAATTATGTTCTAGTTCCAATGAATAACTAGAAGGATACCTTACTCCTTTTCTATTCAACTTTTTAAAACTCCAAGTGTAATTTAATTAAATAGGACATTAATGATGGAAAATTTATTTTGCTATAAATTTTGATTGGTAACTTGGAATTGAGTTCCATTTTTTTCAAAAAATGCATGTTTTTTCATCCTCTTTCCATTGGTCCACTTTTCAAAATACTCTAAATTTATAAAACTTCATATTTGATGGGGTTGCCTATGTTATGATCCCCACTACTTTTTGCATTATTATCTATGTACTAATTGTTCTCATTTGTGTGGACTCATTTTTGGCCCAGTATGAATTCCATATCTATAATGTGCATAATTTTGTACCCACTTTAGTACTAATTTCTCACTTTGATGTATTATCAATTGTGACCTACTCCCTTATATATGAATATGCTTTAGGGGTTCATTACAATTTGTACCATGTAATTGTGCACTTCCCTGGTGTCTTCTCTTGATCATGTCAACTCCATTTGAGAGACTTTAGAGGAGGAAGGTTGAGTCTAAACCAGTGTTCCTTCTCATAAAGGCCAATTATGCATCATGGTGTGTTTACATGGAACACTTGCTCACACATAAGAATCATATTCCATTCCTATATGGATAGATTCATGCATCCACTGATCTTATTCAATTCAATAAGTGGGTTAATACTTGTGATAAGGTTTTTTACACTCTATTACTACATGTTTCCATATATCTTCATTTCCATGTGGAATATGTAGATTTCCCCTCCACTATTTGGAGCATCCTATAGAGTGTTTTTAGGGATCTTATTGTGACTTATATCACTCTTCCACTTCTTATTATCTATTTTGAGATTGTTGTACTCTCTCCTCATGATTTTATTTATTTTGATGATATATATATGGTTGGCAGTGATCTTCCTTCTATCAAGTCCCCACTATAGGATAAGATTCTACCAGACCTTAGTTATATCATTGCAGATTCTAAATTCATTCTTGTGTAGATTATTACTCTTATAGAGCCTCACAAACTTGTATTTTGGAGGACTTTATTGATTTTAGTGAGAGTATACACTACAAGTAATATGTTCCTATAGAAATTCATATTATAGATTTGAGTGCTTCACTTACAGACTAGTCTTTAGTGTCGATGGTTGTTGAGCCTTGATCTCATATTCCCATGGTCTTTCTTTAAGTTAATGTTCCTTGTTTATTTTATTCTCTAGCTATTCTCTCCCCTTCATTATATGATTCTTCTTTTCCTTCTTATATTTTTAGTCTTATGATACTTGATTAGACTTTGGTACATTCAAGCACTATTAGGGAGACATTTGAGCATTTTATATAGATATACATCTTGATTCCTACACGCATTCCACTTGAGTGGGAATTTAATAGTTTAACCGCTCAATGTTTATTTATTATAGAAGGAAGAGACATAATTTATTATAGATGGGAATAATATATCATTTATCGAGATAAATGATGTGCTTACCTTCTCTCTTATTTATGGAGGCACACATCCTTCATAATTTATAAGATACTAGGATCATTGTTATGTACTTGGGTACTGTTCACTATTTTGACCACAAGTCAAAATAAGTCAACCCCATTTTACCCAAAAATTGATATAAGGGTCTATTATCATTTTATAAGGTGTGTCATGTTTTATTTGATGTCATTTAATATATTTCTAGCCTTGGTCATAATCCAATTTAGTCCTTATGTCATTTTATGTTTTATGTCACCTAGGGGTCTTATATGGGTCATAAATGAGGGTGGTATGATTTTCCAAGGTGTAAAAGTGTCCTAAATTTCCTTAAAATTTCCATTATGTCACATTCCTTATCGTAAATGTTAGGACTAATTGAAACTTGTAGGTTCCTAACTGAAAATAAATAAAACAAGTGAAAAAGAGGGAGTTTTAAGGGTTGTATGGCCTATAGGGAAGAGTGTCACATGGGAGAAGCTTATGTAGTGACCCTTAAGCTTCCCCAACTCCATTTACATGATTTATCTTATTTTTAAGTGCCAAATATGGGACAAAACTATTTTTATTCTCCATTGCTCCACTAGGCACATGAAATTGGTCAATAGGGCTTTTGATGGTATGACTAGTAAGAGGATTCAAAGTAAAATTATCTTGGTGGTGGGTATTACACTTGGGTTTATTCATTTTCATGTTTTTATTTATAATAATGGTTTCATATACTTTATGAAACATGCTTAACAAATTGATTGTCTTATTTTGGTAGCTAATTCCCCCACCCTATAGGTTTTGCTTTTGTATGAGCTTTTATGTATAGTCTAGTTGGTTTTTTTGCTTCCAAAGGATGTGTAATTTATTACCTCATGTTTCCAATCCTTGGTTTCATTTTTTGAATTCTTTTTATGAGTTTAAACCTCTTAAGTTGTAGGTGGAGTATGCTAGTGAGGTTGCAGTCTTATTTCAACACTTGTAGAAGGTTTATTTCTCTGTAGTGGTTTCATATGATTAAAATGTGTTGTATTTAATGTATCCAATGAATTTTTTAACTCATATCCTTATAATATTAATCTCATGATTTATCACAATGAATGTTGCAATAAAAAAAGGCAACATTCAAGTTTTTTGCATATAGCTAGCTAAATCATGGTGTGTGAAGACTTGAGGACATTCATGGAGGTGAGATGAATGGTTTAAATATTATGTAAACCTAATTTAAGCATAATAAAATAAACCAACATTTCTAAATTCAATACAATAAACTATGATAGTCAATTTAAACTTCTAACACAATCATATACCATGAATGAACACCTACATGCGCCATAGAGAAGATCAATCAAATTAGAATAAAGCAATTATTTGGTTTCAATCACTTCATGGTTTAAAATTATTGTTTTAATAAGATTTTAAATTTAAATATGAACCATAATGTCAATTTACATTCATAATGTTCATACTCACACTCACTGCCTTATATGTTGTTATGTGTGCATCTACAAGCTCCCATAGAGACCTGAGAATGTTGCACAAAGATGTTGAACATGTTTTGAGAATTGTTTGAGGTCTTCTGATGTTTAAAATATAATCATAATAATTTTTAAGTATTATATTATAAATTAAACCTATGTATTTTTATCCATATATGGTGAATGAGCTTTAGGGATAAGTTCCTTATAAGCTCTAAAACAAAGCCCTGAGCATTTTTGGTGATTCCATATAGCAGTGTTTCAAGGAGTATTGATGAACCCAAGTACATATATATTATAAATTTAATGTAGGGGTAAAAATTGAAAAATAAATTGATTAATCTAGCCAACAGGGTTTCATTCTAGAAGGCCTCAAATTCATGCATTTGTTTATTGCATTTCTTGAGTGTTGTCTACAATTTTGAACTTCAAATGACCTTCACAATCCAAAGTTACAATTTATAAGCATATACTAATGTTTGAGTGGTAATATTGAGTTTAAAAAAACAATATTATTCTAAATATCATCAATATAATGGAAGGTATGAGTTTGTGACTTGGATCACCACCTACAGGTGTGTTTTTCCCTAAAAAAACTTACCTACAGTTGATTGTAGACTCCTACAGGGCCATGAGGTGAGATTAAACATGGAAACACAAATATAAGATAATGGATGATATCTAAAAAGACATAAAAATTATCATAGACCATGTGTCATATGTTTTATAGGTTTAAGATCATCTCAGGATCCCTTTCTACATCACTAGGGTCAGGGTCAACTATAGTTGATTGTGTATGCAGTGACCTACAAACATGACTATATTAGGGTTGGCATAGCATGAACATAGATTGAACAAATAAAAATAATTTTCAAATCAATTTATATACTTATTAAATAAAATAAGGCCTAAACCATGTAGGTATAACCTACATGCACCTCTTTCAAGGTAAGAAAACATAGTCATAGTTCACTATAACTGAGTATATCAAGGTGAGGGGTGAGAAATGTAAGGTTTGATAAGGTTATGATGATAAATATGTTTTATATTAATTCACAATGATAATTACCATTCCATTTAAATCTCATTAGGTGAGCTTAGTTATGGAAAGAGGGGAAGGAGAGATTCTAACAATGCAACCTATAGTCACATGTCTAAAGCGTGCATAATTGGTAGTCACCACAAGTTTGCCTTTAGGGTTTTTAAGAATTAGAAGGTATAAGGATATCATAAAACCATAAAATATTGAAAAAAAATTTCCCAATGACCTATTTAATCCCATCATACCATCATTTAGTTTGAGATAACATGGGAAGTTCCCTATATTTTTTCTCAGATAGAGGGCACTCCTCAAGGGTGAAAATCTATAGATTTAGAGGAAAGAAGATGAGAATGAGATGGAAATTTTATGAGAAATTTATAGAGGTATAACATTAATCTAGACATATAAAAATAATAAAAAAAATTCACAATGGTTAGAACCATGTAGATGTGGTCCAAACCTACAGTTATGTAGTAAAATCCTTTAGGTCTAGTTTAAACCTAAAGCCCAATTGGAGGGTCAAATTCATTTATAGTGTTAGATATAAATTAAAAATCATTAAAATAATTACATATGGAGTTATAATTTGTTTTTTATCTATTATAATGCAAAAAATACCATAGGGAAACCACTTTTTGGTGTATGACCATCACAAAGTATGCAGAATGGAGAATAAAGATCGAGGGGCTAATTTGAGATGCTCAAACCTACATAGAGGCTTGGAATGGGAGCTTGAGATTTGGGAAACATTAAAAAAGGTCTTAAAAAAAAAATTGTGGAATTTTTATAGGGTTATAATATTAGACCTATATGAACTATCCTTAAAAGGCAAAAGTAGTCTAAACCCTCTAAAACCCTTGCCAGTGACCCGATTGGGAAGATGAAGTAAGAGAGGCATCCAAGAGGAATATAATGGATTTGGAAATGATTTAATCTTGTATATAACTCATCAGGTATCCTTCCCATCAACTTTATTTATACCCTACTTATATAGATAGGGTAGAAATTGGCTTTTCTTAATTTTTTTTGGTGTTGTGCAAGTATGGAAGGATTTCAAAAGATGAAAGTCACTTTGGGACATAGTTTGGGACCTGAGCTAACCTTGAATGTCTATTTCATGCATCATAAAATCTCATAAGTTTTTTTTCAAGTACCTTCATCTCAGCTAATCCAAACTAGCATAGTGAACAAGCAAGTGAGAAGCTGAAAACTCTAAGTGGGAGACCTTTTAAGGTATAACTAAGGAATATAAGGACATGAGGGATATTTAAAAGTGTGATACACTCTTTTTTATGGAATGTTTTGGAAAAATAAAGTCAATGTTGGTGCCAAGTGTGCAAGGTGAGTGAAAAAAGAGTTATTTAGACTGTATGGAATGCTGACTCATGTCTAAAAGAATCTTGGTGATTAGGAGAAAATCCAATGCATGTTGGGGATTATTTATAACCCCTCCCTCTCACTGAAATCATGATATATATCCCTAGTCTATTTTGGAGTGCTCATGAAAGTCTAAATGATGAACACAGTTTCTAAGCATGCAAATGAGGAGTCCTACACCACATTCTAGGAGTTTCATGCTTTTTAATGACATTTGTCTTATGATACCTTGCATGCTTTGTCCCTTAATTCATTATCCTATATATGTAACTCATTTTCTCATCTTGACACATGTTCTAGTGACTCTTGTACTTCATTCTCTTTTCCTCTCTCTCAAATTCTATAAGTAGTAGCCATTTTGAATGTTGTAGATTAATACCACACCATGTATGGTGAATCCTTGCTATTTTTGATATTGTAAGTTTCCTTTGAACAATAAATACAAGTCTATTTTTTAGTTCATGAACATTTTTCTATGTGTGCACATTGATGTATGGTGATGTTAAGTGATAATATTTTATCGTTGCTTCTCCTTATCCTCTCATGTTTATGCAAGAGTTCCTATTATAACATGTCATATAGAGTGTAGCTAGTGTGTTAGGATCATTTAAAGTGTATAATTATTATTAGAGTGTGAAATCTTCCCCCTGGTTTACTTACCTTTATTTGTCTCATGCATATCACCTCTATATTGAAACACTTATGTTAGAACCTCTTAAGATTTTGAAGTTGATTTGTAGATCATGTTTCTTAGTGAAATAGGTGTGATGGCCTTGTGGAATTCCTTATATTGTATCACCCACTTAGAGTATTTTAATTTCATACAAACTTATATCTATTTTCCCACAAGTAATTAGTTAAGTAGGTGATAAGGACTTGAAGGCATATTTAGGGAGTTAGCCCTTAAACCTAGAGGTCTAATTCTACTATAGGTAAAAGCACATACTTATAATTATTCCAATGTTTCCAAAATATTATATTAGGCTTGAAAAACCTCCTATATCTTAAAATATTTGGTGAAAATAGTTCTAGCACACCCAGTGGGACCTAGTATCCTCAAAACAACACGTCAAGCTGAATGTTGGTCTTGACAACATCAGCTAAAAATAGGTTTGCTAATTAACATTTTTTGACTCCATTAAAGGTAAAATATGGTTCAATTCCATTTATTTGTCATAAATTTTCTCTCATACATCATAGTCTTTATTAGGTCATCATCTAGTAGAGTTATCAATCCTATCAATCCACATATTCATCCTGAACTGCCTCTTGAAGTTCAATACCCTCAGCCTAATCCACCCTTTGAAGAGAAATAATATTTTACTAGCCAAGAATGTGAAGAAATTATAGAAATACATTCCATAATGGATAGGCCACATTCCTTCCCTACCTTTCATATTGATAATCCAATTCATTATGATGTATATGATGTCATTCCCCCTAATGCCACAAAGAGTGTATCTACATTCAATGGTGAAGGCCATGTCACACCTAGTGAACACATCATCGATATCTCCAGTCTTGGTAGTTCCCACAATGTCACTAAGGATAATATTTCCATTAGAATCCTTACCATGTCCCTTATAGGGAAATAACTTGATTGGTATAGGGATTTTCCTGGTGGATGCATCACATCATGAGATGACTTTGGAGTGTTACTAACTTCAAGGTTTGAATATGAATGTGATTATAGTTCTCTTATACATTAAATAAATGTGATCAAGAGAGATCCTAAGGAAATAATTCATGAATTAAATTAGAGGTTTCAAATTACTTGGGCTAGATCGCTTCCTCCCATGAGACAACCTATTAGCTTTATGTTCCTTACATACTTGAGAGCCATTAGTATTGATATTACTATCATGATTCAATCCATGGGTCGTTTCACTCTTCCCTAAAGATATGAACATGAAATTAGAGTTAATAATGTCCTTATTTAAGTATTAAAGTTACCCCTTAAGGTTTTTATGCATCTACTACCAAATATACAAGATACAACTCCAAATCTTACACAAGTTCCTAATGCAAATTTTAAGCCTAGGACTACTCCTAAGAAGGCAGATGAACCTGATCCATATGCAATAATTGAAACCATATAAGTTGAGCTTAGTCAATAAATAATTCAAAAAGGTGTGAATGAAAACCCTTATCCATATAAAAAACAATATGGTCAGCAATATGGGAGAGGAAGAGGTCAAGGGCAACCTAATTTCAACAGGCCTACCAAAGTATACAATCTCAATTCCACCACAAATGTAAGAGAAATGGTATCAATGCATAACAACTTGGTTCAAGGGTAATATTAGAAACAAGTATAACTTATGGATTCAAATTATGGTGGAGGGAAAGCCCTAGTTGTTCAAGGAGGATATACTCCGCTCCTATCAGCTAAAGATGAAGTCAAGATGTAAGCAAATGAAGACTGACAACCTCAAAGAAAAAGCTTTACCAAGTTATTTGTGGAAGATACTTTTGTTCTCAATAAAGGAAATTATATTAAATAAAACATAAGGGCCAAGAGTAATGATTTAAGAGGTGATAATATCATGCCTAAAAGCTCATATAATCCTTCTACAATGGAGTAAAGCATGTTTGCAAGCATGATAGTCCCAAATACTCCTGCGCCTCCTCCAAATCAGAATATGGAAAGGTTTGATGAAGGTGCTCCAATTCTTCAAGTTTCAACAAATTCCTTTCCTCTAAGGACTTAAGATAAATTAATTACTACTACCCTAAACATAGTGGATTATTTGAAGAATGCCAAGGCATCATTTCCCTTTGGGATGTCCTCCATATGCCTAACCAAAAAGAGATCTTACAAAAATAGCTATCCACTATCCCTATTAGTCCTTAAACTCAAATTAAAATTCATGGTCATTTTTATATTAAAAATTCCCCTAACATTATTTTTTAACCATTTGTCAAATCTGAGAAGCATCCACCATTTTACCTCACTCTCATAGCAGGTGATAAACTAGTCCATGATTGCATAGTTGATAGTGGTGCTTCTACATTAGTCATGACCAAATTTTTATATGATAATTTGGTCCTAAAATATGAAACCCATATCAAATGAGTTATTAATTTATATGGTACACTTACCAAGATAATAGTTTTAATTTAAAAAATTGAAGGTTTTCTTGCATGATTATTCTAACTTTCCTTGTTATTGTAGACCTTCCTACTCATTTTGAAATATATCTTTAAAGAGACTTTACAGCCAAGATAGGTGGATATCTCTCAATTTATTATTCTTTCTTGGCCTTTGGGAAAATTTATAAACCAAGGTGACCATAATAACTCAACCCATTACAATGTTTCACATTGAGCCATATTGCTGAAACAAGCTCTAACTTGAATTGTATGATCAATGAGAAGGAGGATTCTGATGAGGTTGATGGTGCTTCTAAAATTGAAGGCATAGTTAAATTATTTCTAGATGAATATGGTTCAAATTCTTATGAACATGATCCTTATGCATACTTTGAGAAAAATGACCTTGGCACTTACATCATGCATGAAGATCCATTTGAGAGAGCTAAGGTAATTGTCAAACATTATTTCTCACAAGTTTTTAAATACAACTACATGATTAATGAGTATGATTATGATAATTTTAAGAACCTAATTGATCACCATAGTGGGAAGAATAATGTCTCTCTGCCTGCTATTGATGAATCTTTCCTTAATCATTACACTCATGAGGGATAGGAGGATGACTTATGGCAAAGGTCTAATTCTATATGTAAAGATTTTGATCAATTAATTAATGATACTTACCCTCATAATAAGTCTATATTTGATGTGTTTTCTAATGATTCTATAAAAAATGATGTTGAGTGTCTCACCAAGCATGGAAAAGAGTGTCTTGTTGTGAATGAGGATGAACTATGGAAAAGGTTCAATGCCATATGTAAATAATTTGATAAGCTGGGTAAGAATCCTTTTTATCCATGAGATTACATGTCTAATATCAAAAATTCTAATGAGACTAATGATCAAGTTGTTAAGTGTTATTTCAAACATGAAAATGAATGTCATTTTGTTGATCAAGAGTCTATATTCATGAAAGAGCTTGATGAAACTATTGCCCAATAAGTTATAAAGATGGATAATGAGGTTAAGGAAAATTTTGTTATGCTCCAAGGATATTCAAAATATCCATATAAATTTGAGCCACATTTATAGGTATTGGAACATAAAGGAGAAGAGCTTGATGAATCCATGTATCAATCACATGCTGACCTAGAAGAGTACAAAGTTGAAGCAGTTGGAATACATTCTAATATGTAGTTTGAGGAAGGCATATCAAAGATGACAAAGATAAATCAACTTGCATCCTAAATAAATTACCTTAGATATAAAGGAAGAGCATTCATGAAGGATCCAAATATCCCACTTCCAGACCTAAGAAGACATAGAGGTGGTAGGCTTCTTGATCATCTACATATTCAAGTGGTTGATGATGAGCATGATTCACATGATATAATACCTTTATGGATTGAAAAATATATAAGAGGAACCATATTTGACCCTAGTTGAATTATGGTAAGCTGCTTCACCTCAAGAGTGATATCTTGTAAGTAGTAGATTAGGTGTGTATGTTTTCTTTCAGTTGTGTTGTGTTCCATAAGTGTTCTTGAGAACACATGTTTATTTACCTTTGGTGTGTCTTGTTTTGTGTGTCCTTTATTTATTTTTTGTTTTTTTTTCAAAGATAAATTGTGTGTCAAATTTGTGCATAGGTGATTCCATGCCCTAATGGATAATATTAGGCTACTGGTCTTGGCATAGCAAGCATACCACCCTTGGGAAATCACCAAGAATGTTAACTATTTTGAATACAAGTCAAAATAAGTCAAACCCAGATTACCTAAAACTTGATATAGGGGTATATTATCATTTTATAAGGTGTGTCATGTTTTAGTTGATGTCATTAAATATGTTTCTAGCCTTGGTCATAATCCAATTTAGTCATTGTGTCATTTTGTGTCACTTAGGGGTCTTATATGGGTCATAAATGAGGGTGGTATGGTTTTATTGAGAGTACAAGTGTTATAAAATTCCTTAAAATTTCCAACATGTAATATTCCTTGTGAGGAATGTCATGACATACTAGCACTTATAGGTTCCTAACTAAAAATCAAGAAAACAATTTAAAAAGAGGGAATTTTAAGGGTTGTATGACCTACTATGGGGAAGAGTGGCACATGGGAGAAGCTTACATAGTGACCCTTTAGATTCGTTAACTCAATTTACATTCTTTATATACTTTAAAAGTTACAAATATGGGCCAAAACCATTTCTCTTCTCCGTCACTCCATTAGGCATATGAAAATGGTCAACATGTCTTTTGATCGTATGACCAGTAGGAGGAATTCTAGGTCAAAAACTCTTGGTGGTGGATATTAAAATTATTATTATTAATTTTAATGTTTAAATTTGGAATAATTATTTTATTATAATTTATGAAACATTCTTAACAAGTTGATTATCTTATTTTGCTAGCTAATCCCAACACCTTACAAGTTTTGATTCTATATGAGCTTGTCCATACAATCTAGTTAGTGATTTTTATTCCAAATTATGTGTAATTTATTACCTCATGTTTAAAATCCTTGGTTTCATGTTTGTAAGTTATTTTATGAGTTCAAACCTCTTAGGTTGCAAGGGGATTATGTTAGTGAGGTTGCAATCAAATTTCAAATCTTACAAAAGGTTTATTTATTTGAAATGGTTTTAGATGAGTGTGACTGCTGAATTTAATGTCTCCAATGTCTTATTTAAATACTCTCCTTCCAATATTAGTAACAAAATTTAGAACTATGAATGTTGTAATCAAGAAAAAGACAACACAGTCAAGTTTTTTGCATATAACTAATTGAATCATGGTGAGTGAATTCCTAAGGATGTTCATAAAGGTGTGATGAATAGTTTTAAGATGTTGGATACCTCCTTGAAGCATAAAAAAATAAACCAAGATCTCCAAATGGAATACAATAAACTATGATAGTCAACGCAAACTTCTAACATAATCATACACCATGAATGAGTACCTACAGGTGCCATAGAGAATATCAATCACATTAAAATAGAGAAATTATCTAGTTTCAATAATTTCATAATTAAAAAGTCTTGTTTTAATAATATTATAAAGTTAAATATGAATCATAAGGTCATTTTTCATGCATAATGTCCATACTAACACTCACTACCTTGTATGATGAGTGTATCTATGGGCTCCCACAGAGACCTGAGAATGTTACACAAATATTTTGCACATGTTTTGAGAACTTTTTGAGGTCTTAAGATGTTGAAGAGATTATGATAACCATGTTTGAAGTATTAGATTGGAAATAAAACCTAAGGATTTGTATCCATATATGGTGAATGAGCTTTAGGGACAAGTTCCTTAAAAGATCTAAAATAGAGCCCTAATCACTTTTGGTGATGCTATATAACAGTGTTGCAAGGAGTCTTGTGTTGGGAATAGGATTTTCATTGATGCCAAAATGGATTTTATTGGAATTATGGATGTCATTGATTCTCAAGGATAAATATGGTGATTAGAGGATATGCAAGGGATCTTATCAAAGGTTAAGGATGATTATAGTGATTTTGTGCATAAGTGTAATTCATTTCATTTTTCATCATGTTAATCTAGACATTTTGGTCTATGATAAGAAAATATGAGAAGGAAATTTTTTGATGTCACCATTTTAATGTGTGGATGAGTCTAGAGGAGTTGAGCATATGGTTATGATCACATTAGTCCTTAGTTGTTATGCACAAAATTTGAAGTCATGTAAAGAAGTGTGGTAGAAGATATAAGGATGAAAATTTGGATACTTAGAAATAATTCACTAAATTTCCATATCTAAATTTGAAAAAGGGTTCAATAATAGCCAAGTAAGCATGTTGATGAGGTCAACATTTAGATACATGGAGGTGTCAGGACAAAATGATCATATGGGTTTGTTCATATTTATGCCTAGTTCCTATGCACTAAATATTTGTTCACATAATGTAGTGTGGTAAAATGTATGCATGAGAAAAGTTTGGATCCTAGGTATTTTGATAGTGTTTTCCCACAGTCAAATTTGTAGATGGTAAGAAAATGCTGAGTAGGCATTTTTATGATGTCATATCTTTTACATATGAAGGTTTTTAGAGTAGATGAATATATGGATGAAATATCCTATATGATAGGACATTATGCACTAAATTATAGGTCATGTGATGAAGTACATCAAAATTTATGCAAGAATAAAGATGGCCTTCTAAGCAGTTATAGCCATAGTTAACTCTATGGCAAAAGAATCTAAGTGAGCATATTAATGGAATTATATCTAGCACACATGAAGTATTTATGAAGAGATGAGCATATAGGTTTGTTCATTATCATTTTTAGTTTATATGGTCCAAATTTTAGAACAAATGGATGAATGAAGCAAAAGATATGAAGGTCCTAAATTAGCCTTTTAGGCATATTGAGATGGTCCCCATACTTAGTCAAATCTACACAAGGTAAAGTTTGAGGAAATATCAAAGAGATCAATGGATCAAATTTGGTCCAAGATTTTAGGATGAAGTGAGATGAGGACAAGTGGTTGAATTGTAAATATTGATCAACTATGAGTGGTTAATCATACATTAAAGATCTAGTAATGCACAACAAAGTCAAATAGTCATTAAGGCACACACTAATGCCAAATGTCACTTTATTAAGAGCTAAATAGAGATAAATATCAATCTTATCCAAAGATATAATGGTGATTAGGTGATCATGCAATGAATATCTAATGGATCAAGTGAAATCAATTGGATAAAGTGATCAATGTTTATCGACATAAAGGTAAGTTAAAGATCAAGACTATCAGAATATCTAACAACATGTGGGAGCTTGGATAAAAAATATCAATGGATGCATTTTAAAGTTGAATATTTAAAGTCCTAAAGCATATAAATATCAAATAGAGTATGTAATCCTATCAAAGATTGATCTAACATACACATTTTAAATTTGATCAAATTAAATGAAGACCATCAAATCATTGCACCAAACATAAGATCAATAGTCAGTATTTAAAGATATGATCATCCCAATGATCAAGTAGAGGAACTTGTAGTTAAGCTATAAATCATGACACAAATAATGAATTTGATTATGGTGATCGATCAAAATCATGTAATATGGCATGTGTATCAAAAATAGAGCCCAATATATATTAAATATAGTAATGAGACCAAGAATCATGGTGATGATGCATGAATTCAATACATGGAAAAATTGTAGTTAAATATAGGAACTAAATTCCAAAAAACTGAGCATGTTGTGTTAGTAAACAAGTGTGAACATAGAGAATATGTGTAGCCTTAGATCAAATGCTTATATATGACATATAAGATATAATCATATGTAACTACTACTAAAGTTATTCAAGTGTGTCAAATGGATAAATATATAAACAAAGTGATAGAGGAGTAGAGAAGAGAAGGGAAGGGAAGAGAAGAGAGATAAAGTGTAAATCATGAATACTTACAAATCAGACCTATATTAAGGAATAATGGATTGGATTCATTTATGAATAGATATTTTAATCTAGAGTTGTATCTCTATAGAAAAATATGATACGTAGGTGCCATTAGATAAGCTAATTTAGTGATCAATTAGGGAGTGAGTGCTTCCTTAGAGTAGGTGATCTTAAATTAGGGGATTGGTGTCTCCTTAGGGTTGGTGCCCGTAAACATTGTAGCTAGTGAGGTTATTTATTATGAGGCTAGATTAGACTAGTAGATTCTAGTAGTTATTTTCACCATGGTTTTTACCATATTGGGTTTTCCATGTATATATATGGTGTTATATGTTTTTATGTGCTTGATCTTTGTATATATGTTTTAATATGCATATCCATTCTAGTTTGTTTTTAAAATGAATTTAAAAAGGACTAATTTAGTCAATCTACTAATTCACCCCCACTCTTATTAGATAGTTGTGTTCTAACAATCAATATCAGAGCCATGGTTCCTTAGTAGAAGCTTAATCAACTCAGGTAGATCTTGGATGGTGAACACAAATGGCTAGTCAAGAAGGCTCTTCCTCAATCAAATCACCTCTCTTTGATGGATCAAACTATGCATTTTGGAGCATCAGAATGGAAGCATACTTATCTTTATTAGGGTTTGATATATGGATGTATATTGTAAATGGATACACAAATATTGCTACAACTCCTACTAATCAAGGTTTAAAGAAGGCATATGATATAAATGCTAAGGAAAACAATGCAATTATTTGTGGATTATCTAATTCATTTTTTTTCAAAGTGATGCATTGTCAAAATGCATAAGATATTTGGAACAAATTAAATAGCATCTATGAAGGTGATGACATAGTAAAGCAGGATAAGCTACAAACATTCAAAGGTAATTTTGAAAGCCTTAAAATTAATGAAGAAGAGAAAATTACAGACTACCTTCTCATAGTAGATGAAATAGTCAACACAATCAAAGGCCTTAGAGAAGAGATGAAAGATCTGGTTATTGTCAAAAAGGTCCTAAGATCTCTACCATAAAGGTATGATTCTAAAATCTCTATAATAGAGGAAGCAAGATATATAGATAAAATCATTGTTGATGAGTTGTATAGAACATTCATAACCTATGAGATGAGAATGGGAGAGACAAATACTTTTAAGAGAGAAGATGCATTGAAAGCATCCAAACCAGTGAAGGTAGAATCACCTACATCTAAATCTAAGGATACTGATGAAGAAGAATCCAACTTTTTTAGAAGATTGAGAAGAGGGTATAGAAAGTACAAAGGTAAGTTACCCTTTAATCACTTTAACTATGATAAAGTAGGACATTTTGCTGCTAAATGCTATTATAATAAAAAGGATAACTCAGAGCAAGAAGAGAGTAGTAAAAAGGATAATGTTGTTAATTTCACTTGTTCATCACCCCTCCCTCATCCTTGATCACTTTATACTCATCCCTTATTACCCCTAATCACTCTCTCCTCATTCGTTATTGTCCCTAATCACTCCCTCATTGACCCTCACTATCCCTAGTCATCTCTAATCACTCTCTTATCATCTATAATCATTCCTGCATTGACCCTCACTATCCCTTATCATATCTAATCACTCCCTCCCCATCCTTAATCATCTCTAATCACTCTTTCCTCATCCCTCATCATCTGTAATCACTTCTTCATCCCTATTCACTCCCTCATCATCCCTCCTCATCCCTAATCACTATCTCATTGACCTTCATTATTTCTCATCATATATAATCACTCATGCTTATTATAAAACTCTTGAAATGAAACTTCCTGGAGGGAAACATTTCATAGAAAAAGTTTATGATGTGAAAGTTTTTGATGCAGAGAATCTAAGAGATTTGAATAAGGTAGATCACCCATAATTCATTTTGTATGGAACGAGGTTATTTTAATAATTTTAGATCTAAATAATTATCATGTTATCATACATTGAAGGGGACTTTGAAATTATCTCCTAGTAGATACCTTCAACATGCACATGAGTGGAATTTCGCTTTACCATATTGCTTTAAAAACACAAAATTTAGATTATTTACATATCCATATTTACATTATTTATAATTTATAGGTACTATATATTTTATTTATCTTAGTATAGTTAGTTTTATCATACATACATGCTTCACTTGTTCTTTTCAAGTGTTCATAAATTTTTATAGGACTCAAGACTAGCATATCAATATAGAGTTAAGAATAACTTCTTCAAAAACAAAAAAGGTCTGTACATTAAATAAAATAGTGATTCATTAGATGACAGTGATAGTTCTAATAATGACCATGACTATGCCTTTTTGGTTGAGGAAAATGAAGTCCTATTCATTATAGTAGGATTAGCTTCTATGGATAAAAAAGAAGTTAAAGACTCAGATATATAAGAAGGAGAAGTGGATCTAGAGTGTGAACTCATCTGTGATTTAGAGTAAATTGACAAGTTGAGAAAAGAGATATCAAAATAGAAGAAGTTTGGACAAAATAAAGTTGAGAAAATGTCCAAAAGTCTTAAAAAAATAGATCAAATGGTGGTTAGCCTAAAGACACAAGTTGAAGAGGCTAAAAGAATAGAAGATGTAGTCAAACTTGAACTACAGTCTAAATTTGATGATTGCATGAAGTTAGAAGTAGAGATAATGGCTTTGAGAAAAGAGCTTGAGGAAGTTAAAGATAAAATAGATAAAGGTTTGAAGATAAAGGAGGATCAAACATTCTTAATTATTTGATCAAATCTCAAAAGCCTTAAAAAGAGAGATTTGGTATTGGTTATGAAAAAAAAATCTCCATAACTAGTACATATGCTAACCTATATGACAACTCCAAAGTAGATGGAGAATTAAGAGAAAATAAACATAAATATTTCAAGGATACAAAGAAAAACACAAGCGCAACTGATGTGAAGAAAGTTGAAAAGAAGCTTGAAGAAAATAAGACAAAGGTAGATGATGAAAATGGATACACAAAAGTGAGAGACTTGAAGAAGTTGGAGTTTAGAAGAGCTCTTCATACTACACAAATAAGTTTTATGAACATGTATTCCTCATCTTTATATGGTTATTGTTCTACCTATAATCAGTTTGGTCATAGGGTTATTGATTATAGAGTTGTATCTAAAAGGAGAACAAATTTTATATGAAAAAATTCATTTGATCCTTTGTTAGATACAAATGTAATATGCTATAGTTACAATAATGTTGGTCACATAGCTAACAAATGTAGAATAATCTTTGTAAGACCAAAAACCCAAATTAAGAAGAAAGGAATGCCTCCCAGTGTGAACAAAGGTTCACAAGTCTCTAAAAAGGAGAAAAAGAAGCCAAATAAGAAACCCAATTATGTGTGGAAAGTGAAAGATCAGTCTATGATTTCTCAAACTACACTCCATACCAAAGAGCAAAATTTTTGGGTAATAGATAGTGGTTACTCAAAACATATGACTGGTGACAAGATCAAGTTCTTCAAATTGAGAAAATATAAGGAATGATTTATCATCTTAGGAGAGAACACTATAGTAAAGATTAGAGGTAAAGGAACCTTGAACATAGATGGAAAACTACCTATAGATGATGTTTTATGTTGAAATATTGAAGTATAATCTACTAAGTGTCAGCTAAAAATGTGACAATGGATATAAGGCCATATTTAATGCATAAGGCTTTAAGTTAAAGAGATATGGAAGACTAGTTATAGAGGTAAAAAGAACTGAAAGCAATATCTATAATCTTATTGAAGCTAATGGTAATAGCTACCTAATAGGAGAAAATGATGAGAGTTGGTTATGGCATAGAAGAATGGTTACACATGCCTAAGATAACCAAAACTACAAACACTACTTTCAAGGAATATCAACTAGGCAAGCAAATAAAGGTCAGATTTCAAACAAAGGAGTATGCAACTACAAAGCCTCTAGAATTAGTTCATAATGATATTTGTGGTCCTACTAAGATAAGAGGATCTAAGGGATAGAAATACTTCATGTTATTTGTATATGATTACTCAAGAATGACATGGGTAACCTTTTTTAAGGATAAGTCATAGGTATTTGAGAGATCTAATATCTTTAGAGACATGGTGGAGAAAAAAATTGGATAAAAAATTAAATGCTTAAAATCTAATAAAGGTGGATAATTCAACTCAAATGAGTTCATGGAGTACTATGAGAAACATGGAATCAAAAGGCATTACTCTACAACAAGGACTCCATAGTAGAATGAAGTTGTTGAAAGAAAGAACATGATAGCCATGGAGATGGCTATAACAATGGTAAAAGAGGCTAGGTTATCTAATGGATACTAGAGAGAAGTAGTCTAAATAATAGTATATATCCTGGTTAGAGTTCAACTAAGGGTAAACATTGACAAAACTCCCTATGAACTATGGTATGAAAAACCTACCTCTATGAAATATTTTAGAGTGTTTGGAAGTAAATGCTCCATCAAGAGAAAAGAGGATAAATTGGGAATCTTTGAATCAAGATGTGATGAAGGAATATTTCTTGTTTATTCTAACCAAAACAAAGCGTACATATGTTACAACAAAAATGTACACAAGATTGTAGAGAGAATCAATGTCAAGGTTGAAGATGGCATGCAACATGTTAAACCTGACAAAGAAATTTGTATTGAAGAATTAGATTTTGAAGAAGAAGAAGCTAATGAAGAGAATGATGAATTAAATGAAAAGGCACCTACAAGATTTGTTCAAAAGCATCACCCTATAAAGTAGATAATTGGCAATTAGAATGAAGGAGTTCAAACAAGAAGAAGAGTTTCATAAAACAAGGAGCAAGTAAGTTTTTCTCTAATGTCTGAAATTGATCATAAGAGCTATGTTGAAGCCACAAAGGATGAGAATTGGATAAAATTCAAGGATGAATAACTAAGCCAAATTGAAAATAAAAAACTTGGGAATTATTTTCAAGACCTACAAAAAATAATGTGATAGGTACAAAATGGGTCTATAGAAATAAGATCAATGAGGATGGAGATGTCATAAGAAATAAGAGAAGATTGGTTTACAAAGGATATGCACAAATTGAGGGCATAGATTTTGATTAAACATTTTCTCAATTTGCTATATTGGAAGCCATAAGAATGTTTCTATCATTCTCTGTTTACAACAAATTCAAAGTCTATCCAATGGATGCTAAGTCTACTTTATTGAATTGGAACCTAGAAGAGGAAGTATACATAGGAAAACTTATAGGTTTTAAACTATTAGAGGAAGAAGATAATTTGTGTAGACTGAAAAAATATCTATATGGTCTAAAACATGCACCTAAAACATGGTATTCAAGATTAGACCAGTACTTACAACAATAAATATTCATTAAAGGATGTGTAGACATCAATCTATACTTTCAATAAAAAGGTGAGAATATGTTAATTATTGTTATTTATGTAGATAACTTCATCTTTGGTGTTAGGTGGCAACAAAAAAATGTGCAAAGAACTTACCACACAAATACAAAGTGAGTTTTAAATGTCTATACTTGGATAACTTTATTTCTTTCTTGGTCTACAAATAAAACAAACTAATGAAGGGATATTTATATCCTAGACCAAGTATGCAAAGAAAATGCTCAATAAATTTGCAGTGGAATATAGAAAACTAGTTAGTAATCCCATGATAACTAGTTATAAGTTGAGAAAATATGATGAGTCCCTTGATACAAATCAGACTATGTATAGATCACTGATAGGTATCTTATTATACCCAACTACATCAAGACCAGATATCATGCAATCAATGTGCATGGTTATAAGGTTTTAGGCTACTCCCAAATAATCACATGTCAATGTAGTGAAAAGGATATTTAGATATATCATGATCATAGTTGACTATGGCCTATGGTATCCTAAAAGTGAATATTTCACTTTGATAGCATATACAGATGTTGATAGGGTATGAAGTGTGGATGATAGAAGAAACACTAGTGGTGGTGAATTTTTATTTGTAAATAGACTTGTTTCATGGATAAGCCAAAAACAAGAGTTAGTTACTCTTTCCATAGTAGAAGCAAAATATGTGGTAACAATGGTATGTTGCACTCAAGTCTTTTGGATGAAGCAAACACTAAAAGATATCAAGATAGAGTACAAATCACCTATCTCTATTATTTGTGATAATTCAAGTGTTATTAATATATCAAATAATCTAGTGATGAATTCCAAAACCAAGCATATATCAATCAAATATCACTTCTTAAGAGAAAAGGTTGTAGATCATGAGGTCACAATGGAGTATGTGCCAACTCATGACCAAATTGTATACATATTCACCAAACCTCTACCTAAGGAATAATTTGAGTATCTAAGATAGAAGTTGGGAGTGGTGGATCCTACATCACATCACTAGATCTTAGTGATAAGGCATGAGTTTAGGGGGAGTATCATATAAGTCTTGTTAATCCCTAGCAAAATAGAGAAAAAGTGACTCAGTAATGCATACTTTTACACATTTCTAATGATTTGATGGTTGCAAATTCTTGGCCAAAAACCTTTATCTAATAAAGGGAGAGAAACATTTAGAAAAATAGTGTGAAAGTTTCCCTTTTCCATTGGTGTCAAAGGGGGAGAATAAGTTCAAATGCTCTCTATAAAAGTTTGGAGAAAAAGTGAAAATGCTAAATGAGATCAGAGCATGTGTCTAAATTGAGTTTATACAAATCCTCTATTACCTAAGTGGGAGTAAGTTTAGTATGAATAGCTTTAGTTCATACTCATTAGAAGCCAATTTAAGCAATGGCAGAGAAGAATCAAAATATTAGAAGAATAGAGAATTTAGTTTTCCATCAATGATAAAGGGGGAGATTTTTATCAATAGGATTGTCATTAATTTCAAAATGGAGATTATTGACATTATGGATGTCATTGATGCTCAAGGTTGAATATGTTGATTAGAGGATGTGCAAGGGATCCTATTAGAGGTCAAGGATGATTGGAGTATTTGTGTTCATAAGTGGAATTCATTTGGTTATTCATTATGTTAATCTAGACCATTTTGGTCTATGATTAAAAAAATCTAAGAAGGTAGTTTGCTAACATCACCATTACCACATGTGGATGAGTCTAGGGGAGTTGGTCATATAGTTATGATCACATTTATCCCTAGTGCCAATTTTGAATTCATGTGATGAAGCACAATAAAAGATATGAGGATACAAGTTAGCTACTCAGATAGATTACACTAACTTTCCATACTTATCCAAATTTGTAAAAGGGTTCAATCAGGGTCAAGTAAGCATGCTAATGAGGTCAGCATTTGCACACATGGAGGTGTCAGGACAAAATGATCATATGGGTTTATTCATTTTTGTGCTTATTTTCTATGCACTAAATCTCAAGTCATGTGATGTAGCATGACAAAAGATATGTATGAGCAAAGTTGGGCTCCTGCATATTTTGATAGTGTTTTCCCACAGTCAAATTTATAGATGGAAAGAAAAATCTAAGTAGACATTGTTATGATGTCATATCTTACACGTATGAGGGTTTCTCAAGTATATGAATATATGGATGGAATCCCATATATGAGAGGATCTTCTATGCTAAGTTATATCTCATGAGATGAAGCACATTGAAAGTTACACAAGAACAAAGTTGGCCTTCCAGGCAATTCAAGGTATAGTTGGCTCCATGGAAAAATAATTTGAGTGAGTATATAAATGGCATTATATCTAGCATGTGTGAAGGATTCAAGAAGATATGAACATATGAGTTTATTCATTATCATGTATATTTTATATGGTCCAAATTTTAGAATAGATGGATGAGTGAAGCAAAATATATGAATGTGAAAAGTTAGCCTTCTAGTTATATTGAGATGGTCCCCATACTTAGTCAAATTTACACAAGGTAAAGTTTGAGCAAGTCTCGAAGAGATCGACAGAGTGCATTTCCTCCAAGATGTTAGGATGAAGAAAGATGAGGATAAGCGGTCAAATTTTAAATCTCTATCAATTGTGAGCACTTAATTATATGTTGAGGATCTAATGATATGTAGCAAAGTCAAATAGTCAATAAGGCACACGTTAATGCCAAGTGTCACTTTCTCAAGATCTAAGCAAAGATAAATATTAAGCTTGTAAAAATATCTAACGGTGAGTGGGTGTTTTGGAAATATGATTGTCATTGATGTCAAAATGGACGCTATGAATATCATTAATGTCAAAAGGATCAGGCAGGATTAATGTAGAGAAGAGCATGTTTCATAGTTACATTTTGCAAATTTGTCATGCTTTTACAAAAAAAAATTATGGATGTTTAAAGTCAAATAGATAGAAGATATGTTATGATTTTTTCATTTATATTCTATAAATATGATCCACAAGTTCAATTTGAGAAGGAATGAGCTCAAAATTTATTTATGTTTGCTCTCAAACTAGATAGGGTTTCTCAGTAAAACCATAAGGGTTTAAGTCATGGGGTCAATAAGAAAATTTATATTTTATTGTTGAATTGGTATATCTGAGAACTGATAACTTAAGTCCATATCATCATTAATAAACTAACCACTCAACCTAGTAATTACCATCTCTGAGCAATGATCAAGGGACTTTATATTTTCCTAAGTCCAAGACTTAATTGTGTCTCATCTTGATCAATGGCCCATGCTTCATTGTATGTAAATGATCTGAAAAAGCAAAGAAAATTCAAATTTTCAAAGGCTCCTCTAAGTAAATGCACTATTGATAAGTGTAATATTCAAGGAGCATGTCAGATAGAGACCTAATGAGCACAAGATTGTCAGAGTTAATGATTGAACTAGTTGGAAGATCAATGGTTCATGCTTAATCAAGCATTAGAGATCTAATGGACCATAATGAAGTCAAAGTGTCAAAGGTCCCTCTGAGTGAACATGCTAATGTCAAGTGTCACAAGCACATGAGTTTATCAAATAGAGGACCAATGATTGAGCCTGTCAAAGATAAATATTGAGATTTTTAGAAGATATGATGGTTAATGGGTGATCATGCTAAGGAAATATAATAGAGTGAATAGACTTAGATGGAACAAAGTGATCAATGTTTATCAACATAATGGCAAGTTAAGACTGAGCAAGTTCAAGAAGATCAATGGAGTGAAAGTGATCTAAAGATGTAGGAAGCCACGATATGAGGTCAAAGGTCAAAGTTTAATGACCAAGTCAAGGTAAAGAATGTGCATCTTTGGAGATCTAATGGAATGTGGGGGATATGATTTAGAGATTGATGGATACATTTTAAAGAGTGGAACATTATAGCTTAGTAGTGTATAAAGATCTAATAGAGTGAGAGAATTTGGAGATAACATGGAGAAAAAGATCAAAGGCCAATATTTAAAGTGTTTAAATATAAATGATTAGTTGTAAGAACATGCAGGAACATGTGAATAAGCCATGGATCATGACATAGACAATGAGTTTTATCGATCCAACTGATCAAATCTACATTAAAGATATTGTGCATCAAAACTCGAGTCTAACAGATGTTATAGATAGTAAATAGACATGCAATTATGATGTGATGCATGGAATTGAGATGTAAGAAACTTATAGTTTATGTCATAATGAACTAAAGTCTAGAATTGACACGATGTGTTAAAGTTTAAGTGTGAACACATAGAAGATTTGGAACCCTATATCATTTGTTTATATATATGACATATAGGACATAGGCATATGTCATTTGAGCCACTTGAATTATGTTGAATAGAAAATATATAGACACAAAACTAGAGGGCAAAAAGAAAAAAAGAGGCTACAGAGAGAGAGAGATGAAGTGTGTCAAATAGATACATATATAAACACAAAGAGAGAGGGATAATAGGAATAAAGGCACACAAAGATAATGTGAAAATAATGGGAAATTATAGATTAGACTTATAATATAGAGAATAAAATTGGATTCATCTATGAATCTATTTCATATACTACAGTTATAGCTCCATAGATATGATTGGTTGGTGCCATCAGATTAGTTGAGTTGGTGCTTAGTTAGGGGATTGGTGTCTCCTTAGAATTGGTGTCCTTAAATATAACCAATGAGGTTTTGCCAGTGAGGTTTTTAAATAGTAAGGTTTTTCTAAGTGAGGCGTTGACTATGAGGTTGGATTAAAATAGTAGATTCTAGCAACTATTCTCACTATAGTTTTTCCCTTTGGATTTTTCACGTATAAATCTAGTATCATGTGTGTTTATGTGTGTATGTGATATATGAGTTTGTGTTTTAAAATTCATATGATTTTTAATTTGATTTAAAAGGACTAAAATACTAGTTTTAATTGCTCTATTGATTCACCCCCCTCTTAGTAGATAGTTATGTTCCAACAATTGGTGTTAGAGCCTAGGGTTCCTTGAAAGAAGCTTAATCAACTTAGGTAGATCTTGGAATAGTGAACACAATGGCTAGTAAATAAGTATCTTCATCAAATAAAGCACTTCTCTATTATGAATGTGTGAAGCTTGAAGTAAAGATAATGGCCTTGAGAAAAGAGCTTGATACAACCAAATGTCAACTAGACAACAGTCTGAAGTTGATAGGAGAATCAGATATTCTTAATGAACTGATCAACTCTCAAAATCTCTCAAAAGAGAGATCAGGTCTAAATTATGAAAAGGGAAAAGGTTCTTAAAATAGTACATTTACTAAGCTATATGAAAACTTCAAAGTAAAAGGAGAATCAAGAGAAAATAAAGAGAAATCTAGAAAGGATACAAAAAAGATTCAAATACAACTGATATGAAGAAGGTTGAACCTTAAAATAAGATCGATGAAAAGAAGAAGATAAAGGTAGTTGATGTTCATAGATACACCAACATGAGAAACTTGAAGAAGCCACAACTTAGAAGAATTCCTCATGCTACCCAAGAAATGTTATGACCAGGTGTTTCTCATATTTTTATGGTTATTGTTAGAGTTGTAATCATTTTTGTCATAAGGATACTAATCTAGAGTTGTATCTACAAGGAGACCAAATTTTGTAGTAGAAACTCATTTGTTCCTTTATTAGATACAAATATAATGTGTTATAGTTGTAATAACTTTGGTCATAGAGCTAAAAATTGTATAACTAGATTTGTAAGATCAAAAGTACATAATGTAAAGAAAGATATGCCTCTCAATATTAACAAAGGTTCACAAGTTTCTAAAAAGAAGCTAAATAAGAAACCAAAAGATGTGTGGAGAGTGAAAAATCAATCCATGATTTCTCAGACTACACTCCATGTCAAGGAGAAAAATTTGTGGGTGATAAATAGTGGTTGCTCAAAGCATATGACTGGTGATAAGAGCAAGTTCACCAAATTGAGAAAATGTAAGGAAGGATCTCTCAGCTTAGGAGACAACACAATAGCTAAGATAAAATGTAAAGGAACCCTGAACATATATGGTAAATTGCCTACACATGATGTCCTTTATGTTGAAGGATTGAAGCATAATATACTAATTGTTAGCCAAATATGTGACAATGGATACAAGGTCACATTTGATGCAGGAGATCTGGAAGAATAGTTGCAAAAGGGAAAATGATTAAAAGTAATATTTGCAATATTGTTGAAGTAAATATAAATAGTTGACACATGGGAAATATTGATGAAATTTGGTTATGGCATAAGAGAATGGGTCATGTCAACTTTGATAATCTAGTCAAAGTGATCTCAAATAAGTGTGTAAGACACATACCCAAGATAACAAAACCTAAATATACTACTTGAAAGTAATGTCAACTAAGAAAGTAGATAAGGGCCAGATTTCAAACAAAGAAGTATGCAACTACAAAACCTCTACAATTAGTTCATACTAGTCTTTGTGGTTCTACCAAGACAAGAAGATCAAAAGAAGAGAGATACTTCATGTTATTTATAAATGAGTACTCAAGAATGACATGGGTGACCTTTTTGAAAGACAAATCTCAACCCTTTGAGAGATTAAAGATATTTAAATCCATGGTTGGATATGAGATTGGATGAAAAATCAAATGCTTAAGATCTGATAAAGGTGAAGAATTCACCTCAAATGAATTCATAGAGTATTGTGAGAAGCATGGGATCAAAAGGAATTACTCTGTAGCAAGAACTCCATAATAGAATGGAGATGTTGAAAAAAAATAGGACACTCAAGGTGATGACCAGAATAATGTTAAAAGAGGCTAAGTTACTTGATGGATATTGGAGAGAAGCAGTCTAAACAATAATATACATCTTGGATATAGTTTAACTAAGGGTAAATAGTGACAAAACTCCCTATGAGATATTATATGAAAATCCTACCTTTGTTAAGTAATTCAAAGTGTTTAGAAGCAAATGCTACATTAGAAGAAAGAAGGACAAATTGGGAAAATTTGAATCAAGATGTGATGAAAGAATATTTCTTTTTTATTCCACTCAAAGCAAAGACTATGTATGTTATAATAAGAGGCTACACAAGATGGTGGAGAGCATAAATTTCAATGTTGAATAAGACATAAAACATGTTGAACCTAACAAGGAAACCAATAATGAAGAGTTAGATCTTGAAGAAGAATCAAATAGTGAAGAGGCTAAGGAAAAGAATGAGAAATCACCTCAAAAATTTGTTCAAAATGATCATTCTAAAGAGTAGATAATTGGTAATAATAATGGAGTTCAAACAAGGAGAAGAACTGTAATGAACAAGGAGAAAATATGTTTTACTCTAATGTATAAAATTTAGCCTAAGAGGTATGTTGAATCGAAAAAATATGATAAGTGGCTAAAATCTATGGAAGAAGAACTAAGCCAAATAGCAAAGAACAAAAATTGGCAATTAGTTCCAGGATCCTCAAATAGGAATGTGATAGGAACCAAATGGGTCTATAGAAACAAGCTCAATGAGGATGTAGTTTTTAAAATAAATAAAGTGAGATTGGTGTGCAAGGGATATGCACAAGTAGAAGGCATAGACTTTGAGGAAACATTTTCTCTAATTGCTAGATTGGAAGCTATAAGAATGTTTCTAGCATTCTCTATTTACAAAAAGTTCACAGTCTATCAAATAGATGTAATGTCTAATTTATTGAATTGGAACTTAGAAGAGGAAGTCTATATTGAAAAACAAGAAGGATTTTAGTTATCAAATGAAGAATATTATGTGTGCAGACTAAGGAAATGATTGTATGGTCTAAAATAGGCACCTAAAGCATGGTATTAAAGATTAGACCAATACTTGAAACAATAAGTTTTAAATAAAGGATTTGTAGATGATAATATACACTTCAAATCAGAATTTGGGCATATGTTTATTGTTGTTTTGTATGCAGATGACATCATATTTGGTGGTAGTAATAAAAAAATGTACAAAGAATTTTTTGCATAAATTCAAAGTGAATTTGAGATGTCTATGCTAGGAGAAATTTCCTTTTTTCCTTAGTCTACAAATAGCACAATCTAATGAAGGGATATTCATATACCAAACCAAGTATATAAAGGAGATGCTCAAGAAATTTGGAATGGAAGATAAAAAACTAGTTAGTACTCCCATGATAACTGGATGCAAGTTGAGTAAAGAGGATGAGTCCCTTGATGCAAATCATACTATGTATAGATCAATGATAGGTAGCTTGATATACCTAACTACATCAAGACCAAATATCATGTAAGTAGTGTGCATGGTGATTAGATTTTAGGCTGATCCTAAATAGTCACATGTCAATGCTATAAAATGAATCTTTAGTTATATAAAGAGCACAATTGACTATGGCATGTGGTACATTACAAATGAAGATTTCACTTTGACAACATATATAGATGTTGATTGGATAAGAAGTGTGGATGATAGAATAAGCACTAGTGGTGTTAAATTTTTCCTTGGAAACATACTTGTTTCATGGTTGTGCAGAAAGTAAGCATCAATTACTCTTTTTACAACAAAGGCAAAGTATGTAGCAGTAGTGACATCTTACACTCAAGTCTTGTGGATGAAGTAAACACTCAAGAATATCAAGGTTGAGTATAAATCACCTATTTCTATTCTTTATGATAATTCAAGTGAAATAAATATATCAAAGAATCTAGTGATGCATTCTAGAACCAAGCACATATCAATCAAGTATCACTTATTAAGAGAAAGGGTTGCAGATCAAGAGGTCATAATGGAATATGTGTCAATAAAGGACTAGATTATAGACATATTCACCAAACCTCTTCCCAAAGAATAATTTGAATATCTAAGATAGATTTTGGGAGTAGTGGCTCATACACCACATCACTAAAATCACTAGTGATAGGGCATGAGTCCAAGGGGAGTCTCATGGAAGATTAATTAATCCCTAAAAGAAGAGAGAAAAGTCAACTCAAGTATGTATATTTTGAAATTTTATAATGAGTTGATGGTTGTAGTTTCTTGGACAAAATCCTTTATCTGATAAAGGGGGATAACACTTTATAAAAATAGTGAGGAGTCCCTTTTCCATTGATGTCAAAGGGGGGGGGGGGGGGGGGGCGGCGAAGGGCAAATTCCCTTTGTAAAATTTTGGAGAAAAAGTGAAAATGTTCTCTATAAAAGTTTGGAAGAGTAGATAAAGTGTCCAAGATGAGTTTAGGCAAATATGTCATTGCCTAAGAGGGAACAAGTTTGGTATGAACAACATTAGTTCATATTTATCAGAAGCCAATACAAGAAATGCTAGAGAAAGAGATAAGTATTAGAAGATCAGAACATTTAGTTTGCATCAGAGCATTTAATTTTCCATCAATGATAAAGGTGAAGATTTTTGGCAATATGATTTTCATTGATTTCAAAAGGGACACTATGGATGTCATTGATGTCAAAAGGATTAGGAAGGATTGATAGAGAGAAGAGCATGTTTCATAATTATACTATGAAAAGTTGTCATACTTTTACAGACACCATTTATGGATGTTTAAAGTCAAATACATAAGAGATCCATTATGGGTTTTTCAAGTACATTATATAATTATGGTCCACAGGTTCAATTTGAGAAAGAATGATCTCAAAATTGATTTGTTTTAACTCTTAAATTGGATAGGGTTTTTCATTAAAACACTAAGGGTTTAAGTCATGACATCAATAAGCAAAGTTCTATTTTAATGTTGACTTGGTAGAGCTAGGAACTGATAACTTAATTTATAGCTTAAGTCCATATCATCATTAAGAAACTAGCCCCTCAACCTAGTAATTACTAACTCTAAGAAATGATCAAAGGACTTTATACTTTCCTAAGTCCTAGACTTAATATATGTCTCAGCTTGATCAACAACCTGTGTTTCATCATATGTAGATGATCTGATAGAGCAAATCAAAATCAAATTGTCAAAGGCTCCTCTAAGTAAATGTGCTAGTAATAAGTGTCACATTCATGGATCTTGTCAAATAGAGACCTAATGAGTGAAAGCTTGTTAGATTTAATGATTGAGCTAGTTGAAAGATCAATGTTTTGTGCTTGATCAAACATTGGAGATCCAATAGAGCATGACGAAGTCAAAGTGTCAAAGTTCCCTCTAAGTAAACATGATAATGCCAAGTGTCATAAGCACATGAGTCTATCAAATATAAGACCAATGAGAGTGAGCCAATCAAAGATAAATATCGAGCTTGTTAGAAGATTTGATGGTTAGGAGGTGATCATTCAAAGGAAATCTAATAGAGCAAGTGGACTCATATGGAACAAAGTGATTGATGTTTATCAACACAGTGTCAAGTTAAAGACTGAGCAAGTTTGAGAATATTTATAAAGCAAAAGTGATCCAAAGATGCAAGAAGCATTGAGATGAGGTCAAAGTGTCAAAGTTTAACAACTAAGTGAAGTTAAAAAATGTGTGTCTTTAGAGATCTAATGACATGTGGGAGATAGGATTTGGAGATTGATGAATGCATTTTAAAGAGTGGAACATTAAAGCTCAATAACATACAAATATCTGATAGAGTAAGAGATCTTAGAGATGGCATAGAGAAAAATATCAAAGGCTAGTATTTAAAGTGTTTAAATATAAATGGTTAGTTGCAAGAACATGTACGAACATGTGATTAAGCCATGAATCATGACATAGATAATGAGATTGATCAATCCAACTGATCAAATCTATATTAAAGATCTTGTGCATCAAAACTTGAGTCTAACAGATTCTATAGATAGTAAAAAGACCTACAATTACAGTGTAATGCATGAAATTGAGTCATAAGAAACTTAAAGTTCATGTCATAATGAACTAAAGTCCAAAACTAGTATGATGTGTTAAAGTTAAGTGTGAACACATAGAATATTTAGAACCCTAGATCATTTGTTTATATATATGACATATAAGACATAGGCATATGTCATTGGATCCACTCAAATATGTCAAAAATAAAATATATAGACATATAACCAAAGGGCAAAAAGTAAAAGAAGAGGCTATAGAGAGAGAGAAATGAAGTGTGTCAAATAGATACATATATAGACACAGAGAGAGAGGGCTAGAGAGTAAGAAAGGAACATAGAGATAATGTGTAGAGAATGAGTATTTACATATTATACTTTTAATAGGGAGAATAGATTTGGATTCATTTATGAATCTATTTTGTATACTAGAGTTGTAGTTCTATAGATCCAATTGATTGGTGCCATTATATTAGCTAAGTTGGTGCTCAGTTAGGGGATTGGTGTCCTTAATTGTAACCAGTGAGGTTTTTCTAGTGAGGCTTGTAACTAGTGATGTTTTTCCAAGTGAGGCATTGACTATGAAGCTGGATTAGAAAAGTAAATTATAGTAGTTATTTTCATCATGGTTTTTCCCTTTGGGTTTTCCATGTATAAATCTGGTGTCATGTGTATTTGTGTGTATATGTGATCTATGCATTTATCTTTTAATCTATGTATGATTTTGAATTTTCTTTAAAGGATTAAAAGACTTGTTTGATTTGATCTACTTATTCACCCCCATCTCAGTAGATAGTTATGTTCCAATAGGGTGATCGTGCAATAAATATTTAATGGACCAAGTGGATTTAATGGGATAAAGAGCTTGATGTTTATCGATATAGAGGTGAGTTAAAGATCAACATTATTAGAAGATATAATATCATGTGAGATATCAGATTAGAAAGATAAATAGATGCATTTTAAAATTGAAGAGTTAAAATCTAGAAGTTTACAAAGATCAAATGAAGCACATAATCTTATCAAAGATTGATCTAACAAATGCATTTTAAAGTTGAGCAGATTGACTGAAGAGCATCAGATCATGGTGTCAAACTTAAGATCATTAGTTAATAGTTAAATATTTGATCATCCTAATGGCTAAGTAGAGGAACTTGTAGTTAAGACTTAAATCATGACACAGATAATGAATTTGATTGCAGTGATTCATTCATGTAATATGGTATGTGTATCAAAACTAGAGCCCAATATATACTAAATATAGTAATGAGACCAAGAATCATCTAGGTGATAAATGAGTTCAAGACATGGGAAAATTTTAGTTAAAAATAGGAACTAAATTCCAACAAAACTGAGCATGATGTGTTTTTAAACAAGTGTGAACACAGAGAATATATGAAACCCAAGATAAAATGCTTATATATGACATCTAAGATATAGTTATATGTAACTGCTGTTGATGTTATTGAAATGTGTTAAATGGAGAAATATAAAGACATAAAGATATAGGGTAAAAGAAGAAAAGATAAGGGAAGAGAAGAGAGATGAAGTGAAAATCATGAATAGTTACACATCATACCTATAATATAGAATAGAGGATTAGATTCATTTATGAATTTATATTGTAATCTAGAGTTGTAGCTCCATAGCATAATCTAATAGGTATGTCCAATCAGATAAGATAATTTGGTGCTCAGTTAGGGAGTGGGTGATTCATTAGAGTAGGTGATCTTAAATCAGGGGATTGGTGTCTCCTTAGGGTAGGTGCCCTTAAACATTGTAGCTAGTGAGGTTCTTTATTGTGAGGCTAGATTAGAATAGTACATTGTAGCAACTATTCTCACTATGGTTTTTCCCATATCGGGTTTTCCATGTATATATATGGTGTTTTGTGTTTTTGTGTGTGTGATATATGCATATATGTTTTAATCTACATATACATTCTAGTTTATTTTTAGAAGGGATTTAAAAAGGACTAATTTAGTCAATATATTGATTCACCCCCCCTCAATAGATAGTTGTGTTCCAACATCTTGATGAATTCGAGTGCATCTATATTATAGCCTTCATGTAGGGGTACAACATGAAAAATAAGGTAAGCAATTTGGCCAATAGGTTTTCATGTTATAATGCCTCAAATTCATGCATTTGTTCATTGCATTTCTTCATTGTTATCTATAGTTTTAAACTTCAAATGACCTTCACAATCCAAAGTTGTAGTATAGAAGCATATACCTATGTTTAAGTGGTCCTATTGAGTTTAAAAACACACTAGTATTAAAATGAGCATCAAGATAAGGGAAGGTATGAGGTTGTGACTTGGATCACCACCTACAGGTGTGTTTTTCCATGAAAAAACTTACCTACAATTGACTGTAGACTCCTATAAGTCCATGAGGTTAGCTTAGACATGGAAACACAAACACTTGATAATGATATCTACCTCCAAATACCTCAAAAGGATTATAGACCATGTGGCATAGGTTGTATATGTTGAATATTATCTTAGGATCCCTTTTTACCTCAACAAGTTCAACTACAGTTGATTGTGTATGCAGTGACCTAAAAACATGACTATCTCAGGGTTGGAATAGCATAAACATAGCTTGAACAAGTCCAAATGATTATAAAATTGAAATAGGGACTTTAAGGACATAAAGAGGTAATAAAATAAGGCATAAACCATTTAGGTACAACCTACAAGCACCTCTTTCAAGGCAAGAAAACATAATCATAGTTGATTGTAACTGAGTATATCAAGGTGAGGGGTGAACAATGTAAGGTTTGATAAGGGTATGATTATAAATATGTTTGAAATTAATTAATAGTGGTAATTACCATTCCATGTAACTCTCATGAGGTGATCTTAGACATGGAAATAGGGGAAGGAAAGATTCTAACAATGTAACCTATAGTCACATGTCTAAAGCCTACACTGTCAATATTCTCCACAAGTCTGCATTCAGGGTTTTAAAGAATTATAGGGTATAAGGATATCATAAAACCATAAAATATTACACATAAGGCCCAAGGACCCATTGAATCCCCTAATACCATCATTTTTTTGAGAAAATAGTGGAAGTTCCCTCTATTTTGTCTCAGGTAGAGGGTAATTTTGAAGGATATAAATCTGTAGGTTTAGAGGAAAGAAGATGAGAACGAGTTGGAAACTTGATGAGACATTTTAGGAGGAGGTATAATGTTACTCTAGACATGTAATAATAATAAAAATAATTCACATGGATTTAAAACATGTCAAGTTGGTCCAAACCTACAATTATGTTGTCAAATCTTTTAGGTCAAGTTCAAGCCTAAATCCCAATTGGATGGTCAACTTAATTTATAATGCTAGATAGATATTCTAAATCATTATGATACATAAAATAGGAGTTATAAGGTGTTTTTGAGCTATTTTAATCCAAAAGAGACAATAGGTAAACCACTTTCTAGCTTAAGACCATCATAAGTTATGTAGAATAGAGAACAAAGCTTGAGAGGCTCACACCTACATGGAGCCTAGCATGGGATCCTAAGAGTTGGGAAAAATTGAATAATGTATTGAAATTTTTTTTATGTAATTTATCCAAGGTTCCAATGTCAGACCTATATGGATGATCCTTAAAGGGCAAAAGTACCCTAAACCCTCTAAAACCCTTGCTAGTGACCTGATAGGGAAGATGAAGTAAGAAAGGCATCTAGGAGGGATATAATGGTTTGGGAAATTATTTAATATTGTAGAGGACTCTTCAAGGCTCCTTACCATAAACTTGATTTATACCTTACTTGTACAAATAGGGTGGAAATTGGATTTTCTTGATTATTTTTGGTATTTTTCAAGTATGGAAGGGTTTTAAAATATTTAAATCACTTTAGGAGATAGGTTAGGACATAAGATAGCCTATAATTTCCATTTAATACATCATAAAATCTCACAAGTGTATATGCAAGTACCTTCATCTCATTTGGTCCAAATTGACATAGTGAACAAATAAGTGAGAAGGTGAAAACTCTAAGTGGGAGGCCTTTTAAGGTCTACCTAAGGAATATAAGGTAATGAAGGATATTTATAAGTGTCATACACTCCTCTTTATGGAATTTTTTGGAAAACTTAAGGCAATTTTGGTGCTAAATGTGCAAGGTGAGTGAAATAGGAGTTATTTGGACTGTAGGTAGTGATGCCTCATGTCTAAAAGAATATTGGTGATTAGGGGCACAAAAAAATCATATTGGGGCTTGTTTATAACCCCTCCCTCTTATTTAAATAATTATATCTATCCATAGTTCGTTTTGGAGTGCTCATGGAAGGCCAAATGATCAAGATAATTTATAAGCATGAAAATGAGAAGTCTTATACCACATTTTAATAGTTTCATGTTTTTTAGCAACATTTTTCCTATGAGACCTTTAATATTTTATTCCCTACTTAATTATCCCATATATGTAATTCCTTTTCTCAGCTTGACACATGTTCTAGTGACTCTTAGACTTCATTCTCTTCTCCTCTCTCTAGAATTCTATAAGTAGTAGCCATTTTGGCTCTTGTAGATTAGTAACACACCATGTATGGTGAATCCATAATAATTTTGGCATTGTACTTTGAATTTGAACAATAAATTCAAGTATATTTTTGGGTTTATTAAAATTTGTGTAAGTGTGAAAAGTGATGTATGGTGATGTTAAGTGATAATCTTCTATCCTTGCTTCTCTTTATCCTCTCATGTTTATGCAATAGTTCCTATTATCACAGGTCATATAAAGTGTAGCTAGTGTGTTAGGATCCTTTAAATTTCACAATTATTCTTAGAGTGTGTAATCTTCCCTCTATATCATTTACCTTATGTTGCCTCATGCATATCACCTATAGATTAAAACACTTATGTTATAACCTCTTAGGACTTTGAAGCTAGTTTATAGGTCTTATTTCTTAGTGAAAGAAGTATGATGGTCATGTGGACATACTTCTAGTGTATCACCCCCTTAGATTAGTTTCATTTCATGGAAAATTATGTCTCTTTTCCCATATACAACTAGTTAATTACGTGAAAATCATTTAAAGGCATATTTAAGGAGCTAGCCCTTAAACCTAGAGTCTACTTATACTATAGGTAAACCCACATGCCTATAATTATTCCAATATTGACCAAATATTAAATTAAGATTGAACAACCTCCTCTAGGGTGAAAGATTTGGTGACAATAGTTCTAGCATGCCTAGTGGGACCCATTCTCCTCAAAATAACTTATCAAGGTGAATGTTGGTCTTGACAACATCAGCTACAAATTGGTGTGCTACTCATCATTTGGTAGCTCCATTCAAGGTAAAATTTGGTTCAAGGCATGTAATCATATAAAATGTGAAAATTGGTAACTTGAGTGTAGCTAATAACACCCAACCCTTAGGTCCCTCCTACTTTCTTTCATGACCCTCATAGGCATTATTTTCACTAGTTTCCAGTCATTTATAGCCTTCTAAACCTGATACCAACTAAGCCAAAGTCCTCTTTTCATGATAGATCAATCCTCCCAGATCTTGTCTACTCAAGACAATAGTGCCACACTAGGACTATAACACTAGTGCCACTCCTATCTACTTTCAGTGATCTTGTCCAAGTCCATTTCCAGCCCCAAAGGTCAATTTATTTTAGTTCTCTATCATTCTCCTTATCGATCTAATGCAAGCACATTCAACCCATGACCAATATATCCCTATAAAAACCAATTCAAATATCATTTGAAAAGGGTTGGTAGATATCACTAAGCAATCAAGAATATAAGAAAGACTACTCAAGAAATATTCCTTATTCTCTGCATATAGCCAACCAACATACTTACAAGCTTATTCAAATCCTTACATCAGTCCATAACCACCTCAAGTACATCTAGTTTAGCATTTTTGCATCTTCATACACTAAATTTCATAATTCACATCTAGTGAGAGAACTACATATGGCTTGATCCCTCTTTAGAGTATTGGTATGTAGGTAGCATGTCTGCATAAGGGGTGTGGATACATGTTCAGTGAATCTTACACACACCAATCCCCCATTAAATTTTTCAATAAATTTTTGATTTTTTACTTGCATATCTAACTCAAAAATTCACTTTAAATTTCAAATTTTCATAATAAATCTCAAAATAATCATCTTTCAAACCCTAGTTGCATACACTAGGTCCTCTTACTTCTTAAGGTATCACCTTACATTTCTGTGCACTTCATATCATTTTTACGTAATTTTTAGTTATTTGTATTTAGGACTTCACATTTCATATATTTATTACTTTCCTTCTCTAGCAGGTTTTCTATTACAAATTATTGTAAAAAATTCAACCAAATTTCAAATTGTTTTCCTACCTCAACAATGGCCCAATACACTAGTTTTGATGAAACTGATAAAATGTAACTTCAAGAATGCTTAACTAAACACCATGACATGAAATAAGACTTGATTAAAATACCATAAGAAGAAAAAAAGAGTGAACAATGTCAATTGATTTAGGAGGATCCACATTCAATCCAAAATAGAAGTTTTCAAATTGCAGATTGATCATTGGCACAATGTAAAACTCATCGAGAGCTTTCTAGCACAATTTAAATGGGTTAATTTCAAGCCCATATGTGCAACATATCATGCATTGAAGTATCCATATCAAACAAGGAAAAATGGTGATATGGTGATGTGGCACACCAATTGCACAAATCATGTGGCAACACATGGCAAGATGATGTTAGTCAACTTGTGTAAAGTGTTTGCACACCTCTGGTCTTTGACGGTTAATAAAAGGCTGGTTACAAGGACCATAGCTGATGGAGTCTAATTTTGTCTTAGAGGGGTACCTTAATATTGATGGAGTTAGTTAAGAATCCAATTTAATATTGAAATGTGTTGAATTGGGATTGGTCTATGTGGTGGGTCCTTAGTCACCACGTGGCCTACCACCACTTAATTATCTTGCAATTTGCTTCCATGGTCAAATTTAGGTATATCACCTTTGTAATAATTAATAGTTGAATTTGGATATATTCCTATGTAATTATTTATTCACCATGTGAATGGGGAATTGTCAAACACATCAAGTGGAATATGGCAGAGTCCAAAAACTGCCACATGTCCCAGCTGACCAAGGGATGAGGGGGGTATCAAACCCAAATACCAACTCAACTACTAGTACAAATACCAACTCACCAAGCTCACTTATTGAGTTCAAGAAGTTTAAATTCTTGATAAATTTCCAAATAAATGATGATTTTAGTAGTCAACATAGATTTTCAAGTGAAGTCATGATTATAATTCCATCTCACACAAGCCAACATGGATAAATCTCAATGCATGTAGATAAGGCAACATCTAAAGTGGCTCGAAGACTAAGTTCAATGATAGGTGAGAATCCATTTAAAGACTCACATTGGAGTTCCCATAGTAAATGTGGGATAAATATCTTATTATAAATGCCTAAATAGTCTTTCAAGACTATTAAAAGCTTCAAAACTATTCCCATTTGCTGAATGTGAGATTTTGGATTTGGATTAAAAAGCAAAATGTAAGCCTATAGTTTCTAACCATGCCCATTTTTGGGTAAAAATATAATTCTCTCACCATCACACCCACAATTCCAAATGATATATAAAATAGGCAAAGTTGTATTTTTTAACAAAATTGAGCAGACTATGTATAGGGGCTTTTTAGACTAGTCTATCGAAATCCCAAGTTTTGAAGGACTTAGAGATATTTTGAGCTCTCAGTGTAAAGTAGGGAAATGACCTAGAATATGAGATGATTTAAATGATATGTTAAAATTCCTATGTTATTTTTTTAAAATCCATTTTTTAAGTATTTTTGTTACTTTTTGGTGAAAATCCATCGGTATGCAAGATTGCAATGATGACAGGAAGGTGGAAGGTCCGTTCATGGATGCCAAGGTTTTTTTAAGGTCTATTGCCAAATTATATGTAGAATTAGAGTGTCTATTTGACAATTGTGAGGGTTGGTCATGTACTAATTTTTTATGGAAATGGATTGGTTCATAATTTAAGCAGACCCAGAGATATAGGCATTGCCAAATTTCGTTATCACATGATTGTCGTGAGTTGATTCTATTTATGCATTATTTTTTTATATTTGGATTAATAATGTTTATTAATCACTATTAAATGCATAATTATCTAAAATATGATAAAATGTCAAATTTAGTTTCATTTCCTTGAGTTTTTTTGTGAAATTAAATGATTTGATGAAAGGATCCAAGGTAAACTCTTTTTGCATAGAAATAAGTACTAGTTTATAGATCGGGTTTGGTATCACAGTAGTTATTACTAGTCACTAAAAACTTTTTCATAATGCATGTGTGGATATTTGGGGCCTATTTAAATCCATGGATTTATATCTATGGATGCAATTTCCCATGATGCTTTTGTTATTGGACATGATTATACCAATGATTATATCACATCGAAGAGAGCAAACATAACAGATGATAAAACTAAACATGATGGTGGTGAATGTGAGTGCACATTAGCACAAATAGGATCAATGGATCATCAAACTCCAATAGAAAGTATATTCTCTTTCTGATTAGTTAGCAAAAGAGTTAGGATAGAGAAAACACCATTGAGATGATCCCAGTACTTCAGCCAGTCTAATTTGTAGTCATTGCTTGAGATGTGGACATGTTGTAGAACATTATTGGTTGTGATACCCTGATCATGCACCGTAGTGGTTTCAATAGAGAAATATGGGTAGAGGAAAGACTCCTACTATTCCAAGTACCAATTAGCATTCAAAATCCCTAGTTTGATAGAGGACACCATCTAGACCTATAAATATTATCTTACGCTCTGTGAGAACCTCCAAACAAAGTATTCTAGTTATTTTACAAGGATGTGTCATTAGACTTGTTTTCAATAGGGACATCAGAATAGGTTATGTGACTAATGACATAGTATGTCAATTGGGCTTACCAACATTACCACTACCTCATGCCAAAATGGTTGGCATATAGAGTAGCATTATCCAAGATATGGTAACATGTTGTTACACCTTACGATTTGTAGTTGGGAAACAGTTCTCAAACATGGTGACTCTTGATATCATCCCACTGGAGATGAATGAGATGGTTATAGGAAATTTATATCTCTTCACTCAACCATCATCTTTCAGAGATGATAACATAGATATTTTCATAGATCACACTTGGATCATGTAGTTTGAGATAGGATAGGTCTCTAGACCCAATCACAATGATTCTAGTCAGACATCAGACTCATATGTACTAGGTGACCATCAGGAACCTGAAGGTGAGCCACATGATGATCTATAGGGTGACTACTAAAGGAGCCAAGCCCACACCAAGATTCTATAGATGGTAATGAATCTTAAGTGATATTTAAAGGCTTTTGAGTATTTTGGTTTATCCATTTATATATACTCATAAAACTAGCATAAATGATGTGCTAGTTAAGATGTATGAATAAGACCCATAAAGGCAATATTATGACATGCATCATGCATAGTTGTTAAAATACCCAAGGGGCACTATTTATGTCTATATATACATGCATTATAAAAAAATTGGAGTTTGTTTTGTTTTGGACTCACCTGTAGAGAAGTATTGAGTGATAGGTTTATCATACTCAAGTTATCTTCTCACATTTTTTTGGACATTTTCAATTAACAATAGTATATGTAGGTTAGGGTATGCTTGTTTTTTTCAAGTGTTATTATATAGATAATAGTTTAGTATACCCATGAATCACTAGGTATACATATGTACTTCTATGTAAAAACTATTAAGGTTGTGCAGTAGAAGAGGATGTTTATGGATGTTCTATTATCCATGCATACTTCTATGTAGAGGTTATTGAGGCTATATAGTAGAAGAGGACATGAATACACATATATAATCTCAAATCTATGTAGAGGCTCATTGGAGTCATGTAGCAAAGGATATCACTAAGCTTATCTATGTAGAGGCTCTTGTAAAGCTATACAATAGAGGAAGTCATTGTACCCTAGTTTTGTATAGAGGTTATTGATGCTCATGTAGCAGTAGAGGAATTATGGAAGGTGTGATCAATTGGTTGTTCCAAGTATTATAGGTGTAGTTATGGAAATTGAGTAGACTAATAAAAAGACCCATTAGAATTTTTCAAAATCAACTGGCATTTCAAAAGATCAAGTTGGGTACCAGCTTTTGGTGAATCAAAAACCCTCTTAGTAGGAAGGATTGATCTAGGAAGATCCACATTCACTCAAAAATAGAATTTGTCAAATTATAGATTGATTATTGGCATAATGTAGATCTTGTCGAGAGCTTTCTGGTGTAATTTTAATGGGTCAATTTTGAGCTTGTATACACAAGATATCACATGTTGAAGTCTCTAGATCAACTAGGGAAAAATGGTGATAGTGTTGTGTTGAACACCAAGTGGACCAATCATGTGGTGACACATGGTAGGCTGATGATAGTCAATTCATGTAAAGTGTTTTCACACTTCTAATCTTTGATGATCGATAAAAGGATGGCTATAGGGATTATTAGTTGATGGAGTCTGATTTTATCTCAGAGGTAGACCCTACCATTGATGGAGTTAGTAAAGCATCTAATTTAATATCAACATGTGTCAAATTAGGAGTGGTCCACATAGTGGGTCCTCAAGCCACCATGTGGCCTACCACCACTTAATTATCTTACAATTTACTTCCATGGTCAAATTTAGGTATATTACCTTTATAATAATTCATTATTGAATTTAGCTATATTCTTATGTAATTATTTATTCACCATGTGAATGGAGAATTAATGACCCCATCAAGTGACATATGGTAGAGTCCAAGAATTTCCACATGGTCTAACTGACCAAGGGATGAGAGGGGTATCGATCCCAAATACCAACTCAACTACCAACACGGATGCCAACTCACTGAGCTCACTTGCCAAGTTTAAGAATTTTAAATGCTTGAGAAATTTCCAATTGAATGTTGAGTTTAGAAGTCAACACATATTTCCAAATGAAGTCATGATTATAATGCCATCTCACAGAAGCCAACATAGATAGAGCTCAATGCATGTGGATGAGGTCACATCTAAATTGTCCCAAAGACTAAGTTTAATGGTAGGTGAGAGTCCATTTAAAGACTCACATTGGATTTTCCATGGTAAATGTGGGATAAATACTTTATTGGTAATGCCTAAATAATATTTCAAGACTATTAAAAGCTTAAAAACTATTCTCATTTACTGAATGTAGGATTTTGGATTTGGATAAAAAACAAAATGTAAGCTTATGGTTTCAAACCATGACCATTTTGGGTAAAAATGTAATACTCTCACCATCACATCCATGAGCCCAAATTCTATATAAAATGGGCAAAGTTGTATTTGTCAAAAACATTGAGCAGATTGTGTATAGCGGCTTTTTAGACCAGTCTACCAAAATCCCAAGTTTTGAAGGACTTGGAGAGATTTTCAGCTCTCGAAGTAAACAAGGAAAATGTCCTAGACTATAAGATGATTTCAAAAATATGTTGAAAATCCTATTTTGGTTTTATTAAATTCATTTTTTAAGTATGTTTTCAATAATTTTTGGTGAAAATCCATAGGCATGCGAGACTGCATTAACAAAAAGAAATTGAAAGGTCTATCTATGAATTTTGGGACTTTTAGAAGGTCTATTGCCAAATTATATGCATTCTTAGAGTGTCAATTTGATAATTGTGAGGGTTGGACATGCACTCACTTTTTAAGAAAATAGATCAGTTCATACTTTAAGTGAACCCAAAGACATTGTCAAACTCCATTATCACATGTTTGACGTGAGTTGATTCTATTTATTCATTCTTTTTCTGCACTTTGATTAATCATGTTTATTAATCACTATTGAATGAATAATTATCTAAAATACAATAAATTTTCAAATTTAGTTTCATTTCCTTGAGTGTTTTTAGAAATTGAGTGATTTGATGAAAGGATCCAAGATAAACTCTTTTTGCTTAGAAATAAGTGCTAATTTATAGATCATAAATCTTCTCAAACCATAGATAAACCAACTTAAAATGATACTATATGGGAAACTATGTCTCAACAACCCCCTTTAGTAACCCAACCTACCTCTATGCCACTAGCTATAGCTAGTACATATTTGTATCTTGATGTGATAACCCTTGTGCAAGAGATAAAATCTCTTCAATCCAAGGTACTACATCTTGAGCAAGGTGACTTTAGTCTTACATAGACTTTGGATTATTTTTCTTTACTGCATACACCATTGGCACATCACATTACTTATACACCTTTACCACAAGGTTTTGTTCAACCCAAGCTTACTCTATATGATGGCAAGGGTGATCCAAAGACACATTTGAGAGCTTTTTAGATAGCATGCTTGGACTATGTACCAAATGAATTGTTACTTACCAAGTTATTTCCATGGAGCCTAAAGGATTATTCTTTACAATGGTTCTATAATCTATTGAATTAGTCAACCAATGCATTCAATCCTTTAGCCGAAATGTTCCTAGCTCATTTCAGCATTAACATTGGTGATAAGGTTTCTTATACCCAAGTTACACAACATAAACAAAGGTTAAATGAGCATCTCAAAGATTATATTATTTGATATAAGACTATTTTGGATAAGATGACTAGCCCCATGGATGATCAAGAGTTACAAGATCTCTTCAAACAAAGTCTTCTACCAGCTTTGCTTGAATCAATCATGTTCAAAAGATTCTCTTCCTTCACTAAATTGTGTCACACACTAAATGAAAGAGAAATCAAGTACAAAGTATCTCATAAACAATAAACAAGAGTAATAACAAAGTTCCATACAAAGTCAAGTTAATGATAATAAGAGTCAGAATCAACTGATAGTTAATGCAACTTTTGAGCCCCCTCAGTGAGTGGTTTTATCAGCACCTCCTCGATGAACCTTCACCAATCTACCAATTTCTCCAGCTAAAATTTTACATTAGATATTAGAATGCAACATCATATATCTCCCTCCTATTTGGGAAGTTAACACAACAAAGCCTCTTTTACGATGATATGATCAACATGCATTTTGTGAGTGTTACAAGGTACCAAGCCATACAACTAACATATGAATTAGTTTGAGACACAAGATATATGACTTGATAGATGGAAATCATATTGATCTTGGCACTTCAATGTACCCTCCTCAAGCAAAGAAAAAAAAGGATAAATCTTTGAAAATCATCTTAGATCCCTTTTTGTAACATTCTAAACAAGAGGCAAGGGACACGTCAGGGGTTCACCATGCATATCATGGACATCCCCCACCAAATACATATAGGGCACCTTTAGTTGAGACACATCCTTTGAAAAACAGGACTAGTGTATATAATTTTTAGAATTCTAGTTAGACCTTCCATTTCCTTCTCAGAGTAGGAGATAGTCAAGGATGATACAGATAATCATGCACTCTTTATTAGAGCTTACATTCATAATCATATTATTCATATTATTCTCATAGATAATGGATCTAGTGTGAACATGTACACTATGACATTATTGCAACATTTGGGATATTCTTAGTAGGATATTACGTCGATGGATATAGTTATCAATGGATTCAGTGGGTACATACAGAGTTCATTGGGTGAGATATTCTTCCTCTACAGGTGGGTCTAACACACATGGCCACACCATTTACTATAGTTCCTAGTGCAAGATTTTTTTATATGTTACTTGGTCGACCATAGATTTAGAAACTTCAAGTAGTACTTTCTATAGTTCATAAATGCATGAAATTCATTCACGCTAATTAGGTTATTATAGTTGGTGGAGTTCCATATGAGTTGTCACTCTCGACTCCAGAACCATCTTCTACTTTGAAGTCACTAGTTTTAGATTTACCATGAATTTTAGTTTTGCCACCATTTATAGTTCCTCCTCTAGTTCTAATTCAAACATAATTGAGGTATCCTTCACCAGCACAAAGAGTTCATACACCTCCATAGCTTCAATATTCTAGACAACTTCTAGCTACAATGTTCACAACTAGGGTAGTATCATTGAAATCTCATATATCTACTCATAGAGCACATGTTCAGAGATCTTCTCCTACTACTAAAGGAATCCCTAAGATCCCTATAACTACATCTAAATCTTAGAGTTATAGGGAGACCTCATACTCAGATTTTACTTCAAATTTTTTTAAGCATGTACAACATATATAGCTTTGAGAGCCATAGTCTCAGCATTTACATCATGCTTCATGATCACACATGATTCCTCTCGTTAATACAAGGCACCATGATAGGGATTCTCCCATGAGACTCATTAGTTAGTATTATCCCTTCCGAGCTTACTTGTACATAGTCCTTTTCAATTTCTTGTACATAGTCTCATTATGATTGATTATACATGGCTAAAAAATATCAAAAACATTCATATAGTTAAAAATACAAAAATATGCAAATAATTCAAAAACACTAAAAATATTTCAATTATATGCATCATCCATGATTTACATTTATACTATCATACTAGAATAACATCTTCTATTCTATGTTATTGTTTGTCGATTTATCTATATTACCATGCTTCACTTGATCTTTTTTGAGTGTGTGTAGTGACATCCATCTCTTTGATTGCTTTACTCTACCCATTGAAGGGGCATCCTACTTCTACATCGAGACATACATCAATATACATACCCACTGGGGGCATCTTCTACATGACTACACCATTCAGGGTATGTCAATCCTACACCACACACTTTATTTATCATGTTTATGTGCATTACTTACTATCTTACATAGATTACTCTATCGACACTCACTAGTATATAGAATTTGTGTATTTCTTAGCATATACCTAGTCTTTTACTAACATGTCTTGCATACTTTCCCTCTTGATTTGATTAGTTAGAAGTGACTGTATTTATAGTTATTACATGATTTCCTTTCTTTCTTTGTGTAGCTAGGTATGATTACATTGATCAGTTCTTGATTGTCTTTTGTATGTGCCTTAAGACATTTGCCAATGTCCTTTTTTCTATGTCTTGTGTGTGCCTTAGGACATTTGCCAATGTCCTTTGTATATACTCTTGTATGTGATCATGGCTTCCATGCCAACCTTGCTTTTTTTATTGTATGTGTATGTGTCATTTAAACATGCCTTCTAGTATGAGTGATATATTCCCATGTCCCTTATTTGTTTAGCCCCTTGGCCACCCTTATATGCTTCTTGATTCTTGCCTTGCATGTTTTTTGTTGTTAATTTCTCATTATTTGCAATGCCATGATTCACATCATGAATTATCTTGCTTTCTTGGATTTCATGATGGACATCATTCTCTATCCCTCCATGACAACTCATAACTAGCAAAATTTATAGTTTTAGTTTAGTACATTACACATGTTATTACATTGTTATATCTCTCTTGTCATAACCCTATTGATCTAATAATCTCTCATTACAAACCATGTTATATCTTGAGATATCTTGTTGATTATCATTGTTATATCAAGTGTATTTGTAGCATAACACACTTACAAGGCTCTTTCTTCTGAGGGTAGTCATTTCAGGGTCATCATTCCTATCCTTAAAAGGGGGGAAACAAACAAGAGTTTTATCATAGAGATAAAAGCTCCTAAAAATTAGAAAAGCAATATTTAGAACACCTAGAATAACAATTAGACATCAAACTAGTCAGAATAAACAAGGAAAATAATTAAAATGCCATAATAGTTACCAAATTTAGCCTAGGACTACAATGCCAATATTGGACTATAGCATTGGTGCCACTACTATCCATTTTTGGTGCCCTTATCCAAATAGTAAAATAACTAGAATTTCTAGAAGTAGGTAGAAAAGTAGGTTCAACTATAGTTTTGAATAGTAAGACCAATTCAAAATATAAAAAAATTCATACACATTTTCTTAGAAAATATAGATTTAAGGGCATTTTGTGAGGCATGATGGATCACTTTAATTTTCAAATATGACAGTTGGTATAACTTCTAGATTAAAATCTATGTTTCAGACACTAGTGATTGGGGGAAATGTGCATGACACATTTGTTTTATTTTCTTTCTAAGTTTAGCATTACTCAAGCATTCTTAGTAGTAGCTTACCTTATTCTATTTGTAGGTGGTTGGCATTATTTTAAAGTGGCTTTCATACAAGCCTAGTGCATCAATTTTAGGAGTGGCTTTCATACAAGCCTAATCTCCATCTTTTAGAGTGGCCAAGAGTGGCCTAGTTTTTAGCATATATTTAGCTATTTATGCCAACATTGTTAGATTATAGAGCATTCATGGGATTTAGGAGCCATCTCATATGACACACATTTCATATAGGTATCAGTTCATAACTTCACTTAATAGGTTAATAATAGAACCAAAGGACTAGCTAGCCTTTGTATTTTTGAGCCACCTCCTCAGAGAGATTGGACACACAGTCTAAACATCAATTAACACATGCATGATCACCTAGCTTCATTTAGTGGGTGATGATGGAGATAGAAGGCTAGACTTTACATTTTTAATCCACTTCTAAGGAATTAAGCACTCAGATCCATTCACAATATTACTCTTGGTATAGCATCATCTAATATTACTCAGCCTTACTCAACATCACTCAACATCATAATAGGTTGTTTATTGGTCTTCATACCTGGTGAGGTGTATTCAATCCTTTTTATTCCTCTCTCTCTTACCTAGATTTATATTTTATTATTTTAGATATAGCATATCTAGTAAGAACTGATCTAATCTTTGTTTTCCTTTGTAGTTTCATACTTCACAACATGCTATCTATGCAGACCCAACATCACACAGCTTCATGAGCTTCACCATTGCAGATAAGTCTAGGTACACTTTATATTTTTCCTTTACCTTAGTATTCACTTTGCTACATTACTAAAATAAAGAGGGGGAATATGTAGTCATATAAAATGTGAAAATTGGTAACTTGAGTGTGGCTAATGACACACAACCCTTAGGTCCCTCTTGCTTACTTTCATGACCCTCATAGGTATCATTTTCATTGATTTGTAGTCATCTGTAGCATTCTAGACATGATTCCAACTGAGTTAGACTCCTCTTTCCATGATATATCAATCCCTCTAGGTCGTATCTACTCAAGTCAATAACTCCACACTAGGACTATAGCATTGGTGCCACTCCTACCCACTTTTGATGCTCTTTTCCAAGTCCATTTTTGGCCCCAATAATCAATTTCTCATGGTTCCCCATCCTTCTACTTGTTAGCCTAATGTGAGCACATTCAACCCATGACTAATAGATCCCTATAAAATCACATTCAAAAATCATTTGGAAAGGGTTGGAAAATATCACTAAGCAAGCAAGAATAAAAGCAAGACTACTCAAGTAATCTTCCCTATTATTTGCATACAACCAGCCAACATACTTACAAGCTTATTCAAATCCTTACACCAATCCCTAGCCACCTCACATAAATCTAGTTTATCATTTTTACATCTTCATACACTAAATTTCATAAAGAACATCAAATGTAAGAACTACATATGGCTTGATCCCTCTTCCAAGTATTGGTATGTAGGTAGCGTGCTTGCACAAAGGGTGTGGATACACACATTAACCCCCCCCCCCCCCACTCTTTCTTGAATTTGGTCAAATCATAATGGAGTATAGGGTTTGAATAAATAATCTACTCTACAAGGAGCTCTATAAACTTTTATCTACCAAAACTTCATGGACAAGGTCACACAAACCCGGTGAACAAGACCCAAAAAGATCAGATCCTTAGGATAACAATGGCAGAGGTGGACTATAGTGCCAGTACCACTCCTATCCACTTTCAACACTCTTATCCAATCATAAAATGAACATCAGATCTTAGTTTATGATAGTTTTCTAATCTTTAATAGTGAATCTCAGACTCTATCTCAATCATATTAGCTAGTTTCTAGCTAAATCTCATTTTCTCCATCTTATTACTATTTTTAGAAAGGTCAAAATTACAATTTAATTTACACAAAATAGTATCTTAATTATTACATATTTATTTACTAATTTTACTTTTCAAACCCTTTGACTAAATTACAAATAATACACCAATATTCCCAAAATTATTAAATCAAGTCCATTATTTTGTCATAAATTTGCTCTCATACTTCATGGTCCTTACTAGGTCATCATCTAGTAGAGTTATCAATCCTATCAATTCACCTATTCAACTTGATCTTCCTCTTGTAATTCAATACCCTTAGCTTGATCTACCCTTTAAAGATCAAGAGGATTTTGCTAGCTAAGAAAGTGAAGAACTTGAAGAAATCCAATCCATCATGGATAGGCCACATTATTTCCATGCCTTTAATACTAAAAATCTAATTCATCTTGATGTATATAATTATCAATACCCTTTATTTTTTAGATTTTTTATTTTCTAATTGGATATCCATTTTCATTTTTTTTTTTCCTTATTTTCCTATAAACTATGTTTCAATAGTTTTAAAACTTATAAAAGCTATCATTCATGGAAAATCATTCCTTAGTTGTAGCTAAGCCATGGTGTGAGGGATATTTCCCCAATAATAAAGCCATTAGATAGCATTATTTATGGATTTTATTCTCACGGTATATTAGTAACACCTACGCTTTGTTTTCAATCATAAGAAATCTTTGATAGGTTTTTATTGAGGTGAAATAGTAGGTGGTTAACCCCACGAAGTTATTCTCAATTTACCCTGGAGAGAATATAGTATGTTTGTGTGAATGGTGGAATCCTCCATAGTTAGTTCCTTTACAGCCTCATGTTTAGTCCCTTTTGGAAATCAATATTAAAGAGAGTATCCTAATCAACTAAGGATTAAGCTACTATAAAAATGAATCCAATTAAATAATTCAAAATCATAATATATTTGGATATAGTGTTGAATAATGAGATAATGTTAAATATAAAAATTACAATGCCAAATAATAATTTAATTGCATAACCATTAAGAAGAGATAGTACTAACCTTGTTTACTGATGTGTAGGTAGATCTAATAAATACATGTTCAAAAATAGTTAAGACGATTCTCAAGTATGTTTCATCATTTTTTTGAAATTGGCTCTTTATCATATTGTTTATTGCCATTGAAATGGGGATAGTAACATAGAAGTTTCTGTCTTGAAATTGATACTTTTGTTCATAGTGAAGTAAAGGTGTTTTTTTTATAAATTCTACCTTCGCATGTTAGGGTTATTTTTCACCTTATGGATTTTCAAATGGGTTCACATGAATAGGTTTCAAATATCGGTATTTTGATAACAACCCTAATTCCTTTGATTAGGGCATGCCACCTTAAATACATGGGTTCATGGCCTTCTGTTTAAATAATTTTTCAATATGTTATATGTGAGTGCATGTAATGATCTACCTTGTAACTTGATAAATACTAATCATGACCTCATGTTTGAATTATTAAAACATGTGATAATAACTCTCCTCTTATTGATTTGGAAATAGGGAATAATATAGAAGTTATGCAAACTTGAGAAGTGTAAGTGTTAGATTTGTGCTTGAAGAGTAATTGATCTTGCTTGATAATTATAAATGAATAATGAGTGGGCCTCATTTTATATTTATATCACACATTTTTAAAACATCTCACAAGAGGTTTGAAATAATACTATAGACTAACCCATACATGTCGAAGGATTTACAAATTTGAGTGTATGTAGAGTATATACACTAGCATCAAATCTGGGACAATAGTGTTGAAGCTAATGTCCTCATTTATATATTAGGGCTGCTATGAATAATCCATAATAAAGCATGATTTTAAATTAGTGACATCTCATAATATTTAAGCTATAAATATAAATCTAAGAAGGTATTTATTTTACTATAACAAGGGCTCGGAAAATAACTTTCAAGATATAATTGGACATGGTGAATCTATGTATGTAAAGGTAGCTAGTAGAAATTAAATGCAAATATGAATTTGAGATAGTATTTGAGGCTTGAAGTAAAATGAAACATCATGTTTACATTTAGATGAATGATTAAGGGATACCATAAACATTTATTGCACATTAAGGGAAGGGAAAAGATAGCTAAATACTTCTAATATTAATATGCATGGTATCTTCAAATAATTAGAGTTAAGTTTGATAGTTATCTAAATGATATTTTAGGTAAAACATTATTAAATTCATTTTTGTATAACATAATATAATTTATTTAAGATAATTCTTGAAGCTAAGATTTTTTTTAGATTATCCAAAATTATAAAGATTAGGTGGGTTTATTAATGAGTATCCCCTCTTCAAACTCCTTATTCTTTATGGGGTTTTGCAGTGTAGACACGGATAGTGGGAGATTTTACTTAATTTATTTTTTTAAATATCATGCCATAGTAATTTTTTGACATCAACATTCTCATGTTTATACCAATAAATTTCAACCTTTTAATTAGCATTTTTTTATTTTAACCCACATGGGCATGTTGAATTATTCCATAATTATCTTAATTTATTTAAGTAAAAGGTCAGTAATGTGGTAGGTGAATCTATAATTACAATTCACTAACTGTAATTATGCAATTTTTTATTATGGCATTGTTTTCATAGTGTTTTTTTCATGTAGTTCACTAAAAATAAGGAAGAGAAATTCATTTCCTTTAAAAATATGTCTTATAAAACACCAAGTGGTTGTTTCCCTTTAGTTTGATAAATTTTAATTAAAATGTTTTGAAGGTCATGAATGCATGTTAGATTTGTGAATCTAGCTTGTCTTCATCATTAGTATCTTCATTTATATTATCATTATCAATTATAGTTTCACTTTCTTATTTATCAACACACTCAATACATAGGAGATGGTCTTAATCCTCATTTATTTGAATATTTTATATGCAATACAAGATTTTGTTAGTGGCATTTGCACAGACATTTCTTGGTTTAAAATTATATTTATATTGTAGGTGACATTATAGCTTGATAACGACTCTTTGTGTTTCTTTTATGGATCATGGTAATGTTTTTTATACTATATCAATGTTTATTTTGACATCTTTATTTATCCATTCAACTGGAATTAATTTTTTTTATATGAACATGTCTTAATATTAACAAATTCTAGTCTTATTGAAACTAGCCTCTCTTCAAGATCAGTTATGGTTGTAAAAAATGGAAACAAAGGATTCAAGTCTATATGTTCAAGAGATGAAAATTTTGGAAATATTTAATTTTTAAAATACTTATAAAAATTATCACACACACACACACACACACACACACACACACACATATATATTATTGTATCATTGACTATCAATTTCAAGTATGTTCCCTTCTCTTTTATTTTAAAATCTAACATGTTAAAATATAAATATAGTTGTTTACAAGTCAAGAAAGTATGAATTGATGTGTCCTTTCTTTCAGATATCTTTATGCAATATATATACTTTTTTTATCCATTTTGATTATTCCATATTTATTTTTTAGATGCCAAAATGAATATTCAACAAGTTATTTTAGATTTTTTTCTTGTTCTATAAAATTGACAATTATATATTGGTCTAAGATCTAAATTTACATGTCCTTTGTTTTATGTTTTGTTTCATTTATATTTTTTATTAATTTATATTCAATAATTTATTTCTCTTGCATTGAGTAACTTAGATGAGACATGGGTTTACAAAATATTGTTATTGAATTTCTCTCTTGTTTGGTCAACATATAATAAGATGGTTGTGGTGTTTTTATTTCTCAAAATGCTTTGTAATAAAACAACCTATGTTTAATACCATGAATATAAAATTGGTTATGACTACCATAGATGAATTTTTAATATTAAACAGAATGGATATACATTACAAGTAAAATTTGTTACATTGAATAACACTGATTCAATATGGTGTGCCCATATTAATAATATATCCTTTCAAATTTGCAAAGTTTGGTATGTTATGTATTATGTTTATATCAACAAAATTATGCAAAAAAGACAATGCTTCATTGTTTATATACAAATGTGCAATGTAGAAAGATTATGTTACATAGTGCCTAAGAAATTGGAGATAAAATTATTCAATGCATAGCTATAAAATTGAATTGAATAGGATATCACCACAATATCCATTATTATCTATAATTCTAGATAGACCTACTTTTTATAGATCATGTAAAATAATATTACAATGAGATTTAAGATCCATGAAAGGATGTAATTATTGAACATTCATTACTACAATATTGATACTATCAATTTTTTCCTAATATAATAGTTCATAATGACTATGAAGAGGATTTGTATTGCGAAACAAGACACAATAAAACCTAGTGTAGGGGATTATATGTTCAATTGAATATAGATATATGATCTTATCACTAAACATAGCCTTATTCATATTATTAACCACTTAGATAATCATTGTACATAAAATTTATCACCCTACAATCTGGATTCATTTTCATTTGACCCAGTAGCTACAAAAAGTTTCATTTTTTAGAAATATGTTTTAGTTTCATCAATATTATTTAAATTGTAAATCATCTTGTTATAATTTCATTGAATCAAATGCATCAATATTAAATTATGCAATCAACTTTAAAAAATTATATTATACCATTTATAAGTTCAATAGAAGTATAAAAAAATGCCAAAATAAAGTATCAAACAAATAATAACTATCTCTAAACATTAATTTTGGTTCTTGTTTAACCCTAATTTTTGATGTGTGAGGTCATCTAGGGTTAAGAATGTAGAAATTAATAATCACAAGGGTGATAAATAGATCCATGATAGGCCAATTAATTTGCAAAATCAGATAAAAATTACTATAAATTTATAATACTAAGATATGCCCAAATAAAAATTACATTTATTGATTAATATTTTAATAAATTAGAAATAAGAGTACTTAGTTGGTTTAATGTGCACATGAAATCTAGGTTGAAACATGTAGGAAGTGCACTAGATCATGATCCTAGAATAGTCATCAAATTCTATATTTTTTTAATCTATGGCCTCAGATGCTTACATTAGATCTGGATAGTTGTGTTGATATTGGTGTCTGAGTTGGATGCATGTGTCCAATATGGAATAGTCATTAGATATGGGTGAGACCACGTAGATCCTTTTGGGTTTCCTACCACCTTTCCTTTGATGTCTAAAAATCTTATGTATAGGCTATCATTCTTCATCGAATGATCAAACCCTAGCTTCCTCACCCTTGGAGTGACTATGGCAAAAATAGTTTTGTGACCACATGGTATCAAATTTCCCTAAGCAACCCTATCAATGGGCACTACCTACATATCCAATACTCTAAATAGGGCCTCAATAATTATTTATTTCTCCCCTACATGTTAATTTATGTGTGTAAGAATACAATGTGTCATATGTAAGTACATAGAGTGACCTATCTTGTAACTAAGAAACTATGGCTCATGGGATGTTCCTTTGGTACTTCAGACTTGTGTGGATACATCTCCTATGAATAATAAGGAAATAGAGACGAATAGAGTAGGTTTTCTCACTTCAATGCTTGATTTAAGTGTTTCTTGGTAGATTTTTTATGAATTCCTAGTATTTACTAGATGAGGAATGAATGAGGGTTGATCTTGTATATATACCAATCCCTTTTGAAAATATCTCAAACTAAAGCATTCAATCTAACCTTTAAGATACATTTCATTTAATTTTAAAAGGGACAAGACATAAATATTCTCATTAATATTTGGAATAATGGGGCATTTATGAGGCATGGGAGAGCTTCATCCTGATATTTGTTTCATTAATGGCCTATGGATGCCACCCCATTGATGATGTCATGGGATGATGTAAATTTGAGAAATGATTTTTTACTAAATAGATTTTCAATAACTTCCATAGAATTTTCATTTAGGCTCTTGATTTGGTTTAATTTGCTTAAGTGGCTTTGATTAATTTTTTGCAATTATTTAGAAATCTATTGCATGCTTAATCAACCTAGTTGAAAATGTCATTTTATTGAGTGGTAATTTGATTGAAGTATAATCAGAAGAAGGTGTCATTTGTGTACAGAACAATAACTCAACTAGGACATTATGGACATGAAAGAACACATGCATGTAATATGTGCTACCAAATTATAAGAATTCAGTGGTCTAGAGCATCATTTTATGTGGTCATAGTTTGACTTGAAGTGATTTGAGAAAATATAATAATCACATAAAGTGAATTTCCCCATTTAGGGATATATTATCCTAAATTGGCACATGTACGTGAAAAATTTGAATCATTTAGTAAAGTTTAGTGATTTTGACCCAGATTGTGTGTTACCACATAATTTTGCTTAGATTGATAATTTCAACACAATAGTGATAAGAATTGGATGTCTACATTTTGTACCTATTTGAGAAGGCCTAATGGGACATTTAGTTGAAGCAACGTCTTTTTAAAGAATGAAAATGTCACTATAATCAGAAGAAATAAAATTTATTCACACTTTCCATTTTAAAGTTTACATGAATTATAGATAAATAGGTTTATGAAATTCCCCAAACATCAATTGAGTGACCCATGATTTCCCCTTGAGGGGAAGAAGGAAAATTTGGAAATATTTGACAAGTGGGACCTCGATAAAAAAAATTATAATCTTGTTAATTTCAGTAAAGAAGATTAAAAAAATGGAATAATTAGAAGAAAGTGGAAGGAAAAATTGACTAGAAGAGATAAAATCGTATCCCAAGAAAGACAAAATTATGAAACTATAGGCCTAGGGGTGAAAATTTTGGAAAAAAAAATACAATATTTTGACCCATAGGGGTAACAACAAGTCATTTAAACCCTTAACTATAATAATTTCTAAGATGTGAATTTTTCATGCAATAGAGCTAAGAATAATGGCCAACATCCCACACCACCATCATCTTGGGGAGCATGTGAGAGAGTACTAGTGATAAGGAAATTGATATGGATGTCATTAATGTCAAGGTCAAAGTTGATGTCATGCATGGTGAAGTGGTATGTGACAAGGAAGTCTTATGACAAGAGAAAATTTGAAGGAAGCTTATTATCTCTCTATTAAGAGAGAATTTGAAGCAAACCTTGTAATTATTATGTGACTTATCTCAATTCTCAACACATGATATGCATGTTTTTGTACTTTTTCTTGAGTGTAAGTTTCTTGAGAAGGCTTGTGCATAAGATGCCTAGTTTGGTATAAGGAGCATGATGGCTCTATGAGATAAATCCATAAAGGCATAAGAGGATGTTTGAGAAAATTTGAATATTAATATGAATAATTGAATCACATAGGTGTGTTTTAAAGTTAAATTACAAAGATAATATTATTAGAGGAGGTTTCAAGGCCAGTTTATGGTTTATTCATTTGCATCAAGAGACCTAGTGAGAAGACATAGGCTTGGTATCATGATGATGTGAGTATTCTAAGGCTTGTAATAATAATATTGGTAGTGTGTGATCATGGTATGAATTTTTATGATACGATAATGAGGTATTAAGGGAAGTGCAATAGGTTTTAAGGTGTGTTCAAGGTCTAAGTGTGGCTTATAGGTATAAGCCTAGTGTGTAAAGAGACATAGTGTGGCATAATGAGGGATAAATTTTATTTTCCAAGGTAATATAGCTCATTAGAGAATTATAATATGTGTGATAAGTTGTATCAAGTGTTTTTACCAAGTTTGAAGTCAAATTCTGAAGGAGAAAGCATGAAAAATTGATCTTAATGTCTCTCGAGTGCTAGAATGGTGTGTTGCATATTTGAGAAGGATTTTCTCATGAATTTGGCACATGTGACTATTTCATGGAAATATTAGATCTTATGGATAGATGTAAAAAGGTCCTAAAAATTATTTCTAAGGATTAGCAGTTGGTTTCAAGGGCAAAACTTTATGAACACACGTTAGTAATGGAAATCGGTCTAAAACCCTCATAGTGGCCTACTATGGAATATCTTGTTGGAAATGGATTATAATGAATTATATGACCTATTTTAATGATTTAAAATGTATAATACTCTCCAAATTACCTCCATTTGGCATTGGTCATATAATGAGTGAGTGGAAGCTACAAGAAATCCTTTATTTTTTTTATTTTTGATATAGCATGTAGGGTTGACCAGGTCAAAGAATGAAAATTATTGGAGGATGATGTATGAGACTTTTATTTTGTTTCCATGTAATTTTATAATCAGGTTATATAATTTAAATATACTAAACTAGTCATGTAATTTGACCTATAGCTAAAAAGGCCTAGTGAGGAAGACAATGAGAAAAACCAAGCAAAAATGAGAATGATATTAGAGATGTGTTTCTATGGACTAGGTATGGATCTAATTACAATAGGTTGTTTTTAAATACATGTAACACATATCCATATTGGATATAATTTTTTTAGGTGTTTGTGTATGGCAAAAATTTGCTCTCAAACTGACTTGTCTAACACAGTGAGGTTTGTGTATAGTGAAGCCATAAGATTGGTCTGTAAGACAAATATTGCTATTGGAAATTATAATATATTTATTATAATATTTTATAATTATTTTTAAGGATCATATAAACCCATTTTAATTTCATTAAAGTGATTATATATGTGTTCTAAGTCTTTATTTTCATGACTTTATTTTTGAGGTTTTTGGTAGTTCTAAGTAGTCTTCTAATAGAGATGAGTTTGAGGTGATTTACTCATATTTAAAGATTATAATGCACATGAACAAATTTAAAGGGTATATAATGTTATTATGATTTAATTTATATTCATTAAATTTTCCTATACATATGTTGGTGGTCAAATGATCATGACTAGGTTTTGAAGCTAGTTGGCAGTTCTAAGTGGTCATATTGCAAGAGTGAGTTAAAGGCTTTAATCCCTATGTTATAGTGTTTAAATCACATCGTGATCAATTTAAGTCATGTAGGTTATATACATGTGATTTAATGGTTTTTTTTTTTGATAAAATTGGTTGTGTGTTTCAGTTTTAGTTGGTAGACTTTCTGATAGTAAGAAGGCCTAATTGTGAGTAGGCCTAATGGTGTGGTTCAAGGAGTGAAATGAGCTAAATTGTGTTGGAGACCTAATTTGAGATTATTAAGGGTATAATTGAATCATGTGTGAATTTTTTCATCCATTTATTGAGGCTCAAGATGTTCCAATGTGGTCAAGGTGAAACGTGTGCTTTGAGAAGACTTAATTACATTAGGTCTCCTTTAGGCCTAATAGTGGTTTTAGTCCTTATGAGTGGTGTCTGACCTATATAGTGGTTTGTTATCATATGAAAAATGTATTTTTATCTACTCCAATGGTGATATAAGTATGGATAGGTTTGTGTCTAACCAAGGTATGTGAAATCAAGAGATAAGTATAAGAAGAAAGTCTAATAGGCCTAATTTGACTAGTTAGAATATTGATGGTATGAACAAATTAAATAGAAGTTTTTAAACTAGGTATATGGCCTTAAAACCATTATATATATATATATATATATATATATATTTAATATGTTATAAATTTAAAACATTGAATATATAGATGATAATCAAGGTCATATGACCGAAATCTGTTAAAAAGAGGGCTATTTGAGTGAAGAGGCCTAATAGGCTATTTAAGAGAGATATAAGAGTGTGAAGAGAAAAATATGGTGATAATCATTAGTTTAGTGATAAAAATGTGTCAAAATTATATTATTGGTTCAAGGTGGTTGAGTTTTTATTGAGTCACCTAGGGGGTTGGTGCCTCTTTGTAATTTGGTACTTGTTAAAGGTCTAATTGATATGGTACTTAACTAGTGAGGGGTTGGTGCTCCTTGTGGGGTTGGTACCTCAATAAATATTGATTCATTTATTATAGGAATATATTACAAGTTATTTTTTAGTGGTTTTTATCCCCCATGATGTTTTCCCACATATCTCTTGTGTTCATATGTTGAATGATTATGTGGATGTTTGTTTATGCATTGGTTGATGTTTGTGTTTGAATAACTGTTTCATGAATGATAAGTGAAATTTATTGATTTTTTTAATGAAAATAACTCACCTCACCTCACTCTATGTGGTTGTGATTAAAAAAATTGGTATCATATTTGGTCCTTTGACTTAGGCTTAATAACCTAAAAAAGATCCTAAACAATAAAAAATGGATATTCAAGAATAAGGTGCTTTCTCTAAAAGTAAGGAACCGTTGTTCAATAGATCTAATTATGATTTTTGTAATTTTAGGATGAGAACATATTTGATGTCTCAAGATCATGATGTTTGGAAATCAATCTTCGATGGATATACTTCACCCTCTATTCCCCCTACAAATGCAATAGGTAAGAAGCCTAGTGACAACAATTCAAAGGCAATGAATGGTATCCTTTGTGGCCTATCATAGGTAGAGATTTTTAAGGTGATGAACTATTTGTCTACAAAATATATGTGGGACAAGCTGAATAATATCCATGATGGAGACTCCAAGTTCAATTTGGCTAAATTGTAAACCCATAGAAGATAGTTTGAAAGCCTAAGGATGAATGAAGATGATACCATTGTAGCCTACCTATTGAGGGTTGATGAAGTGGTAAAAATAATAAGAGGCCTAGGTTAAGAATTAAAAGAGTCTACTATTTTTCAAAAGGTATTGAGATATCTAACTCCTAAGTTTTATTCTAAAGTGTTTATTGTTGAAGAGATGCAAGTTTTTAACAAGCTTGAGATGGATGGAATTCATGGCATCCTAACAAATTATGAGATGAGGACAAGTGAAGAAAGACCTAAAAATAAGGAATCTAAATTCAAGGTAGAAAATAAGTCAAAGGAGAAGAAGACACAAGGTAAGAGAGTTAAATACAATGATGTTTTTGATATTGATGATGATGAGTTGATAGTTATGTTTGTAATAAAGTTGAAAATTATTTCAGGTAAATACAAGGGTAAGCTACCGTTCAAGTGCTTTAATTTTGGAGAAATTAGACACTTTGATAAAAAGTGACCTCATGATCATAAGATAAAGGATGATAAATATCATGATGAAGGTCATATTGATGAAAATAAATCTTATAGTTTTGATAAGAGAAAGAAAAGTTTCAAAAAGTATGATGACAAGAATAAGTCTTTCAAGAATAAAAGATATTTATACACCAAGGAAGACTATAGCTCATCTAATGAGAGTGAGAGAGGTGATTATGAGAGTGACCATGAAGATGTTGGTCCTAATGTCAATGAAGTTCTCTTCATGGCTATGGAAGCAAACTGTTTAAATCAAGAAGAGTCCATGTGGTTTGGATGTACTATTGGTGATTCATATAAAGAAGAAGATGAAGTGGACTTCGAAGCTAAGTTGATTAATGCTCTAGAAGAAATGAAGATGTTGAATAATAAGAATAAGGTGATGAAGTATCTTATAAAATAATATGAGGATCAAATTAGTTTATTTGAAGATAGATTAAGCAAAAATTCCAAGGAACAAGAAGAAATAGTCAAACAGGTGGAGACTCAAATCAAGATTGTGATTGCAAGCCTAAAGGTTAAAGAAGAAGAATGTGCCAAGTATGTAACTGAAGTGTATTCCTTAAGATTTGAGTTAGATCAGGCATCAAGTAAGGTGAAGTCCTTTGTTAAGTTTGAAAAGAGTGCCAATGATCTAAATAACATTTTGATAAGCCAAAAGACTGATAATAACAAAATAGGTCTTGGTTTTAATGGAGACCAAAAGAAAAATACTAATGTGATCAATAAGAATCAAACCTTAAAGTTCAATGGTTAGTCAAGAAATGATGGTGCTGGTAGAATGAAGACTAATCCTATCAATTAGCCTAATGTTATAAGGTATGCTAGTTAATTTAATGGTTATTATTATTCGTGTAACCAATTTGGTCATAGAGCAAGGCATTGTAGAAGATCCTTCAAGAATGAATATGCATGGAACTATGAGGAGAATCATCAGTAAAGAGGTATGTGTAATGGTGTGTTTTCATCAAGAAGAATAGTGTGTTTCAATCATCAAAAGGTTGGTCATATTTCAAATTTTTGTAAGCATGGATTCTCAAGTCAAAATAAGAAGGTTGAGGCCCCTAGAGTGCAAGAAAGAAGAAAAGATAGTGAATGGAAACCAAAGGTAGCTAAGGTGAATGATGACCAATTTTTTAGTCCAAATGAATTATTTTCCATGGTGGAGCATAGTTCAAATGTAAAAGAGTGCCAATAATTCTCCCTGTCAGCTCAAGTTATAGATGGAGGAGTCAAGACAAATAGACCAAGTCAGAATGTTGTTCAAATGGAGATTGAAGAGGTCAAACCAAAGAGGTTATTAAATCCTAATAGGATCATGAATAAAGTTCATTTTAGTGAGGACATGTATATTTGGGAATCTCTTGAGTTTATAACGTTTTATTACCCTATATAAGAGGTGCCTCTATTAGGCTTCATGGAGGCACTCAAATAGTAACATAATCATGAATGAGATTAGTCTGAGGGGGATATTTTTAGTTGGTTCATGAATTTAAAAAGAATCCCTATGCTGATAAGTGGTTCCTATTGGTTTAGAGATGCTTTGTCAAAAAGGGAGTTCTTGTTGAGGTATGCATGAGCTTAGGGGGAGCATTTCTATGTGTTGAGTTTTTGTCAAAGAGAGAGAATGATCTTGTTTGGATAGAAAAGGTGTGTTTCTAGGTCCAATGATCAAATAGTAATCAAGATATGACCCTTTTAATAACTGTCAAAGGGGGAAAAGTTTCAATTAGGGAGAAAGATTAGTTTGAAGAAGATCTAGCTTAGGGATATGAGAATGATCATCACTATTTGAATGTTTGCCATTAATGAATAAGGGAAATATTATTGAGGTATGTTCCTATTATTTGTGTTATCGCATTGATGTCAAAGTCAAGCTAGATGTCATTAATGTCAAGGTCAAAGTTGATGTCATGCATGGTGAATTGGTATGTGACAAGAAAGTCTTAAGATAAGAGAAAATTTGAAGGCAACCTATTATCTCTTAGTTGAGAGAGAAAATAAAGGAAACCTGGTAATTATTCTATTATTGCTTTTAAATCTCAACACATGATATGTTTTTTTGTGTAACAGTTCTTGAGTGCAAGGTTCTTGATAAAGCTTGTGCATAGGATGCCTAGTTTGGTGCAAGAATGAGCATGATGGCTCTATGAGATAAATACACAAAGGCATAAGAGGATGTTTGAGAACATTTGAAAATGCATATGAGTGATTTAAGCATCCAAGTGTGTTTTAAAGTGAACCTATAAAGATATGATTTTAGAGGAGGTTTCAAGGCAAATTCATGGCTTATTCATTTGGATGGAGAAACCTAGTGAGAAGGCATAGGCTTGGTAGCATGATGAAGTGAGAAGTATGAGGCTTGTGAGAATAATATTGGTAGTATGTGAGGATGGTAAGAATTTTTATGACATGATAATGAGTTGTTGATATAAGTTCAAGAGGTTTTAAGTAGTATTCAAGGTCAAAGTGTGGTTTACAAGTATAGGCCTAGTGTGAAAAGAGACTTAGTGTGGCCTAATGAGGGAAAAAGTTTAGTTTAAAAAGTGATATATCTCAATATATAATTATCATAGGTATGATAGGTTGTATCAAGTGTTTTGATGGGGTTTGAGGTCAAATTCTAAAGGAGCAATAACAAAAAATGGTTTGTAAGGTCTCTCAAGTGCTAGAATGAGGTATTGCAAACCCAAGCATGATTTTCTCATGCTTGTTGGCATGTGTGACTATTGCATGGAAATTTTATATCTTAGGGAGAGATATAAAATGGTCCTATAAATGATTTTTAATTATTAGGAGTTGGTTTCAAGGTCTGAGCTTTATAAAACCCTCATAGTGACCCGATATGGAAGATATTGCTAGAAATGGCTTAGAATAAATTTTATAACCTAGTTTAATGATTGGATCATGTATAATAATCTCCCAGTTACATCTAGGTGGCATCATTTTATCAGATGAGTGATTGGAAGCTACAATAACTCCCTTATTTCTTAAATTTTTGACATAACAGGCAGGGTTGACTAGGTCAAAGCATGAAAATGATTAGAAGATGATGTGTGAGACTTTTATTTTATGTCCATGTAAGTTATTAATTAGGTTAAATACTTAAAATATTTTAAACTAGTCATGGAAGTTGACCTATCGCTAAAAAGGCCTAGTGAGGAAGACAATGAGAGAAACCAAGCAAAAGTGAGAAAGGGATTAGGGATGGCTAAAATTGCACTAGGTTATTTTTAAATAAATTTAACACGTATCCATATTGGACATAATAATTGGATATGTGTGTGTATGGAAGAAAGTTACTCTCAAACTGACTTATCTAACATAGTGAGGTATGTGTACAGTGAAGCCATGAGATTGGTTTGTAATACCTATATTGCTATTGGAAGTTATAATATATTTATTCCAATATTTTATAAGTATGTTTAATTATCATATAAAACCATTATAAGTTCATGAAAGTGATTCTATAGGTGTTATCAATCTTTTTTTTCATGACTATGTTTTTTAAGTTTCTGCTAATTCTGAGTAGTCTTCTAGCAGAGATGAGTTTGAGGTGATTTGATCAGATTTGAAGAGTATAATAAACATGAAGATTTTATAAGGGCATATAAGGTTATTATGAGTGAATTTATATTCATTAAATGTTCTTGTATATATTTTGGTGGCACAATGATCATGACTAGGTTTTGAAACTAGTTGTTAGTTCTGAGTGGTCATATTACAAGAGTGAGTTAGAGGATTTAATTCTTGTGTTGTTGTGTTTCAGGAAGATGGTGATGACTTTGAGTTCATGTAAGTTCTATACATGTGATTTAATTGTATTTTCATTATATAAAATTGGTTGTGTGATTTAATTTTAGGTGGTAGACTTTCTAACAGTAAGAACTAATTGTGAGTAGGCCTAATGGTGTGGTTCAAGAAGTGAAATGAGATAAATTGTGTTGGGGACATAGGGTGAGATTATAAAAGCTATAACTAAAGTGTGTGTGAATTTTTTAATCCATTTATGTGGGCTCAATATATTATAAGGTGGTCAATGTGAAATGTGTGCTTTAAGAAGGCCTAATTACATTAGGTCTCCTTTAGGCCTAATGGTGGTTTTAGTCCTTATGAGTGGTGGCCAACCTATGTAGTGGTTGTCTCTCATATTAAACATGATTTTTGATATATTCTAAGGTTTATCCAAGTATGGATATGTTTTTATCTAAAAAAGGTATGTCAAATTAAGAGATAAGTATAAGAAGGTCTAATAGGCCTAATTTGACTAGTTAGAATATTGATGGTATGAACGAATGAAATAGAAGTTTGGAAACTAGGTAGAGGAACTTAAGACCATATATAGGTGTGTTTAATATATTATGAATTTATAATAGTGATTATGTATATGATGAGAAAGGTCATATGACCTAAATTTGTCAAGAAGAGGGCTAGTTGAGTGAAGAGGCCTAATAGGATGTTTGAGAGTGATAAAAGAGTGTGAAAAGAAAAAGAAGGTGATAATCATCAATTGAGTGAGTAAAAATTATCCAAAGGTGATCAAAGTTTCTAGGTGGATGATTTGGTGATGATTCACCTAGGGGGTTGGTGCCTCCTTATAATTTGGTACTTTCTAAAGGCCTAGTTGAATTGGTGTTCCTTGTGGGGTTGGTGCCTCACTAAATCTTGATTCATTACTTATAGGACTACATATATCTTATGTTAATATGTTGTATACTTATGTGTATGCTTATTTATCTATTGGTTGATGTATGTGTTTGAATGAAAGTTTCATGAATGATAAATGAAATTCAATGATTGTTTTAAGGGGAGGCACTGATTCACCCCCGCTCTCAGTGGCTATGATTCTAACATATCCCACACCACCATCATCTTAGGAAGTTAATGGGAGAGTAATAGTGACCAAAAAGGAGTGGATCATTGGTAGGTACCTTTTTATGTATTTAATTTCATCATTTATTGCATTTATTACATGTAGGAAAATGGTAGTTGGGTGATCTTACCATTTTCCAAATTTGGAAAATGATAGTTTCACATATGAAAATTGTAAGAACACCATGAGATCATAAATATTATTAAATTTTTGGTGGGATCATGGATCAAAATAATGAGTTTGCCAAGACATTACCAGGTTCACATTTTTAGGTGTATTTTTCCCTATCAAATAGTGATTTCACTAAGATTGGTAGGATCATCATGCCAATTAGTAGGGATGACCTATTAAATCATGCGATTGGGATAATCAATGGGATCACTAGAATAATGGTGAGAAATTAAAAATAAAGTATAATGAGTCCCATAGGAAATTAGTCTAAGCCCAAAATTAGAAGAAGAGAGATAGAGACACATAGAAGATTAGTATAGGCCTCAAAATTAGAAGAATATGATAGAAAGATAAATGACATGATGGCCTATGTTTTATTTTCAAAAGCAATTTGTAGTCATCACATCATGGGAGTGGCATTCTTGAGTACTACAGTGATAGAATCTAATGATGGATGAGCACATGGGCATCCTAGTAGTAATGGACTTGTATCACCTGGCATGCATATCAGTGATCTACATAGACAAAGCTTACTTGTTAGTATTAGGAGAGAGATGGCACTCCAAGACTTCCAATTTTAATCTATTAACTAGGTAGGTTATCATTGGAGGATCTACACCAAATTTTTTGGGTGCCTATGCGAGGACCCAAGATTACTTGGATAGGGGTGGGATGGTAGGCCATGCTAGATGACCTACTTAGGGTAATAGACTAAGAGATTATCGATAAGTACATACATGTGGATGAACTAGAGGATTTGGCTTGGCCCTTAGAGGGTGGATTAAGATAGGGGATAGTTATTATAGAGGTGGCGGTTTTGATATCTATTATCAATGGACTTATACTTCTTGATAAGAGTGGGTAGCTCTTTCTCTTAAGGTTGATCGACATGGTAGAACATATGTTTGATCACTTGACATGGTTTACCTAGGGATAAATCATCATAGCACATATATATAGGTACTTACATATAATTACTTATAGGGGAGAATATTGCATAGGCCATAACACATTATTATAGGTATGGGTCTAGGAGCATATAATGATTGCATGACTAGAGGGGTCAAGATATCAGAGGGGACTACATGATCCCATGGCTTGGGGATGGTACCCTATAAGACCAGGTATATTGGGACACTTGGGGGACCTACCCTATTATAGACAATCCATTAATGAGATGTGTTGTCCCCCAAAAATATCACTCATTTTTGAGACAACATATGAGCTATTTAGACCCTGTAAAGACAAAATTATCTCTTCCCATTTTGAAAAATTGTTCTAAACCTTCAAAATTGGGAATTATTCAAACTTTTTTAGTTAAAGGACTAACATGTTCAACAGGTTCAAAGGCTTCTACAGGCAAGTTCAATCAAAAGAATAAGTTTCCTCAACACTTAGATGCTTTTAAGGCTGGTTCAACACCTTGGTTTAACCAAAAATGCTCATCGACAAACCTCAAAGATTGATTGAACCATTGAGCCTCACTTCTAAAAAAGGTTCAAAGGTTCAATGGGTTCAAAGGTTTAATGATGTCAATAAGCTTCAAGATTTAAATGCTTTGGTCAATAGGTTCAAAGCATTTGGTTCAACGTGGTTTGTTTCAAAAAGCTTGGTTCAAGTAGTCAATTAGATAAATAGAAACAAAGGAATCAACCATTGAACCATTAAACCAAAGTTGGTTCAATCGGTCAGTTTAAGTGGTAGGTTCAAATGAGTGCCCCAAAGCCAAAGAGACAAGTGCCTTTGTGGAGGGAATTTTTGTGGCAAAAGTGACTAAGGTAAGCAAAAGCCTAAAATAAAAGCTTGTCAGAGCCCAATAGATGCTGCCAAGTGTCATTTATTGAGCCCCATTATACCTTGTTTTTAAGACCTATGGAACTTGCCATGTGTCTCTTGCAAGATAAACGAAACGTGTCAAGTGTCAACATCCACATGAATCTAGAATGAGTCCTGTTGATCTGTATAGTGCTCCTCAAGCTCAGTGGAAGCCACCACGTGTCATCTTCTTTAGGACACTCAAAAGGGCATCCAAAGTCTCTATGAGTTAAGCGAATGTTACCACGTGTCCTCACTTATTACACAATGGATGTTGCCATGTATCACCTATTGAAATCAGCAAAAAATTGACTAAGGCAAAGCTAAAGGAAAAGTACCCTTGTAGAGGACATTGAACCAAGCCAAGTGCCCTTGTGGAGGGTAGCAAGAAAAGGTGGACACAAGGAATTCCTTCAAAAAAGTTCCTATAGAAAAATGGCTAAGGCAAAAATCCTTCAGACTGTTTGTCTGAAGGAATTCACTTGGGAACAAAAGCTCGATGGAAAGTTAAGGCAAAGCAAAGGAATATTTCCTTCAGACAAATTATTTGAAAGAATTCCTTCAGACTTTTTTGTTTGAAAGAAAAGTTCCCCAAAATAGAAAACCCCTTGAGGAAATAAAATCCCGAAAAGCTGCCATGTGTCCCTTATCAAGTTATAGTAGAATGTGCTACGTGTCCCTTACAAATTTTAGTGGAAACCACCATGTGTCATCTACCGAGACACTATTTATAATAGAAAAATGTGCCACGTGGCATTGTCTGCATGAATCTAAAATGAGTCTAGAATGTTTCAAAAGGGAAGCTAAAGCTCAGCAGACACTGCCACGTGTTGACATCTGCAGTTTCTTCCTTTGGTCTCTTTATTAAGTAAGGACTGTGGTGGGTCCCCAGTAAGCTACTAAAGTAAACAGAGTGTGCCAAGTGTCATCCTCTGTAGGATTCTCAAAAGATAATTGAAATATGCCACGTATCCCATTATAACTTCATGGAGCATGACAAGTGTCTGTATTTGCATCCTGAGTTTCTTATAAGTTTCAAATATTCTTTCAATAAGCATCTCTCAGAGTCCTGTGGATACTGCCAAGTGTCCTAATTTATTTTACAATGGAATGTCCCATGTGTCAATTGTTAAGATCAGTGGAAAGCGACCAAAGATTAAGATCCAATTGAACCAAGGACTTGATTCAATAGCCAGGAAATGAGGAATGATGAAGAAAGACCAAAAATATCTATGCATGAAATATGTTTCTAGAAGCAAAATGCTAGGTGGACATTGGAGGACACAAACATTCAATGGCATGACCCATTCCTTTACATTGAGAAAATAAAATGGGCAAATACACCCGAATCCAGCTTATCTTCTTGACAGAATTTAAAATATATTGAATGCAACATGATGTGTTACGTCTCCCAAGTCTTTCTTAGAGGGCTATATATTAGAATCTCTCTTATTATTTTAGGGGAGATCTCTCAATTACCAAAAGTAAAACTATGTCCAAATTGAAAGGCATTGCTGAGACTTTGAGCTCAGATTGTTCATCATATTTCTTTGTTTAAATCAGAAAGCAAGTTACTTTCAAACTTTGTGATGTCATAGCTTGTATCATTCTAGGAGATTGTTCTTATGTCTATTTCCAAAATGTATTCTTGTTTATGCAATTTTACAAGTAGAGCTAGTGGAGGTGATAAAGAAGGTGTCCTAAAACCAGTTATTTTCAAACTTTGTGTTGTTGTAATTATCTTCAGTGTGTGTTTATTTTTTGTTTCTATGTAAAAGACCTTGAGAGGACTTTATGCCCTCATTTTTTTTCATATTTCACTCTTTGGCAGTTGAAGTGGAGACTTTGTGCCTCATTTCATCCTACTGTGTTACTTTACCCTGTTATAGTTACTTGTCATCACTAAAAATATTCCTTTTGTATGATAAAAAACACTTCTGAAAGAAGAGGAGTGTCTTCTGTCATTTCATCAAGATTTTTGCTTTGATTTGTACACATAATCTCTGAAAAAAAAGAGATGGATGGTTTATCCTACCCTTGAGTGTTATTTTTTGTTTATATATATAGTATATAGCTCCTACATATCTACAGGGAACCTCCCCTTGATGAGAGGAGAGATTAGTCCCCTTTTGATGTAGTAAACCTACACATTTGGCTGACCAATCTTCCTACTTTGGTTGATTAGACCTATTTTGTTTATCAGTACGCTGGTTGACTAAATATTCACCCAACAGTTTTTGGTGACTCCATTGAGGACAACAATAATTTTTTGCAATTTGAAGCCTCAAGCTTCAGATTGAAACATCACCTGTGTCTTACCCATAATCTTTATACCCTTATCTATTATAGATTCTGGCAAATCTATTCCACTTCTTACCCATTATCATTATAGCCTTACCATATTTATCCATTTCTGTTATATAATCTAGTCTGCAAACCAAATCCACTGGGAAAGAATGTGCAATTTAAAGCCTCAAGCTTCAAGCTGAAGCAGTGCCAATTCTTTTCCAATTTTGTTTCACAATCTGGAAAATCCATGGTATACACAAAGCCAAAGGGATAAAGGTATCTTTGACCCTGTATTCGAGTTGGTACAACAAAGTAATTTTGATTTGTCTCCTTCACCATCATGCCTCTAATGAACTAAGAGTTTTCCTCCTATTAAAGTTAGGTCTCCATTACCAGGCAAAGCATCCACTTCTGCTATAAATAAAGCTTTGCCAATAATTACCCCTCTGAGATTTGTTATTCCCCCTTTTCATATTCATACAATGGCAGTTCAAGGCCCCTCAGGTAATTCTTTTGGCCCTCTCAATCTTACTCTACCTCTACATGAGCTCCCACGCAGTTCAAGAAGAATTTCTCTAAATTCTATGGTGATGGAAAAGTTCACCCCAATGAACATATTGTAGCCTTCAGCATATCCTATGGTGTAATTGGAGTGGAATTTGAAGATGTAGTAGTCAGAATATTTGTAGAAACATTACAAGGTGATGATGCAGATTGGTTTTACCATCTACAAGCTTGGTCAGTAACCGACTGGAACACCCTCAAAGCCAAGTTTGAATCTAGATTCAAACCTGCAAAAGATGCACATGCCCTTCTGGCTTAGCTCACACAGATGAAGAAGGAGCCTCATGAACCAATAAGGGACTTTATAGACAAGTTTGACAAACTGAGGAATAAGATCCCTATAATTGCTTGACCTACAACTAAGAATCTCAAATATTTCTTCATTAATTCTCAGCTACCTGAAGTGAGTTTCTTGTTGAGACATGCTGATCAAATAGACCTTGATGCAGCTCAAGATTTGGCCACTAAGGTAGAAGATGATCTCATCTTGGCAGGGAAGATAAGAAGATATCCTAATAGAAATAGACCTTCATCATCTTCTGAATATCCATCTACAGGCACCACTGAGCCAATGGTGCAAAAGTTGACAAATGGGTTGCTTGCTCTCAAAAAGCAAATGCCATAAGGAATGTCTTCTACTCCTTCATATAGAGATATGCCAAAGAGGACATTTCTAAATCAATCACACCAAGGTAATGCTGCCAAGAATCAAGGGTAGTTAAATCATCTTCCCCCCCATAGGGAAAACTTGCCATTGAAGCACCCCTAGCTAACTTAGTAGTGGGATATCTTGAAGCAAAATTAGATTTCTCTTTCCAGCTTGAATTGAGTCAAGAAAATGATGCTAATATCCTTGCAAAAGACCAAGAAGAATTATTTGGTGACTCCAACATTGGTTTCCTAAATTACTAGGATGAACCCAGAAATAAAGGAGAAGCTTTTAATGGATCATACACAGTGTTTACCAAGTCACAGAAATAGTTAGCTCAATAAATTGATAAGGGAAAAATGGAAGAACATTCTCAGCATAAAATTTCAATTGCTAAGCAAGGAACTTCTCTACCTTTCCAACCAAAGGACCGGGTGATCACCAAAAAGGTAATTACATCAATTTCACCTTCACCTTTAACTTAAATTTTGCAAAATAGTCCTCCCCCTACAAACTATAAGGTTGAATTACCTTCCTCTGCTCCTAGTCCAATTCAGTCATTTGACATAATTGATCATGTCAAGAAAACCAAAATTCAAATGACTGAGTTTGAATATTTACAATCTAATCTTGAACAACTAGATAGATTAGTTGAGTGTGTGAAGAATAAGGCCATCCCTATAGGATAAGAGGCTAAGAAGGTAACTCATCATTCTCTAAGGAACATTCCCATCCAAAACAATCTTGTCATTACTCCTCTAACTACCCCTAGGAAAATAGAGCCTTTTTATGTTTCCCTATTGATAAATGGTCACAAGCTAAGCAATTGCATCATTGACTCAGGTGCATATGACAATGTCATGCCTACCAAAGTGGTAAAATCTCTTGATCTCACACTGACCAAGACATTTGGGAGATGTTTCTCCATGGAGAACAAGCAAGTAATACTATTGGGGCAAATCAAAGATGCCCAATTTGCATTTGTGGCCTTTCTAGACAAAAGAATTAAGATGACAGTTCTGGTGGCTGATGTCCTAACATCGTATGGTATCTTGCTAGGGTAAAATTTTTGAAAAGATGTTGATGGAGAATTGAGCATGGACCTGTCTGAAGTGAGGATCCCTATCAAAGGCATCATGCAGAGGTTGCTTCCTGAAAAGGAATCAAAATATATTGTCACTCAGGCATCAGCCCCTAAAGCTCAAATTTTGTTTGAGTCTTCAGGCATGGGTAATTACTTTTTATCCACAAAAAAAGTTCATGAGGTGCCTCATGAAGTTCCTGAATGTGATCTAGAGTTTGACTCAGACCATACATCAGAATAATTGGTGAAGCACAATGGAAATGCAGAAGAATCTTCCCCTCTAAATGAAGAATATTTTAAAGAAAAATCAATGTCTAATCAGGTATGGATGCTAGAATTCTATGACAGCTACTCCTCTACCAGTTTAGGAGCTAGGATTGTATTGATATCTTCTCAAAGAGATATTTTTCCATACTCATATAAGTTATAGTTTAGCAACACCAATAACACATCTAAGTACAAATCTCTATTGCTTGGATTGAAGGCAGCATGAGATAAAGGCATCAAACTCCATGCCAAAGGGGATGCTAAACTAGTGGTTTGTCAAGTAAGAAACTTGTACCAAACCAAGAATAAAAGATTGAACCACTACCATAATCTAGTATAGGACCAAATTGAAAGCTTTGATGCTTTCAACATCTCTGCCATACCTAGGAAAGCCAATGACAAAGCTGATGCACTTACTATTTTAGCTACTCTCTTAGTCCCTCACTCATACTTCAAAGAAGACAAGTACACTATTGAGTTGGTCTTTAGACCAAGTGTGCCTAACAATATTGATCATTGACAAGTATTCAATGATGATCACCAAATCATTGCCTTCCTAAAATGAAAAGATAGCTTTGAACAGCTACATTTTGAATGTAGTAAACCTCAGAAGTGTGAACCAACCCCTAAATCAAGTTCAGATGCAGGTGAAAAATTCTTGCAACTAAAAGGGAAAAAAATTCCCAAAGGCCTAGTTTCCCTCAAGAAATTGTTTGACAAACATGATAGATTCATCAAATAGCAACAAACAGATTTAAGCTCCTCTCAAGGATTTGATCAAACCAATTTGGGTACCAAGGAAGATCTTAAAATGGTGAATATTGGGAAGTGCTACACTCCTGAAGAGAGATTCAAATTTAATGCTCTACTCAGCCAATACATGGACGTCTTAGCATATTCCTATGATGACCTAAAATCTCTCAAGCCTGATGAAATTTGCCATGACATTCCTCTCAAGGTTGATTTAGTGCCTTATAAGCAAAAATCTAGACAGTACAATTTGAAGATATTAGGTACTATTCTGTCTGAGATACAAAAAATTGTTAAATGCTAGAATCATTTTCCCAATCCATCATTCCACATGGATTGCAAACATAGTGCCTGTAAGGAAGAATAATGGTGAAATTTGCATCTGTGTAGATTTTAGGAATCTAAATCAGTCATCTTTGAAGCATAACTATCCTTTGCCAATCATGGATCAAGTGCTTCAAATAGTAACTGGTTCAGATATGTTATCAATGCTAGATGGCTTCTTAGGATATAATCAGGTTGAAGTTGGTGAAGAAGACCAACACAAGACTACCTTCACCACACTTTGGGGCATGTTTGCATATAAAAGGATGCATTTTGGCTTGATAAATGCTAGTGCCACTTTTTAGAGAGCAATAGACCTTGATTTCAAGGATGAGATGGGTAAGTTCATTATGGTATACCTTAATGACTTGACCATCTTTTCCAAGCATCGCTCTAATCATATACATCACCTACAATAAGTGTTGGAGCACTGTCGTCAGAATGGCATTTCCTTTAACCCCAAAAAAGTCTATTTTTGGAGTAATAGAGGGAAAATTTCTCAGACACATTGTGTCCAAAGAAGGCGTTAAGATTGACTTAGATAGAGTCAAGTCTATACAAGCACTTACCTTACCCACAAACAAGACTATTGTTCACTCTTTCTTTGGGAAGGTGAATTTCTTATGAAGGTTCATCCTTGAGTTTGTTGAGAAGACTCGACACATTGTGAACATGATGAAAGGGAAAGCCACCTTCAACTAGATTAAATAAGGCAAGTCAGCATTTGAAGATATCAAAACTACCATTGCCCATGCCCTAACTCTGGTTTGTCCATACTACAACAAAGAGTTCATCATATACAATTATGCTTTTGAACACATGCTTTCAGCAATTCTGGTTCAATGGAATAAAGAAGGTATGGAATCTCCTATTTATTTCATGAGTTACCCTCTCAAAGCTCATGAGCTGAAGTACTCAAATATGGAGAAGCATGCGTATGTAGTGGTGAAGGCAGTCAAGCATTTTCACTTCTACATCCTAAATTCACACACTACTACTTTGGTTCCTGACACCATAGTCAAGTCCATATTAACTCATCAGGAGTTTGGAATAAAAAGAGGCAATTGATTGCAAAGATCTAGGAGTTTGATCTATACATCAAGCCAACAAAGTTGGTATAGGGAAAAGGTCTATGCCAATTAATTATTGATAACAAGCCAGAAGAAACAAAACATAAAGAAGCAGAGGTGAAAGACACACTGATAGTCCTTTTTATCTCCATTATGAATGAGTGGTATTCAAGTATTGTTCATTTCCTTACTTATGGTGAGTGTCCTTCTCACTTGTCTTACAAAGAAAGGAGGACTATCAAATTTAAAGCTACTAATTTTGTCCTTTGGGACAATGGCCTATACAAGAGGAGCCTTGATGGAGTGTTTCTTTGTTGTGTAGACAAAGAGCAGCAAAGCCAAATTTTAAAATCCTTCCACAATCTAGCCTATGGAGGACATTTTTCTACTCCTATGACTGTCCACAAGATTTTGTGAGCTAGGTATTACTTGCCAAATCTTTTCCAAGATGCATATAAGTGGGTGAGAAAATGTGAACTCTGTCAGCAGTTTGTTGGAAGACCCAAGTTAGTTGCCCTACCTCTCAAGCCAGTGATCATATAGGAACCATTATAGTAACGGGGAATTGATTTTATTAGAGCTATAAAACCATCTTCAAGTGCTGGACATGATTATGTCCTTACAACAACTAATTACTTCACCAAGTGGGTAGAAGTTATCCCAATCAAACATGCCACTTCAGAAATGTGCAATTTCCTTAAAGAGAATATCATTTCTAGGTTTGAAGTCCCAAACAAGATTGTTACTGACAATGCAGCTTGTTTCACCTCCCATGAGATTACACAATTCTATTTCTACTATGGGATTACACTCTTCCACTCTTCTGATTACTTTCCATAAGGGAATGGACAAGCTGAATCAAGCAATAAGAACCTGGTGACTATCATCAAGAAGTTGGTAGATGACAACCAAAGGACATGACATAAATCATTAGTTGATGCTCTATGGGAAGATAGAATCACACCAAAGAGGGCAATTGGTATGTCTCATTTCTAACTTCTTTATGGTATCAATGCTAGGATACCAATCACCTTGGAATTGCCAGCATTAAAATTGGCTAAGGCAATTGAAGATTAGACATATGAAAGCACCCTTGATAAGAGGATCATGTACCTGAATGAGCTAGATGAGCAAAGAACTATGGTGGTGGACCGAATTTCTGCCCATCAAAGTCTGGTGAAGAAACTCTTCAACTGAAAGGCAAAAAATTGTGATTTCTAAGTTGGAGATCAAGTCCTGTTGTGGGACAAAAGGAGAGAATCAAATGGAATGCATGGAAAGTTTGACTCCCTTTGGAGGGGCCCATTTATTATCCATTAGCACAATGGTGAAAATAGCTTCCTATTGAAGTATTAAGATGGCACGCTCTTTTCTCTACCTCACAATGGGCAGCATTTGAAACACTTCAATTCTTGAAGTACAAGATCATTTCATTTGTACATATGTATATTTGTATAGTTTTTAGTTCCATTTTGTTTTGTTTGCTTTTGCCTTTCATTTCTGAGTAACATGACTCCATATCCCAATGGCACGCATGAAGACACTGGAGGTTCTAGATTCTACTCCCTTCAATTCTTTTTACAATTGATGGAAGTTCCCCAACTGGAGCCAATTGTTGTCCCCCAAAAATATCACTCATTTTTGAGACAACATATGAGCTATTTTGACCCTATAAAGACAAAATTATCTCTTCCCATTTTGAAAAATTATTCTAAACCTTCAAAATTGGGAATTATTCAAACTTTTTTAGTTAAATGAATAACAAGTTCAATAGGTTCAAAATCTTCTACAGGCAAGTTCAATCAAAAGAACAAGTTTCCTCAACACTTAGATGCTTTCGAGGCTAGTTCAATGCCCTGGTTCAACCAAAAATGCTCATCGGCAAACCTCAAAGAATGATTGAACCATTGAACCATTGAACCCTACATCTAAAAAAGGTTCAAAGGTTCAAGGTTTCAAAGGTTCAATGATGTCAACAAGTTTCAAGAGTTAAATGCTTTGGTCAATAGGTTCAAATCATTTGGTTCAACACAGTTTGTTTCAAAAAGCTTGGTTCAAGCGGTCAATTAGATAAATAGAAATAAATGAATGAACCATTGAACCATTAAACCAAAGTTGGTTCAATCGGTCAGTTCAAGTGCCAGGTTCAAAGGAGTGCCCCAAATTTGAAGAGACAAGTGCCTTTACAAAGGGAATTTTCATGGCAAAAGTGCCTAAGGCAAGCAAAAGCTTGTCAGAGCCCAACAGATGCTGCCAAGTGTCATTTGTTGAGCCCCATTATACCTTATTTATAAAATTTGTGGAAGTTTCCACATGTCCCATGTAAGATAAATAAAACATGCCAAGTGTCAACATCTGCATGAATCTAGAATGAGTCCCATTGATCTCAATAGTGTTTCTCAAGCTCAGTAGAAGCCACCACGTGTCATCTTTCATGGGACACTCAAAAGGGCATCCAAAGCCTCTATGAGTTAAGTGTATGCTGCCACGTGTCCTTTCCCATTGCACAATGGATGCTTCCATGTGTCACCTATTGAAATCGGCAAAAAATTGACTAAGGCAAAGCTAAAGGAAAAGTACCCTTGTGGAGGACATTGAACCAAGACAAGTGCCCTCATAGAGGGCAGTGAGCAAAGGTGGACACAAGGAATTCCTTTAGAAAATTTCCCACAGAAAAATGGTTAAGGCAAAAATACTTCAGACTTTTTGTCCGAAGGAATTTACTCGAGAACAAAATCCTGACGGAAAGCTAAGGCAAAGCGAAGGAATATTTCCTTCAGACAAATTGTTTGAAAGAATTCCTTCAGACTTTTTTGTTTGAAATAAAAGTTCCCTGAAATAGAAAACCGACTGAGGAAATAAAAGCCCAAAAAGCCACCACGTGTCCCTTATCAAGTTGTAGTGGAATGTGCCACATGTCCCTTACAAAGTTTAGCATAAACTACCACGTGTCATCTATCGAGACATAGTTTCTAATAGTAGAACATGCCATATGGCATCATCCACGTGAATCTAAAATGAGTCTAAAATGTTTCAAAAGGGAAGCTAAAGCTCAGTGGAAGCTACCACATGTCAACATCCACACTTTATTCCTTTGGTCTCTTTATTAAGGACTGTGGTGGGCCCCTAATAAGCTACTAAAGTAAATGGAGCGCGCCAAGTGTCATCCTCTGCAGGATTCTCAAAAGACATTTAGAATATGCCATGTATCCCGTTATAACTCCATAGAGCATGATAAGTGTCTGTATCTACATCTTGATTTTCTTATAAGTTTCAAAGATTCTTTCAATAAGCATCTCTCAGAGTCCCACGGATACTACCAAGTGTCCCAATTTATTTTACAATGGAATGTGCCACATGTCAATTGTTAAGATAAGTGGAAAGTGACCAAAGAGCAGGATCTGATTGAACTAAGGACCCGATTCAACAACCAAGAAAGGAGGAATGATGAAGAAAGTCTAGAAATATCCATGCATGAAATATGTGTCTAGAAATAGAATGCCAGGTGGACATTAGAGGACATAAAAATTCAATGGCATGACCCATTCCTCTGCATTGAGAAAAGCAAATGGGCAAATATGCCTGATTCCAGCTTATCTTCTTTACATAATTTAAAATATATTGAATGCAACATGATGTGTTACGGCTTCCAAGTCTTTCTTGGAGGGCTATATATTGGACTCTCTCTTATTATTTTAGGGGAGATCTCTCAATTACCAGAAGCAAAACTCTGTCCAAATTGAAAGGCATTGCTGAGACTTTGAGCTCAGATTGTTCATCATATTTCTTTATTTAAATTAGAAAGCAAGTTACTTTCAGACTTTGTGCTATTATAGCTTGTATCATTCTAGGAGATTGTTCTTATGTCTATTTTGTAAATGTATTCTTGATTATGCAATTTTACAAGTAGAGCTAGTGGAGGTGACAAATAAGGTGTCCTGAAACTAGTTACTTTTAGACTTTGAGCTATTGTAATTATCTTTAGTGTGTGTTTATTTTTTTGTTTCTATGTAAAAGACCTTGAGACGACTTTGTGCCCTCCTTGTTTTTCATATTTCACTCTTTGGTAGTTAAAGTGGAGACTTTGTGCCTCATTTCATCCTATTGTGTTACTTTACCCTATTATAGTTACTTGTCATCACTAGAAAGATTCCTTTTGTATGCTGAACAACACTTCTGAAAGAAGAGGAGTGCCTTCTGTCATTTCATCAGGATTTCTCCTTTGATATGTACACATCATCTCTGAAAAAGAGAGATGGATGGTTTATCCTACCCTTGAGTGTTATTTTTTGTTTATATATATATAGTATATAGCTCTTGGATATCTATAGGGAACCTCCCCTTGATGAGAGGAGAGATTAGTCCCCTTTTGATGTAGTAAACCTACACATTTGGCTAACCAATCTTCCTGCTTTGGTTGATCAGACCTATTTTGGTTATTAGTATGTTGATTGACAAAATATTCACCCAACAAGATGGATAATGGAGATTTAATTTAGAATTCCTACTTGGGGACATAGTTTTTGTGGGTGGACCTATTTGTGATCATGTACATGATCATGCCATGTTACATCATAGGGTACCATGACTATGTTGTGAAGATATATAGGCTAGATCGAGTCCAGAGGTAGTTTAGCATATAGTATGATGTCTTAGAGGGTCTAGATTAATTTTCACATGTGACCAAGGTGATCAAGGAGTGGGGTCTACCAGTGCCTAGGGAAGAGATAGTGATAGATTATGATATGGTTGTGCATGTTCTATGTGACTATGTCAAAGGAGTTCTGAATACAAGGTTCATTGATGCATATGTTACATCACAGATAGGAGTGAGACCCATCTAACTCACTAGGCCATTGCCCTAGCAACCAATCTTATGACATATATTGGTAGAGATGAGGAGGGATAGAGGATAAGACCCATCACAATGGTAGGGTCAAGTGTTAATACATCCAACCATTCCATATGTCATTCCATTATAGGTGGTACAGCCTCAGGGATATTAGAATCACATATAAGATGTAGAGATGGATGAGCTAGATGGTCAGTATGTGAATATAGGGGATGCCCTAGGTGGTGATGGAGGCCATGGGATAGGATCAGGAGAGGCAAGGCCCTCTGAGATAGAGACAAGTATAAGATTAGGAGGGGAAAGGTTCTCAGGCATAGGGATATCCATAGAGGACCATGATTTGATTATTAGTCTCTAAAGGGAAATTAAGCCATGCCTCTCAAAGATTGTAGGGTTATTGAGCATTGTGGTTGGGTTACAAGCATAGTTAGTTATGTCTCAGGGAGAGACCACTAGGTTATAGGGTCTTATTATAGCTAGGGATGTAGAAATTTTTGGTCTTAGAGGATAGGTGACACAATTAATAGGGGTTTAGGCCTAGTTAGCCACATAAGATGTGGAATTTTTTATATTAGTTATTGAGTGGGATTTTTATCAAGTAGAGTTGGAGAGGCTAACATAGGAGAGAGACGAGGCTCAGAGAGCCAAGATAGATATAGGGGTAGGATTAGTGAGAGCTTTGGCTATTGTGATTATGAAAAAGGATGGTGCCTTATGCATGAAGGATGATGTCCTATGTTCCAAGGATAAGATAGCCTATTAGAGGTGAGCTTATGAGGTGGTAATTCCTATGGAGTGGAGAGTGGATTCTTATAGGGAGTATACGAGGTCATAATGGACTAGTAGGACCTCTAGGTCTAGATAAGGGATAGATTTAGATTATTCAATGACACAACTAGCTACATAATGGGTTTTCATGGGGCCTCCACCACCATGTCCATTAACAACACCTACATCCAGGATGTGTTAGATTTTTCAACAGAGTCCTCCCAAGGATGAACATGATAATAGATGATTGTGCTAGCTCTATGTTTTTGTATTTATGATATGTATAGATATGTTTATGATGTATAGAAACATGATTTTGACACACACACACACACAC